>JAQPPZ010002333.1:2400000-3000000 GCA_028583015.1 Wollemia nobilis
CATGTTTCCTTTTTCAATAATAAGTACACCTCCAAGCTCTTGGATTTGCATCTACAAGGCCTCGTTATCTCCCTTCAACCTTTTTACGTATGCCTAGTATCAAGCCCACTATAAACCATAGTGATTCAACCTCTGCTCAATTTTTGCCCCTTGACTCTACAAGAGATGTTGTTGCCCTTGGACACACAATGGGACTGTTATCCCCTTAATCCTCAAAACATATGAAGACAAGCATTGTCTTATAGACTCGTGACATCACTAGCTACACAAAGAAATCATCCAAACTCCTCAGACCGAATCAAAGGTAAATTAGAATGAGTAAGATAGTCATTGAACACAACAACTATCCACTGCAATGCCAATCATAGTGAACCTCATTCGAACACAACTCGCAAAAAAGACCACCTACTTTCCATAGAGATCCAATCATTCAATAGTTGCTCCTAGGTTTCACTAGGTACTAAACTAAAAGAATGTTTTGAGTGAGGTGGGGGGAGGGGAAGGGAAAGAGAATGGAGATCACTCACATCTTAACCTGTATCTAAAAGAGAGAGGAAAGAACAATGTTGGAGGAAGAAACATGGCAAAAAGAAGAAAAGGAAAGAATAAGGAGAGAAAAAAAAAAAAAGCTCTTAGGGATGAAGCTTCAAACCCTAGCGCCAATCCTTTGCAAGTTTGGTGGTTCTTCTTTCAAGCCCTTCTTCCCTAGCTGAAAGAGTAAAAACGCACCTACAAGTGGTTGCCCTTCCTTACTCAAAACCTTAATTGTTGTACTTAGCTCAATTTGATTTATAGTGAGAAAATGAATTGTTTTTCCTTTTAGGCATATAAGTCTTTTGGTCTAAGGTATTTTTCACTTTATAGAAGGACTTGGTCATCCTCGTGAACCCATTGAGTCTCTAGGTTATGGCTCACAAGTCTGATGAGTCTTTTCCAAGGCTCATAAGTCTCATCAAGTTGGGCCAAAAACAATCATGGGAGCCCATCTAACTCACAAACTAATGAGTACTTGCGGATCCACAAGTCTTAACACTACACTCTCTTTAAATGGCATGTGCATGTTGAGACATGTTTGATACCTCTCAAGCAAGTGTTGTTCCTTCACTTCCAAGATCCTCCTCCTCTAGTGATACAATAGCAGTTGTGCCTATGCAAGAGTCCCCCCTATGTGCCTCTCCTTGTACAAAACCTACACCAACTAGATTCGCTTGCTTTTAACTTCACCCCTATTGAGGTTATACAATTATCTACTTCTTTCTTTCCTTCAACCCCCTTGGAGGGGGGAAATTCATCTATTGTCCACTTAAGGGGGTGCTAAAGAAATATCTTCCTTTCTACATTATCTTCCCATTAACAAAGGGACAAGACACTTGTTCTTTTGGCAATGTGCACTATAAAAGTAAGTCACTTTTGGTCACCACTTTGTGCAGACTTTAACATCGTGCCTTTATTTACTTATCCTCTTGAATCTCCTCACGTATTAATCTTCCTTTTTTCATCTTCACATTCTTCAAGGAAGTTGCCCAATTGAGAACCTATTCATCAATTTCTCAATTGGAAGACCCAAATTTGAATATGCAATGATGCCATAAATGTAGCATGCAAAGGTACTCCTGATAAAACTTTACAAAATAAAAATCAACTCAATAGAGAGAAGCATATGGAGGTATACAAGCAATGAATGTAACAAGGCAAGGGTCCTTATTCACAACAATTCTCTAATTGGATAGATCTACCACAACAAGAAAAATCACAAAGAGAGCACTTCCAATGTAGTATCATCCAAAGTCTATATACTGGTGGAGGGAAAGCGTGGTAATGGAAACAACCATAACCACTCCCCAACCTCTTCTACACAGCAAAAATGTACTCCTCTAACAAACATTAACAATTGGGAGTACATCATGCCACTTATTTCTTACTTTATTCTATGTTCTCCTCGAGGATGTAATTTTGTAACATAAAATTGTTCTACTTTAGAGTAGTTTACACTAGATTCTTTAATTTACCTTATTTTTGTAATACGTTTTGGTTACTATAGTGCATTGTAATTTCTAACAGCTCTTTCAATGAGTCCCATTGGCCTACTTTGGCCATTTGTGGATATTTATAGAATTATATTATGTACAAACATAATAAAACCTCCTAACAAAGAATTATGACTTATTCTTGGTCTAGTTGTGCAAATGAAGAGTCAAATTCAAGTCCTTATTTAGAAAAATATAAGCATGTATCCATTGCCATTAACCACAAGGATTCCTACCTAAAGAAAATGTATACCACAAGATTGAACTCAAATCAAATGCAAAACCAACTATAAGATCCCTATATAAATTTAGTTATGCAAAGAAGCAAGAAGTCAAAAGAAAAGTTCAAGAGTTACTAAGAAAAGGATTTATATAATCATATAAATTCTCTTTCAATGTTCCAACTTTTATAGTTCAAAAAAAATATAGAACTGAGATGTGTCGGTAGACCATGGAACATAAAATAAGGTTACAATACGAGATAACTAACCCTAGTGACTTGTTAGATACACGCAAGGGGCCTAAGCTTTCCTAAAATAGAATTAAGAAGGGAGTATCACCAAGTTAAATTCAAGCAAACAAATGTCCTCGAGGCAACCATCACAACTATCACCACCATTACGAATTCTTAGGTTCAACCATATAACATCAATCATTCCCTTATATAATAAACAAATATTTTTAGGAGCTTGCAACAAGTACTCCATACTAATACTCTACAAGCACCCATCAGATTGGAAAAGCATATGATAGATAGATAGATAGATAGTTATTAATGTGGAACAAAATTCCAATCATGGAATATGCCACTAGACTTGCATCATCACATTAACCGGTTAGAAATAAAAACAAGTCTAAGACATTAGTGAGGATAGAATTTAAAATTTATGGGAGACACAAATGTGGTGCCAATGAGTAAATAAGATTGCAAAATGTAATTCAAGAGGACGGGGTTGAATTGCTCACCTTACTTTTATAAACAAATAGGACATTATCAAATGTAGAAAAACAAAAATAGAACATGATTTCAGAGAAGCATTTGATCATTATATGACAAACTCAGTTGTCCTGTTAGAATGTGCATGTAAATAAAGAATTTTATAATTTCAAGTATTTTGCTTTACAAAGATCAATAACCCTTAAATCAGTTGCTTTCAAGGAGGAAAGTGAAATACACATTTTGAGATTCCTTATTTTGAATGTCTTCATCTTTCTGCTCATTAAGTATCCGTTTATCTCTACTTGCATGCCGCATGCCTTTAGAATGGAACCTCTCCCTTTTGATTGCTTCATTCAATGCACAAACATCTCTATAGAAGATGATGCAACAAAAAAACATGTATCAATAATGACAATAAAACTTAATATGTTTAAGAACAAAATAAAATGCTACCCAACAAAATAGCCCATTATTCACTCTGCCAAAGATCATGCGACTAACAAGATTTTGTCTTTGAATACCAAAACAATGACTATCATTAGAAAAACCTCCTACCCCATACGAGACAACTTAGTCATTTTATTCATTGTTGTAGTTAATTCAATCAAATTATATAATTTTGCAGGAAAATAAATTTTGATCCTAAATGAGAAAACAACACAGTTTGCTAAATAACATTATTAACTAAAACATTCCCATGAAGAATGTAAAAAATGTAAAATAAACAAACTTCCCAAAATCAATTTCCAAACTATTCAACTGAAATTAATACTTTTTCCTACCATAATGTCAAGCAAAGTTAATAATAAAATGTACAAGTTACAAACATAAATGTCTCAGATATTTTATCATTATTATGAACAAGCTGAGTAAGGTAAGAAACTACCCAACAATAATGCCTCTCACAAGTTACACATTTTTTGATATTATTATAAGAACTACAAAAAATAAATAAATAAAATTGTAGCTAGGTTGTTGCATTCTTGTTCATTTTTTAGTTCAGCAAAGATAAAATTTAAAAGATGTTCCCCATTAAAAAACTGGTTATAAATTGCCCATAAGATTTGGGGCAATTGGTTGGAAGTCAAGAAATTCATACCATCAATAACAATTTCAATCTCATGGGTAAACCTTAACATTTTCCCATGGGGTTAGAGTAGTCGGTGGAGAGTAATGAGTTTCACACCCTAAAACGAGGTTCAAACCTCATAGATAAACCTTAAAATTTAAAATCAAATGACAAGAGCTCAATAGGTTAAATTTCTCAAATTTTTAAGGAGACACAGATTCGAATCTTCCTAAGCAAAACATGCATAATTGCCAAGCTATTATAATACCACCATGTGGTTATGATGTTAACAGGTGGGGCCGGTTTCAATCCCATAAACCCAATTAAAAGACAAAAGCTAATTATAAATTCATTATTAACTTTGAAAAAAAACAAATCATAAAATATTCATATAATTGTCAAAGTTAAAATATCAATTTTAAAATTAATAATAAATATGAAAGTATTTGTCTTTAAATAAAATAAAAATAGAGTATACATGGGAGAAAGGGAAAAGATGGAAGGGGCTTCACGAAGGACCTCCTCGCAACTTTCTCCGCTCTCTTCCCTTCTCGCTTCGAGACAAGGGAACGTTGTGAGCTTAAAGTCTAGTTTATTGGGTTGACTGAAGAACACCTATGTTTCTCCTTAAGAAATATGTTTCTCCTAAGATACCTCTTTGTCTAAGCTTAAACTTAACCTAGACCTAATGCACATACAAAATGCAACATACAAGGCCTATAACTAAAATCCTCTTTTGATTTTGATGATGAAGGAAATGACAATTTTTCTTTTAAGAGGCAAGGGCACAAGAAGATGCAGCAAACAAAGCCTAATATTATGAAGAGTGGTATGAATATTTAAAGCTGAAAGGCAAGATTATAAAAGTGAAAATATGTATCAAAATCAAAGAAAACAGAGGGAAGGCATGCCCAGTTCAGAGCAACCAGCACACAAATGAATACAGAAAAGGTTTCCCAAAATATTACATCAGAATCAATTTCCATAACCATTGCTAGATTACGTCACCCATAGTGCTATGTGTAATATAGATTATAGACAGACACATGGTGGAAGAGTTCTAGGAGATTATGAATATGTTAAAACAATACTGTTACAAGCAATGATAGGTTTCTTAAGAGATTTGGGCAGGAATTACAACCTCAACCTAGATGTATATGTTAACACAAACCTGCTTGTAACTAATTTTGAAACTGAAGATGAAGACCTTGAGGTGCCCACCAAGCCGAAACAAGCTGATTCTAACATGTTTGCGCAGACATATTGATATGTCTGCGTAATTAGTAAATAAGTTTTGAAACCTTGTGTTATTTTGTAGTTCGTACGCAAAGTGTTTTACGAAATGTGCGTATGTATAATTTAAAGTCATTATGTAATATTTCATATGATAGTGTAATGTAATTTTATGTATGGTTGCAACTCCTTTTTAGTTGTATAAACAAGACCCTTCCCTCATTCATTCATATGGTTGTAATTGTGTCAAAGGCCGAAGTGTGTGGTTGTTGTTAGGAGGTTGACCAGTGGTTGTTGGTTGAAACATGTAGGTGTTGGAAGGAGATATTCCACATAGACATTGCAATGTATATGTAAGAAGATGTTGTACGTAGTTAACCGTACAAGCTATCTGCTAATAGTCATTTATCATTTGCTATTGTTATGGTATGTATACTGCATATGTTGTCATTGTTCATTGTTGAAGTAGATAGGTTCTATAGTGTTCCTTTCAAACACTATGAAGGGTGACAGTCACAGACCAAGTGTTGTACAAGTGATATTGCCGTACAAGCAGCTGTTGTGATTGCAGTACAAGTGAAGAGTCCTGGCTGATTATTAAATCTGTCATTCAAATTGTTCCTCCAAGAGTTGGAATACAAACCGCTGTTCTACAACTTGGAGATTTTAAAAAACCTTGACCCTCCTGGCCCTGTGCATGCTGATGTCTACTACTACTGAAATGTGTTTTTTGAACTGCAACACTCTCAAACTACTATTATAATGCTCTATGACTGTGAAGGCTTTGAGACTATCAACATCTGACAATAGAATCTACTGATGAATGCCTACTAAAACTTGAATGGAACTACTATTAAGGGGAAAAAAACTGACATAGCAAGACTTGCAGACTATATTTTGGAGGCGAAAAAAGGATTTGAAATATAAATAAATAAATATTGGCCTTGGGAAGGAAATGCCAAACACTGATTAATATCTATTTTGAGCGGATTGTGTTTATGCATCTTTATATATACAAACAAACAAAAAAACAAAAGCAAGCACAGATAAACATGAACTTTTGAGTTTCTCAATGTAGAAATCCTCATTTTAGTTGTAGCAAAAATAGTCTTCTAAGAAAAAGCTTATGAACACCTGAATTTATTTCCTATGCATTCAGAAAGACAAAGTGGACAAGGATACCGAAAGTTTTGATTTACAATTCCTGATTCCAGAATCACAAAATTAGAAAGATTCTGGTAAAATATCAACCACATACAGGAATATGCAGCTCAAGATAAATGCATGAGTAAAGGTAAGAAAAATAACCTAGATGGAAAGCTTCGTACTCCCTCCAAATTATGCCTTCTTTTGATCCATACAGGCTCTGTGGGTTGCTCTGGGCTGAATTGTCATCATTCCCAGATTTCATCAGTTCATAAGTTACATAAAAGAGCCAACAATGTCCCCACATATATACATACACCTCTCAATTTCCATAGTTATATCCAGTTCTTTGCAAACAAAACTAAGCAAATTTATAAATAAAGTGAATGTATTTGATGTATTTAAAAAACTCAAAACACTAAGAAATCATGTTATATGGCACATTAAAACAATGCCACTTGTTGAGAAAAACAACATTTATAAATTTTGTAAAGAGCTGGATATGATAAATATTAAAAACCAACCAAAGAATATAAGAAAACATAACACATGCATTTATTTATAGTATTTATATACCTAACAAAGTGGGCCACTTAACAATCAATAAACATAGATAATCAGCAAAGATTATTAAATTCATGTAAGTATAAAGGAAATCAAAAGACTCAGTGGTAAAGCTTAAAAAAATAAAAGATGCTTATTATACGAAATATTCACCAATTCAAACATAGACCATAATAGGCATCTAGCGTGTTTTGCAATGAACACTTTCTTTTATATTCCAAGCACACTTAAAGTAAATGGAAGGAAAATATCCTAGATACTTTATAGATAAAAACCAAAGGGTATAGACTAGTCCCAAAAATCAGAAAATACTAAACTACAATTTAAAAAAAAAAACTACAAAAACTCACATGGAATGCGAGAAGGGAGGGAGTGCTTTTTTGTTTTAGATAATTGGGGAAGAGTAAGGAAAGAGTGCAAGAAAGAAGTGAGTGCGAGCAAGAAGTGAGCCTCCCCTTTTCTTGATCCAAACTTTTATGAAAATTCCAAAAATAAGGGACTACTATGACAAAAAGCCAATTAGCAGGGAAGGAAAGTTATTTTTGAAATCCCTAACTAGAAATAAGGATGCCCTAGTTGGAGACAAGAGGAAGAAAAAATCTATGGCAAGCCCTATCCAAGCAATAGAAATTACACCAGAGCTGGTTATCAAGGATGAGATGATTGAGCATAACATAGCAGTTGTTCAAAGTAGAGGGTTAGTACGTAGATTCCATATATACTAGTGAGGTCTTTCGAAGATTCAAAATTGGGTAAATTTGGAAGTGGGGATTGAAGTTAAATTACTCTAGGACTTTTCTTCCAAAAGGATTTGTCCTCATCATTTTCTCTAGTCTTGAAAATTGAGATAAACTAATGGGTGGTGGCCCATGGATTAGGAGCAGAGATGCCATATAATTAAGACCATGGAGTGAGAATTTATTTTTGGTGGAGAAACAAAAGATTAAAAGGCTTCTAGTGTGGGGTAGGCTTTTCGGACTTCCATATCATCTTATCAATATGGAGGTTTTGAAGAGTCTTGGAATTCACTTGGCTGCCTTGCCCTCCTACATCAGTAGTTGTGACTTCAACCATTGGCTACTGTTCTCTTTCTTGCTCGTTCTCCTATGATTGGCTCCTCTTGCCTTTCTGCCACCAACTGAATTCTGATGCATTATGCTTCCTTTTCTCCCTCCTGTCATTCAACACAACTAGGCTTGGGTTGCCTATTGTGTTGTAGATGTGATTTCAATGTGCACATCCTCATCCAATGGGGGTGATCCACATGGATCCACTCGCTGCACAAACTGCAATGGTGTAGTGTCAACACTATTGGGTGAGTTAACATTCTCTACCCGCATACTTCTTGGTCCTTCCTCCTGTGTTGTATCTACTACAGTCTGGATCTCCTCATCTGCATCTACAATAATGACAAGTTCCTATGCTTGTTGCACAGTTGTCTATTTTGGCTATTGCACTCTCCTCTTCGTCTCCTGTCATGTCTATGCAATAGAATCCCTTGGTTGTTGTTCTCCCACTGCAACCCTCTCCAAAGTCATCTGTCTCGTACCTGACCTGAAACCTACAGTGCCTTCTTGCACATTCTAACTCCTGTGTTGTGTAGGATCTCCCTCTTGCACTATTGTTTGTGGCATCCCATGCTTCTTGCACCTACCCTCCATCGTTCGTCGTGCATTGCCACCCATTCTTGTTGTGACTTATTGTGGGGACAATGCCTGTGATTGTTGCGCTCCCTCTTGTTGATGTTCAATTTGAGGTTGAGCTATCCACTACTGCTCCAACCTCCTATGCCACTTCCTCTTGCACACCAGCTCCTTCGTTTGTGGATGCTCCTCAGTTCCCTGTGAATCATCACTCACTTCATCTTCCAAAGCCTATCAATCCTTCCTCTTCTTCAAGGTACCCTTCTTTTCCTTGATTGGGGTACACTCATCTTTTTCAGTGGCATCACGTGGATCCACCTCAATATTGTCGGTGCATGCTCCGAAATCACTCTAGGCGGGTTCAAACCTAAAAACCGTTGTCCGACATTCATGGGTGATTTGATGAATTCTCCTACCACCAATTTCTGCAAAACACTCCCATTGGTTGTTGCCATGTCATCTCCTGCAAGGGTAGCGACATTCATTCTTGTCCCTTGCCCTTCTTCTCCTAAGGCGAAGCCTCCACTTCTCTCGCTTTGAGATTGTTGGTTCTTGACCTCTCCCTAGAGTGTGCACCCTATCCACTTCTCTCGCTTTGAGATTGTTGGTTCTTGACCTCTCCCTAGAGTGTGCACCCTATTGCCTATTGTTGTCCCGCTTGGCATCTTGTCCACGTTCTCTCTCCCTACTGTACGGCACTATCATCAAGCCTCTACTTGTACAATACTTCCTTAGGTCCACACTAGTAAGGAAGTGTCGTCAGGCGTTTGTACGACACAACTGTTGTTGCTTGTACAACATCCTTCTCACACTTTGCCCTCATGTGCAATGTTTGCGTCATTTTTCCACCTGACTCCAATACTTTGTACGGTATTCCATTGCAACTCCGCAAACTCTTGTGCATCTTTGCAATCCCTCGTTTTAACATTTGTCCGTCCAACTGCACAACCCTCATCCATACGCTTGCAAATATAGCCACTTCCTTTTGCAATCACTCCTTTTTGCAACACATTCCTTCAATGTATTTCATTCTAGTACTAAGGTAGCTTTCTCCTCAAGGCCCGTCCATTCAATCTACACTTCCTTCCATTGATAATTCCTTCTACTTGCATTGACAACTCCATACGCCTCTCCGCAATGCCTACATTGGCAACTTCTTCTCTTGCACTTCCATACTCCTCTTCCTATTCATTGGTATTCCTCTCCTTGCTCTTTGTCAAGCACTAAACAACGAAATGCCCAAGCCTTCCCCAATGCGTGTATTTATAAGATGGAGGGAAAAATTTAGTTGGCGCCTATGCAAGAACTACTTGTAACTGCTATTTCGCCAACTCGTCACCTTAGCATGATAACTAAACAGCATACTTTTTTTTTCTTTTTAACATCAGTCTATCTTTGCCACTGGATCTGTACAAGCATGCAAACTTCAACTTGTCCTGCACAACTTGCCTTCTCCATCCCAACGACGAATTTCCGCTACCTGCCCAGACCTTATACAGCGATCTACCGTCTAATGCTACCAACTTGTATTGCATCGCCAGTTGTGTTGACATCTCTTCTCCCTCTTTAGTGATTGGCTTTTCCAACTTCTTTTCCTAGAGGAGTCATTCTTGCCTAGTCTTTCTCATTTCTTCTATTTCATCATGTGCTTCCTGCCATCTCTCCTTATCTATAGTAGGGCTTGGATATTGCTCCACTTTCTTCATCTTAGCCCTCGTTACTGTAAGCACATGTTTATCATTATTTTGTCGGTCCATTGAAGGCTCTTCAATGTCAATGAAATTGACATTTTGGATACTACTCGTACTTGCTTTCTTTAGGTAATTGGCCTCCCTGTGATTGCCTAGACCACACCATCTACACATGAATCCATTGTTGTTTCTAGCATTGTCTCCTACTAGCTAATTTGGGCAATTCCTCATGAAGTGTCGCCTCTCTTAGCATCTTTGACATTGTATAATAGGTTTTGTCCAAATCATACTGCAATTGACCTTGTCCCCCTTGTGGTCAATTACCTCACTGCGATTGTTGTCCTCGGGTGGTTGTTCCTGTATTAGCAACTCATTGCTTCTTTCCCACTCTTGGAAGTACTCGATTTCTCTTCCTTTTCTTTTTTTTTGCATTGATACAGTTTGGTGCTTTAAACTTTTTTGCATGTCCTACGACTTCGTAGATATTACAAAAGGCATTCTTCGGACAATCGATATTTGTGTGTCCCTCTGCCTTGCAGTCCGAACGCCAAATATCTTGTTTTTCCTTTTTCTCATTCTTTGCATCATTCACCATCCTCTCCAAGTCCTTGCTCATGGTCTGGATAGCCACCTAAAAAATCATTTCCATCACTATCTGAATCATCTTCTCTATAGTGACCAATTCCTCTTACCATTTGCTTTGATTCACTTTCCAGATTAACTGCTCTATCAAATGCTTCTAGATAGGTAGTAGGTCGTACTACCTTCATCTTCTTCTTGTATCTTGGTAGTATCTAGGAACCATCGCCTCTGTAAACCATTCGTTATTGTCACTTCCATTTTATCGATGAGTTCCTTCAGTCTTCTATTGTATGATTTGACATCTTTGTCCCTTTGCTTGGTGCCACAAATTTATCCGACGATTTCTATATCAACTCGGAGTAACCTAAATTCCTCTAAGAATTCAGTTGTTAAATCTTCCCATGTTGTGAAGGGGTTTCTTCTCACTCTCTTCAAATGCCAACCCATTGCTATCCCTCGCAATGTTGCCAATCCATTGCTATCCCTCATCATCCACTCCGTTTGCTCACCATATTGTCACACGCGTTCCAATATGACATTCAGGGTCCTTCCCATCACCCAAAAATGGTGGGCACTTCTATTTGCCCATTGTTGCTGCTATGTTTGCCATATTTGCCATCAGTGGTTGGTTTTCTTCACTTCTCAATTCTTCACTTCGCAATTCTTCCCTTGGCATGTCTTCACTTGCAAGCAAACAATCTCAGACCAACTTTTAGTTGCACCTACACTTTGAAACCTCTTACGCAAAATATACAAGCGTTGGCTCTGGTCTCCTTGCCCGTGCACTCTTCTACGGTTGCCCTCATGCTTGACTCCCATCCTCTGCACCTCTCGGCAACCTCCCCCACTCTTGTGTCAATATTACCAACCATTCAACCTAGTCTCCTAATGCACTCTCCACGTTAGGGCCTACACTTGCACGAACATTCTCCTTTGTCCAACCTTCGTTTGCGCATGCTTCCGTTAGAAACATCGTTTGCAACCTTTCGTATAAATCACTTGGACTATCCTCCACTTGAGGACTCCACACAAGTTCTACTTCAAGTTCTTTGAGTTTCGTTGCTCACAACTACAATACTTGGATGGCAACGCTCGAATCTTCGTGTTGCTCAACACGACATTGTTGGGCAACCCTTCGACTCCTTATAGATTGATTTTGGCTTCTTCAAGAACCACATCTCCCACATTCTTGTGGTAAGTAATATGTCATTCACCTCTCCACGATGCATGCATCTTGGTTCGAACTTCAAGAAGCAATGGCGTATTCCAATAGTGCAGGAAAAAAATGACAAATTTACAGGCCAAACAAGATTGCAGTCAATACTATCTCACAATGGCTCAACATCCTACTTGTACGGCAATCAAGTGATCAATCCACTTGGACGGTAGTCAAGTGACACTTAAACGACAACTCACTCACTTCACTTGTATGGCAACTTGGCAAGTGACTTGTACGGAAATACTGCAATCCACTTGAATGGCACTCTTGACTACTACTCGTACAACAACTCTCATATGGCGCTTCAGGACTGCAACTCCATGTACAATGATCCTTGTTGCAACTTTGCTTCACACTTGCACACAAAACTTGGAAAAAACACAATATACCAACCTACTAGTAGCAATAGCATCACACAGATCACATGCAACGCATAGATGAAGGATGAATCATCATTGTATCACTGTTGCTTGTACAGCATTGATATTACAGAACGTCTGCCCTAAAATATACAATGCTACAATGGATTTACAAACACAGACTCTACAAGCATAGATGCTCTCTCATACTCCCTTGGTGTCATCATACTCGAACAAATGAATGGGGGTCCTATTTAACCTTGAGGGCTGGTAGTTAACAACTGCCACCCAAACACCTCACCACTAACTACCTCCCATTCACATATGCATAACACATACATTAGCCATACATTACAATTGCAATTTATCAAATGATGATACCATCACCCTTGACATCACACTACAAAATTGCAATTCTTTTTCATTTATATTTCATGTGTATTTATATTTCATTTACATGTGTGCACATTTTGCACTTATTTTTACTATGTACATTACTTCTTCTAAGGCTGATCAAAACTGGTTCCTACAAAAATGTTTGCATACTGATCTATCAAATTGTAGCATTTCAATACAACTTCCTTTTTTTGAACTCAAACTTTGATAACTTGATGCCTCAATTCAATGCACATTGATCTTGCATGAAAAACAGGATTTTTAGTCATTTGAATGCCACTCATGTTGTCATAAAACATGGTAATTGGTCTTTCTTGCATTTCACCAAGGTATCCTAGGATCCACCTCAACTATACTGCTTGTGTGCTTGATGATGTAGCTGCTATACACTTTGCCTCTATTGTTGAGAGTGCAACCATTGCTTGTTTCTTCAAACTCCAAGTTACCAATCCATTTCCCAATGAGAAACAATGTCCTGATGCATATTTTCTATCATCAATTGAGCCTCCCCAGTTTGAATCATTGTATCCAACCAGTTCAATCTTACAGGTCATAGTGTAATGGATTCCATAATTTAAAGTTCCTTTCACATACCTCAAAATTCTCTTAGCTGCTCTCATATGATCTTCTGATGGCTTACTCATGAATCTTGAAACCAAAGATACTGCATATGCAATATCTAGTCTTGTTGTTGTCAAGTACATAAGGCTGCCAATCAAACTTCTATACTTCTTCTCATCCACTCTTCCACTTTCATCATCCTTGCAAATTCTTTCTCCTTGTGCAAGTGGGGCAGCAAGACCTTTGCAACATTCCATGTCAAACTTCTTCAAGATATCATGTGCATATTTAGATTGACTAATTAAGATACCATCATGTATTTGATGTACCTCCATGCCAACAAAATAATTCATCAAACCCAAATCACTCATTTCAGATTCTTGCATGTGGCTTTCTTGAACTCTCTCCATTCTCAATGAACTTCTTGTGAAAAATAGATCATCAACATACAAAGGTCCTCTCAAGGATACACAGTGAAGCAAAAGTCCGCTCAAGTCAAGCAGTCAACAAAGTTGACTTCACAAGGTATACAAAGAATCCAAAGTTAAGCCTCTTGGGAAGCTGCCAAGAAGGCAAAGTTTGACTTTTTATTGCATAGGAATTGTCCAAGTTATCCGAAGGGAAGAAATCCATTGTTTGTAAATGAGTTTATCAAGGGAAGAAGCCCTTTTGGTTGGTCATCCTCATTACAAGCAATTGCAAAGTCTTAAGATGGTGATGCATCACCAAAGGATTCAGATTGTTGATGTAATGACTAAACCAATTCTAAAATTGAGAGATACATTTAGGTTTGTATCCAGTTTAGTCATTAAGGTGGATGTTAATATAAACTAATATAGTTTGTTACCATGACCTGGGACTCATTGTTATCTGTGAATCCTCTTAATAGTTTGTAACACATTTGTATCTTTCTCTGGATACAAAGACAATGACATGGCTTGTGATTAGTTACAGATTACACGTGCTTGATTTCCTATATTTCAATTACTTTTTAAATTTTTCAAATTTTGACTATGGTAGTCTATGATAACATGGTTGTGACTGCAAATGCCGCTTGAATTTGAGATCCCAATAACATCCATAGTGCAGGGTTTGATTAGTAAGAAACAAATACTATGTATGTAAACCAACGAAAATTAGATAGAAAAAAAAATGAATACAACATTCAAAGCAATGAAAAAAAATCACTAACAATAATGAATTTGGTCTAATAGGGTTTGAGTAAGTGGTGGGAGAGCAAGGAGTTCTACATCGTAAGCCAATGTTCCAATCCCATGGGTGGGGACCTTTTAGAGCCATGAGTGCACCTGAAGGGAGGGATCAAACATAAGGCAATATATTACAAATCCAAGCCCACTCTTATGTTCTCTATGAGCTCTACTCAAATGTTAACCTTAACAATTATAGTACAGTTTGAATAGGCCTGATCGCGAAGGCTTGAATACTCCAAATAGGAGATCTAAGGTTCAAATTTGGAACAGGTTAGAGTTTGTAAACCAACTTCTTTTAGATGGACATAATATGGGTGAGGCCCATGAGATTTCAATCCCACATAACTAGCAAAATTTGTCCCAAGGCATTGTGAAGCAATGGTAAATGGTATGCAACCATATGAGCATGACCCAAGTTCAAAACCACACATCATGGTGGACACTCTCACTATAAGGTGGCCCATGCTAAAATGGTTTGTTTTAAGACCATGATAGTGTAGATTTTTGAAAATGATGTAATACAGGTTGGGCAGATTTCAACCCCATATAACCAATTAATAAAATAGTACATAAATCTGATGGAAATCAGGATATCTTCACTATGGACATCAGTAATGTACAGATTCTGAAGTAAATATAGGCAAGACAAATTTGTGGAGAGCTGACAAAGCCTTATCTATAATCAACACCATGTGTTCAATTAGATTTGGGTTACAAGAGGTGTTTTGGTAAATGTAATCACGTGTCTACAGCCAACAATATTTCAACTCAAAAAGAAAAATACAAATATATATCAATTAATTATTTGCATGAAAAATGAATTTCTCGTTTAAGTTATTTATAGACAAGTCTTAAAAAAATATAGAATTATCTTCCTTCCTAAGCACATTTCCCCTAGCATGCAAGGGATGTCAGACACTGCTACTATGTGGGGTGTGAACATTTATTCCAACCATATTTTTCTGGTAAGCATTATAAGTTCTTCCAGTGAATTTTTCTTTACAGAAAATATGGCAGTCCAATTTTCTTTGCTGTACAATAATTTTTTCTGAAACCGAGTACCCATCAAAATGCATATATTAACACTCATTAACCAAAATGACACAAATATCCAACATTCTCAATACAATATTAGATGCTGATGCTAGTAAGATTCAAAAAGCTTAGCTTTTACCTGGAACTCGCAGTATGGCTTTCACCAATGGCTCTCCTCCGGCTCCTACGCAAGAAAGATTTTGCAATGTCTGGTTCACTTCTTGAGACACTGTATCGACCAAAAAATAAAAGCTTCCTCATAATTCTTTTCTGCTAAGTAACCACACAACATTACAATTCAACTAAAACAGTTTTTTATCACCTTCCTAAAAATAAAAATAAAGGGTTAGCTGGATCATAATGAGGTACAGCATGCATCATCTTGAGTAAATTTGCATATCAAGTGGATAGCAACTCCACTTATCATCTCAAAATATATATATATATATATATATTTTGAGTCCTTTCCCCATCACACACACAAGCAATTTGCCTTAAAAAGACTTCTGCCCTCCTGTGAATATATAAAATTAAAAACCAATAAATACTGTCCATAAACAAGTAAAGATATGATGCCAAGAACAAGAAGCTCTGACCACATCCATGTCCAAAAACCATTTAAACTTAAAATTGTCACCTTCACATGTTGACCATGTCTTCCAAGGTCTTTCAAGCAAGGGCCACCCTCACTTGTCAAAGCTTAGCTAACTTGGATACGGATGGACATTCACTCCTTGCCTTTGGATCATAGAACCAGGAGCTATATTTCCTTGGTTATAAAGAAAGAGATTTTCTGTATAAACATTAATGTACCTATTATGTGAATGTCATTAAGATAAGATGCGAGAAAAGGTGCTTGAAGAGCAGGAGAAGAGCAAAGGTTGTCATGAACTTTGGTAACCCAATGTTTTCCTTTTTGGAACTGACACAGAAATTCCATCATTTCGTCAAGCCAATCTTGTTGGTACAAAGATAAGATAAAATAGATAATTTTCTTGATGTTCACGGATGGCCCAAGTTAGGCCAATCCAACTCAAAGGATAATCCAATAGATGTTCAAACCAATCTCGTCGGTTGCAAGGGGATCTCACTACCGGTGAGATGGTCACCCTACAAAACAAAAATTTGAGGTCACCTGAAAATATTATCATGACAAATTGAATGGACTCAAAAGTGAAAAGGTCAAATGTATCTTCTTGGGGTGAAATCAACTACACAGGATCACTTAGTAACTATTTGAGACTGGATTGACATAAAACCCTGATCAGACCTCATTAAAATCTGACTCAAATGTCAATAGAACCTTCATCAAGATAGAGATGATCTTAGTCATCAATCAGAAAGTATGAAACAAGAGTGGCATAAATCTCATCATCAAAAAATTAATTTGACATTGCAAGACCTAATCTTAGGTGTATGCATATTCACCCATTATTCTTGAAACTCTCCTCTTGATGAAGTAATGCTGTGCAAGATTGAAACAAGGGCCACTCATGAAACCGTTATAGAGCAAAAAGAAATGTTCTCTTTTCTATAGAGATGTGTTTCATAGGATGTTTAAATTCAAGTATTGAAAGGGTCAAAGATATTTGTTTCAATATTATTTGTGCCAAGTTAGATCCCCTCTTCCAGCTGCTTCTTTGGAATCAAGGTTCCACGAGCCTTGGGGACGGGGGGAGGCGTTTCGGGGACGGCGGAGGACGGCGGGGATGCGTTTCGGGGACGGGGGGGACGGCTGGTATAATACTATAAATTTTTTTAGAAATTTAGAATAATCTACAAATTCTACACAACAAAAATGAAAAATACTAAAAACTTAAGAAGTATGCATGTTCTTAAAACATGTTTCAATCTGAAATGAACTCAGCTATTAGCCTATTACTAAGTGCAGCCATTTCAACAAATGTAACTTGAAGGTTCAGCCAAGGATATCAAGTGCAATCTCTAACAGTTAACCAAAATAGTTGCTATTGCTCAAGTAATGAATGCCACACTGTTCAGCTTTTAACATTCAAACAATAACAATCATCATTTTTAAAGCCACCAATGTTCAAGCAAAGACCATTTTTTAATTTTTTTTTCAGTCATCAATGTTCAAACAAAGACAGTTCTCAGTTTTTACTTTTAGTTTTTGGCCATCAATGTTCAAGCAAAGATAGTCATTGGTTTTCACTTTTCTCTGTTCAGGCAAGATGGTTATCTATTTTTTCAGCCATCAATGGTCAATCAAGATAGTCATCATTTTACAGCCCTCAATTTAAATTATAAAAGCAATACAGCTTTACTGTTCAGTCTCTAGCAATTCTGCACTGCTATCCAATTACTAAAGTGATATTTAAACATTGACAACCACCATTGTTCAGTTCCCACCATGTAAGCAGTGACGGTTACTCCTAACTGTTCAAATATGACAGCCTTTTTTTTTAATTTAAGTTTGTATCATTTTTTTTATTATTTTTATATTTTTTTTTTTTTTTTTTTGGGGGGACAGCTGGGCGTCCCCGGGGATGCCTAGGGAATGGCTGGGCGTCCCCAAGGATGGTTGGTTGTCCCCGGGGATGTCCCTGTATGTCCCCTAAAAAGGGGCGTCTCAGGGACGGCCAGCCGTCCCGAGCACGGCTGCCCTGTCGTCCCCCAAAAGGGGGACGGGGGGGGAACGTCCCCCATGCCGTCCCCTGTCCCCGGGGACACAAGGGACGGGGGGATGCGTCCCCGTGGAACCCTGTTTGGAATCCATTTCTAAATATGAGAGTTAGCAATTAGATGGTTTAATAAATAGGAACTTCCCAAGCGTAGATGATCAACCCTCATATTCCATAAGGTAAATGAAGGCTTAACAATGATTCTTGGTCCAAAATCTGCCTAGTCTATGAAATGTGCCCTCGACTTTGGCCAAGATTGGATGACTGGGATTTCTCCCAAGTTCAACCTCAGGAGAAGGCCAGCTCCTTGTAATGCTTGCAGAATTAAAACAGGGGTTAGAGACTAAAGGAAGAAACGGAAGGGTTAGAAGGAGATAAGGGTTAAAAATTGCTTAAAGAATGGATGGGATATAGCATAACAACACTAAAAATACACTGCATAAGAGTCTTACACAATCAAATCCAAATGAAACTTAACAGACCAACCATTAATGAAAGCATTACAGAATTCATTAAATTCTAGTTATACACTTTAAGCATTCCAAATACTATATGAAGAGTAATCCAAATAGCGATCCAATGAGCAGAATTCGATTTAGCAGAATTCACTAATCATAAAGTGCAACAAAAATGCACTAAAATATAAAATTCATTCATAAGTACTTGTAAATGCTATCACAATAGAGGCCAAACAGCTTTCAATTTTCATTGATTGGCAACAATCATCATACAGTATACAACAAGGAATTGCTACAAAGCCAACCTTCATTATGAGGTGCATTGAGCTATTTATAGGCTGCTACATGAATCTTGCAGCTCAAGATTTTCATAAGTTTGTTACAGGTCTGTTAGAAACAGCCTGGCAAGAAACGCTCATGGGAGCAGATGTTGTTTTCATATTTTGAGCCAATCACTTATCTGCATTCAGGTTTTGCTGCGATAACCAGTCCGGATTCCTTTTTCTAGCTTTTGCTTATGCGTGTCTTCATTAGGTTAATTGATCTTCAACTTAGGTACAAAACTTGGCATAACTCATAGTATTCAGGGGAAGGAAACTACAAGAAGCAAGAAAGGCAGGGGCATTGGAAAATGAAGGGGTTGGGGATGGTGAAGGGGGATACAGACAAGCAGGGTATGGAGATAGAAAGAAGAAAGAAATACGAAAAGAGGAATAGAAAGGAGGGGAAATGGAGATACCTAAAGGGTGATGTCCCCTGCAAAAATGGCACTTCTTTGAGCATAGTCTGTCATAGCTAAGAGCTGCTTTAGACCAAGGCAAATTGCTTTAGGTAAATATTCCAGGCACTCGCAAACTATAGCCTTTCATGTGTCTTCCTTTTCTTCACAAAGTTGCAAAAGTATTCTTCTTCAATGTCGAGGGCGTTTGCAAAGCGTCTCGAGGCTCTGGAGGTATGCATGGCAGCTTTGTTATTTAACAAAAGTATTGCACTTAAATTTGCACTTCAACTCTGGCCGGTATCTCCTTATATAGCTGAGCAGATGACTATGCCAGCTAAGTGTCGCAATAACTGCGGACTTCTTTTCATGAACCGGCGCTCCTTCCAAAAAATCTACGACTTGTGCGAGGAATTTGCTTGCATGCTTTTCCTTTTTGTGCATTCAATAGCCTTTTGCCAATCGGGTCCTTCTCGCTCAGATACCTTGTGTCTGCTTCCCTCATCAAGGTACAGAAGTGCCATGCGACATGCTTTGTACATCTTTCTCTAGACTTTGCGTGTCATCTTCTCACAACCCCCCAAATCAGCCGAAGCATCTCTTGTTGCTTGCAAATTCTGGATAGCCTATCCATTGGGCTACAGAGTCGAAAGGGAGGTGAATTGGGATAAGGAGAGTGACAAGAAACGAGATATGGCAAGTAAGAATGAAGGGGATAGTGGTATAGGGATGCAAGAAACGATACGTGAATGATGATGACCTCCTTTGATTGTGTTTGATGCTCTTCTTCGGCTTTTAGCTTTAGCTTCCTCCCTTATGGCTATTTGTCTGTGGACAATATCAAAAAGCAAGAAAGGTGAAGCTTTACCCCTTGATAGAGAGGTTCTTTTTTTGGGCCTTTCTTACTCCACGAATTCAGAGAAATCTCGGTTTAGTCGAGTTTAGTGAGTGTGCAAAGTTACATGTCTTGTTGTTGTATTCTTCAAGGCATGTACTCCACACACTCCTTAGCTCAACAAACAAAGCATCCTCTCAACCTATGGTTGTCTCCGTTGGTGTGGCCAGCTTACAAACGTATAGAAATCACAGGCTTGTCAGCCTTATCAGCTTCTCCTTTTTCCTTTGCTCTTGGATTCTGCTTTCTCGGAATTATTTTGATGTCTTTGAGAGATGGGGAAATCAAAGGACAAGACAAAGAAAAGAAGAGGGACTATAAGAGAAGTGTGGTCATCCTTGCTATACCTCATCACAGGCTGAAGAGCTTATCAGAATTATGCTGAAAGAGCAGTCCTTGGCAAAATCGTGATCAACGCTGCAATGCTAAAGGGGAAGGACACCTTATATAAGTTCTTCTGTTTGGAGGGTCCACTGATATGGTGTCAGATTCATCCTTCTTTTCTCAGGCCTAAAACTCGTTTATTTTCAAAAAAGTGTATTCCTAATGCGATTAAATCAGCACCCCTCAAAATCTGCCTCAAATTTTAGAATCCCACGCATGTAATCTGTCTGGTGTTCTTTTCAAGGTTTCACTTTTGCAATTTAGCTACCTATCTGGCCAACGGCCTTATTCTTAGTTGTATATGCCTATCTATTGGCTTTATTTACATGCAGACTATTTACACAAAATTGTGGCATGCCTCTTTACGCCAATGGAGTTGGGCTTTGCCTTCTCATCGGAATCGGCAATAACCTAGCCATATGATATCGAATTTGAGCTTCTCTCTCTAATGCCCTTTTTGAAGTGTGTAGCTTGTTCTGGCTAGGCACTAGCACAGGGTTGACTTTGCACGACATTCAATTCCAAGGATTGCTTGGCACAAGACATCAAGAATTAGCATAGGCAATTGTTCTTGAGGACATGAGTCACTGAGCATCTTCCCCATATGCATTGGCCTATGTCGAATTGACAACCAGTATTTGCAAAATTCCCAGGAGCATGTTTATCATCAGATTCGGGTCCAACATATAACATTCTTCTGTTGTGTGCAGTTTTTCTGTTGGCTTCCCTTGATTTCCTGACCATGTTTGTTGTAACCTATGACTTGCCAAGCCTCAAAACTGATTGTAGTTGGTCCTTGGATTTTGCTACTTTCCCGAGTTGGACATAATCACTACTTTGGAAATACGACCACTCAAGAAGAGATCGTGCCAGATAAATTTTTCTCCCTCTTTTTCCAATCAACTACCTCCGCCTATGCATGTTTGGGACTTCTTCTACCAACTTTGCCTTTCCCCCATCATATCTTTTGATATCATGTGTCCTAAGCTTTTCACCATATATCCGGACTATTTTTTGGACGCAAGGGATGGTCATGTGATCATGATCCAAGGCCAGGTGTCCCCCTAATTGCTCCATTAACTCGTTTGATAGGCACATCCCAAACAATGGCGACAAATCAACAATTATCACGTCCTACATTACTGCAAGGTCTAGGCATCTATGCAGCAATATTGGAACCTTTTCTATGACGCCAACTACATGGACTTGCCTCCCAGTAATATTGAAATCTTACTCAGCATAATTTAAGCACATGGCATCACAAACTACCTGGGGCATACCGTGACAGCAATTTCCAGGTCTGCTATACAATTATGTAACACCCAGCCTTCTAGGCACAAGGACAGATAAAAGGGTGGAAACTTGATCTTACCCATGCCAAGCAACAATTGCTTATGTGCTGATTTCGGATATTGGAAAGTAGTTATATCATCTTCTAAACCTTTAGAACTGGTTCGACCAAATTCACTTGTCCGGGAACCAACAAATTTTCTTTTAGCCTTTCCCTTTCTTTCACCATGCTATTTCCAGTTTCATTTATTAGTCTGATTTCTTGGACTGATCGCCTAAACAGTTTTTGATATTGTTCAGCAATTTATGCCCTTTGTTTCATGGTTATGGCTAGGTAGTATAATTTTCGGTAAACCTCTTTCCTTTGTTGGTTTAGCTGTAATGTTTCAGCACATAGTTCTGGCTTTTCTTCTTCAGCTTGTTTCATCCTTTGCTCTATTTTCCACCTCATGTTTTCCAGATTTATGGTCTTCCAACCATGTGCGGGCAAAGAAAGAAGGCCAAATCCTGCATCCAGGTTGACCGGACTAGCTGTAGTGAATTCCTTCTCTACGAAAAACTATTTTGGGTCCAATGCAAGGGCAACAAAATCACCTGTTCCTTGAGCTGCCTTTTAGTAGAAGTGGGGTTGACAGACCTGGTAACTGTTATCATTGTAATGACTGTCAAACCCTAAGTACTTATGCATAACCAGACTAGGGGATTTCTCCTGTCCTTGATCTCCTCCATTGATTCCATTACTACACGTTACTTGGTCTATTGAGAAAGACACATTTCAAGGATATGCCTCAATCCCTACTTTAGCATCTAGCCTTCCACAGCATTGAGCTCATTAGTCAAGCGCTGAATCAAAACTCTTAGTTCTTGCACTATCCGGGATTCTATGGCAGACATGGCATGTGTATTCTCTATCGGATATGGATAAGAGGGATACGGCTCGGGCAACATGTCGTGCAGCGGAGAAGGTAAAACCGAAAAAAACCTTGTGGGTTCATTTGATGAGTTTGAGGGGTGTTAAACATGGTGATTCTGGGAGGGAGTTTGTAATAGCCTGGACAATTTATTAAGCAAATTTTTTTTTCTCGATTTTATGGATGGATTGTGTGCAGACCCAACATCAACAGTTCATTGTCTTGACACCCTTAATACTGCTATAGATATATTTCCCAGCTTTCACAATAACCAGAGTTGTGCTCAACCATATTCAAATATATTGATGATAGTTGCAAGTTTCACATACTTATAATGTACAGATAATTATGTGAAAAAGAACCGAATTCATTAATGCTAAATATTATATATATATTTTTTATCATTCATTCAATGCCAACAATAAACAATATTTCTGACCTGTTACATTCCAGATGTTGGACAGCTAGTACAAGGAGGCCGAGCATATAGAAAATGGCGGCGATATGGAAAGCCGCGGTCACCCAAGGTTCCGCGCGGCTAGTATGAATACCGGTCGACCAAGGAAGACTCCACTATCCAAGTCGGCGGTGGTCGGTATAAAGCAGGTCGAGCAAATGAAATCGGCGGTGTATGATACAAGTCCTCCACGTCACCTTCAATTTCCACGGCGCCCAGAATATAGTTCGATGTAGGCTTAGGTTATATCTGATCGACCCTGCAGAAAACGCCCTCCAACAATGGTAGATTTTCCTGTGAATGCTCGCTGAGAAACCTGGGTGATTTCTCCAACTGACCAACTAGGGCAGAATCTTACACTGCCGAAACTGGTTCTCCCACGGGGTTTCGTCCGAGGGTTTGATTTTCGAAGAAGCTCTCCAAAAATTCCAATAAGAGAAAATAACATAAGCATAACCTCAAAATGAATTCCTTTTTTCCCTTATATCTCCTTTTTCCCGCTCTTTAATTTAATTTCACTTTATTAAAATATATCATTGAGCTCCACATTTAAATGAATTAAATAATATTTCCGTCAAAAGTAAAAAACGGAGAATATTAAAATAATTAATTTAAAAATAATTCCCTTTCACCCAAATTAGCTTACGGGAATTAAATAAGCTAACGGTTCCTGGTTACACATCGGAAGGGGACATGACAGTCCTCCCTTCCCAGAATTGCTTGCCCTCAAGCAATTGCAGGTTAGGATGCTGCAAAATCTGATCACCCTCCCAAGTGGCATCCTCGATCGGTAGATCTCTCCATCGAACAAGATACTCCCTGATGACTCTGTTCCTCAACTTTCTCTCTCTGACATCCAGTATCTCATGTGGCACTAAAACCAACCTGCCCTCCTCATCCAATGGTGGAAGCTCTGTAGAAGAAATAACCTGCTGCCCCAGTGCCTTTTTGAGGCACGAAACATGGAAAACATTATGTATCTTGCTACTATCCGGCAGCTCCAACTCATAGGCAACCTCTCCCACTCTCCGAACAATCCTGTAAGGGCCATAAAAACGGGGTTTCAGCTTCTCTGCTCCGCTCTTCTTCAATGAAGACTGTCTGTATGGTTGCAGCCGTAAGAAAACTAAGTCCCCAACCTCGAAACTCCGCTCAATCCTGTGCCTGTCAGCATAAATCTTCTGCTGGTTCTGTGCGCTCTGCAAATTCTCCTTAAGAGTCCTGAGAATATCCTGACTCTCCTGGATCCAATCCTTAGCTTTGGGGGCTCTACTATCGCCAAAAGCTAAGTCTAGAAATGTGGGAGCATCGTAACCATACAATGCCCTGAATGGTGTCATACCAATCGACATATGATAGGTGGTGTTGTAGCAGTGCTCACCCATATGCAACCACCTAATCCAAGCCTTCTGCTGCCCCGCCACATAGTTCCTCAGATATCCCTCAACCCATTTGTTGACAATCTCTGTCTGTCCATCCGTCTGAGGGTGGTAACTGGTGCTAGGAGTCAATTTTGTGCCAGCTAATCTGAAGAGCTCCTGCCAAAATGCACTGAGGAAACGACTATCTCTGTCACTGACGATAGTCTTAGGTAACCCATGGAGTCTAAACACCTCTCTGAAAAATAAATCTGCAACCTGAGGTGCCTTATACTCCGAGGAGATGGCGAAAAAGTGGGCAAACTTAGTCAATCGATCCACAACTACAAAAATGCAATCTCTGCCCTGTACCTTGGGTAGACCGGTTATGAAATCCATAGATATACTCTCCCATTTCTGCTCCGGAATAGGCAACGGCTGAAGCAACCCAGCAGGGAAAGTATGCTCTGACTTGTTCTGCTGACAAGTCATGCACTCCCTCACATGCCGCAAGACATCATCCTTGAGGCCCTTCCAAGAGAACCTCTCCCTAACCTGTCTGTAAGTTTTGAAATAACCAGGATGTCCTGCAAGGGGTGTGTCATGGATAGCTCGTAAAATCTTCTCTTTGAGTTTTGACCCGGGAACCAAGAAGATTCTGTCCTTGTAGTAGATTATGTCATCTATCACCCTATACCTGTCATCCTGCACCTTACCATCCATTACCTTACTGGCAAAAGTGTTCTTGGAATACTCAACTAACAAGTGAGCCTTCCAATCCGCTGAAATTTCTGCCAAGGAAAGTGTTGCAGGTCTCCTGGATAAGGCATCGACAACAACGTTCTTCTTACCCTTAACATACTCAATGTCAAAATCGTAGGCCTGAATTTTGCTGACCCACTTTTGTTGTCGTTCATTCAAATCCTTCTGTTCCAGGAAGTACTTCAAACTGTTATGGTCCGTCCTGACCACAAATCTTCCACCTACCAAATACTGTCTAAACTTCGCCAACGCATGCATGATGGCGAGCATCTCCTTGTCGTAGATGGAATACAACCTCTCTGCATCCCTGAGCTTTCGGCTCTCATAGGCAATGGGGTGCCTATCCTGCATAATCACTGCTCCTATCCCCTCGCCTGAAGCATCACACTCCAACACAAATGGACGAGTGAAATCGGGAAGAGCCAATACTGGACAAGAGCTCATCACCTCCTTAAGCCTGTCAAATGCCCGTTGAGCCTCATCTGTCCATCTGAAAGCCCCTTTCTTTGTGAGATCTGTCAAGGGTGCACCTAACTTAGAAAAGCCCTTTACAAACCTCCTGTAATAGCTGCATAACCCAAAGAAACCTCGCAGCTCCGTAAGAGTCCTCGGAGGTGGCCAATCAAGTATTGCCTGTATCTTCTCCTGATGCACCTGCACACCCTTAGCACTGATGACGTGCCCCAAATAGAGGATCTCTGTCAACCCGAATTCGCATTTAGAAGCTTTTGCATACAAGGACTGTGCTTCCATAATGCCAAGAATCTCATCAATATGTTTCAGATGCTCCTCCCAAGTTCTGCTATAGATTAGTATATCATCAAAGAACACTAGCAAGAATTTCCTCAACTGCTTGTTGAATATGTGGTTCATGCATGACTGGAAGGTCGCGGGAGCATTGGTCAGCCCAAATGGCATAACCAGAAACTCATAGTGTCCATAGTGACACCTGAAAGTTGTCTTATGAATATCCTGTTCCCGCACTCTGATTTGATGATACCCAGATCGAAGATCAATCTTCGAGAAATAAACTGCACCGTGCAACTCATCTAACAGCTCATCGATCCTGGGGATTGGGTATCTGTTCTTAATTGTTTTCTTATTTAGTGCACGATAATCTATGCACATTCTCATTGTCCCGTCCTTCTTCTTTACCAGCACAACAGAAGAAGCAAAGGGACTCGAGCTGGGTCTAATATGCCCCATGTCCAATAATTCCTTGATAGCCTTTTCTATCTCTTCCTTAAACTTCTTGGGGTGTCTGTATGGGGTCGTGATGACGGGCTTGGAGCCCTCCTCCAACTCAATAGTATGCTCAAAGCCTCTATCAGGTGGTCTCCCTGGCGGAATCTCACTGAAAACCTTACCGTGCTTATCCAACACAACCTGTATATCCACTGAATACTGCGTACTGCTGTCCACCTGTGCCTTAGAAGAAATTAGGCATTCGGCTGCCCAAGCAATATCACCATGACGGAAAATACTTTCCATCCTCTTCGCTGAAACGATCCTGGGAGCACCATTTGACATCCCCCTCAAAACTACCTTCTTCCCATCACTCCTGAACTTGAGTTCCATGGTCTGAAAGTTCTGAGAATACTTACCAAGGGAATGTAGCCACTGTATGCCAAGAATGGCATTAGTATCACCCAAATCCACAACATAGAAATCATCAGTGACAGTGTAATTACCTAAGGTAATATTAAGCTGCGGAATACGCTGGGTACAAGTCATATGAAACCCATCTGCCACCATAACATTAAAGCCCTCAAATGGCTCTGTCTGTAGACCCCTCTTAGCAACTAGTGTTGAGTCTATGAAATTGTGGGTTGCCCCACTATCAACTAACACAGTTACCCGCTGCCCCTGAAGGACTCCACGGACCCTGAATGAGTTAAATCTGGGTGTACCTGAAAGTGTAGCAATGGCACCACCCTTCACCTCCTTAGGTGCATGCTCCTCATCCCTGTCCTGCTCATCCTCGGAATCACTGTGTTCGCTGCCCTGTTTGTGCTCATACTGCTCCTCATCCTCACTATCAGATTGCACCTCAATGTAATGGACCTTACCTTTTCCCAAGCACCTGTGACCTGGTTCCCAAGGTTCCTTGCAGCTGAAACAGAGTTTCTTCCTGCGCAATTCATTCCGAACCTCATCATCCATCTTGTCCTTCTTAGGCCACTCTTTCTGGAAAGGTTTCTTATCTTTTTCTTTTTTAGATGGAAATCCCTTTGATTGAAATTTACTCTTAGGTGTAGAAGACTCCATATCTCTTGCCCTTTTAATAGCATCCTGTAGAGTAGGAGGATTGAATGCCTTAATCCAACCTCTCAAAGGGTCTGAAAGCCCATCTATGAACAATACAATCAACCTGTGCTCAGAGATGTCTGTCACTAACACTGATAGTCTCTGGAAATCAGCAATGTAAGTATCCACTGAACCCCACTGTTTTAGCTGTGCCAATTCTTTGAAGTGTAGTTCTGGATCCTTCTTGTCAAATCGGTCAATAAGCCTATTTGTAAATTCTGCATAAGAATCAATCTGGCTATGTCCAAGCGTAACCAAACCATGGTGCCACCACTCGTGAGCAATCCCATCAAGGTGTAAAGCGGCATACTTAATGGCCTCATCTTCCGGCATGGCATTCAGTTGAAAATATGTATCCATCTTCTGCACCCATGATCTAGCTGAAGTCTTGCCTGAACCGTCATAGTAAGGAATGGACAACTTCCCCACTCTCCTCTGCAACTCCTGATTATACTGTCTACCTCTCCTGTGTGGTTGTTGTCTCATCCTCATGTCCACATAATCTCGGAAGGACATTCCGGCTTGGAATTCCGCACTAGCATTGGTCCACTCCTGTAAAAACTGATCCTGCATCTCATTTACTGTAGGTTCCACTTCATCCTGCGGAGGGTTCCTAGGAGGAAAGTTAGGCATCAAGGGCCTAGTGCTTGCTGTCCTGTCATTCTGATTCCGGTTTACAGCCCTGTTATTCACTGAGGCTTCGCCATTTCCATTGTTTCTTTGATTCTCTTGTCGCCCATTATTGTTATTTTGGTTGTTCCCACCATTTGGCTGAGCGTTGTTATTATTATTTGCCATCATAACAGCCATCAACTGATTGAGGGTTTGCTGCAACTCTCGCTGTCCCCTAGCCAGATCATTAAACATTTCCCGGGTACTCGGTTCCTGTGGAACCCTGTCACCCATATTTACCTCTTCTTCTGAATCTGAGCTGAGAGCACCTCTTCCCCTTGGTCCTCTTCTCCTGTATGTGATATATTCCCTGTTCTCTGGATTCATTAATTATTTTGACTCATCCGGAAACCCAACAGGCTGGCAGGCTCGAAGCTCTGATACCACTGTAATAGCCTGGACAATTTATTAAGCAATTTTTTTTTCTCGATTTTATGGATGGATTGTGTGCAGACCCAACATCAACAGTTCATTGTCTTGACACCCTTAATACTGCTATAGATATATTTCCCAGCTTTCACAATAACCAGAGTTGTGCTCAACCATATTCAAATATATTGATGATAGTTGCAAGTTTCACATACTTATAATGTACAGATAATTATGTGAAAAAGAACCGAATTCATTAATGCTAAATATTATATATATATATATATATATTTTATCATTCATTCAATGCCAACAATAAACAATATTTCTGACCTGTTACATTCCAGATGCTGGACAGCTAGTACAAGGAGGCCGAGCATATAGAAAATGGCGGCGATATGGAAAGCCGCGGTCACCCAAGGTTCCGCGCGGCTAGTATGAATACCGGTCGACCAAGGAAGACTCCACTATCCAAGTCGGCGGTGGTCGGTATAAAGCAGGTCGAGCAAATGAAATCGGCGGTGTATGATACAAGTCCTCCACGTCACCTTCAATTTCCACGGCGCCCAGAATATAGTTCGATGTAGGCTTAGGTTATATCTGATCGACCCTGCAGAAAACGCCCTCCAACAATGGTAGATTTTCCTGTGAATGCTCGCTGAGAAACCTGGGTGATTTCTCCAACTGACCAACTAGGGCAGAATCTTACACTGCCGAAACTGGTTCTCCCACGGGGTTTCGTCCGAGGGTTTGATTTTCGAAGAAGCTCTCCAAAAATTCCAATAAGAGAAAATAACATAAGCATAACCTCAAAATGAATTCCTTTTTTCCCTTATATCTCCTTTTTCCCGCTCTTTAATTTAATTTCACTTTATTAAAATATATCATTGAGCTCCACATTTAAATGAATTAAATAATATTTCCGTCAAAAGTCAAAAACGGAGAATATTAAAATAATTAATTTAAAAATAATTCCCTTTCACCCAAATTAGCTTACGGGAATTAAATAAGCTAACGGTTCCTGGTTACACATCGGAAGGGGACATGATAGAGTTTTCCCACTGAGATGAGCATATTCTCTACCGTGAAGGCCATTTGGAAGATTTGCACGAATCTTTTTTCATTGAACTGTTGGATCAGAAGGCTTAGGTCCAATTTAAGAGCATGAATGTAGTAAATGTAATCTTGGGCATGTGATGGTCCTATTTCTTGGGGAATCCTTCTCCAGGTTCTACTAAACCCGGTGTTAAAATCTATAATGCCCTCGTGAAGGTATCTTTGAATAAAGGAAAACAAGGTGAGCAGTAAGAATGGGTCTCTTGGGTCATCAAACTCTAATATGAGGAGTTCAGACAGGTCAGCCCTATTGCCACATTTTGCTACGGGGTAAAATTTTGAAAAATTGCTGCACTATTTTCATGTTCGAATCCTCTCCTTTCCTCCTGTCCTCCAAAATCAGCTAAGGCACAGTCCTCTAGCTCGCCACTCAAAGAACAGTGATCCCCGAGTTCGCCCAAACCATCAGCAAAACTTATCAAGAAAGGCGCTAAAATTTTCTAAGGCAGGGTCGCCTTAGTTCGCTCCGTCTTCAAGCGATTCTCGGAATCGCCTCCTTTCATCAGCGAAACCCAGCCTCGCCAGGCCCCGGAACGAGATGCAACCAGGAGCTGAATTGACTAAGTAAGAAGTCCTCTCTGAATCGCTCCCTTCAGCAACGAATCCCAGAATCGCTCCGGTTTTCGAGCGAACAGCGGCACGGGAGGCAAAAGGAGCGAACAGCGGCACGGTTGACTTGGCTCGAGTTCGCTCCAAGGATGAGCGAACCCCGGTCTCGCTCAGGCTCCCGGGCGAACTACAGCTTGAGACATTTCTCGAGTTCGCTCCAGGAACGAGCGACCCTCAGCGAGGCGCAACAAGGCATAAAAAAGACTAAGTTAAAGCCCTCCAAGATCGCTCCATTTCCGAGCGACTCCTAGTCTCGCTCCAGCCCTCCGGCGAAACTCAGCCTCGCCCTGTCCTCGCGCGACCCCCAATCTCGCTCCACCCTCCAAGCGAACTGTAGCACGAAAATCCGGAGGCAAGTTCGAGTTCGCTCTAGGAGTGAGCGAGCCTCAGCTTCGCCCCAGCTCCAGAGCGAGGCCCAGCTGGAGGACAAAAATGACTAAAGCACCGAACCCCCCAAGTTCGCTCCGTTCCCAAGCGATTCTCAACATCGATCCTGCTCGCCGGCGAACCCCAGCATCGGCACCACTTCGAGTGAGCAAGCGGCTCCCAAGTTCGCTCCTCCCCTTATGCGACTCCCAGTATCGCTCCGTTTCTGAGTGATTCTCAACATTGCTCTCATTGCACAGCAAACTTCAGTCTTGGGCTAAAAAATGGGCGATCTCCGGAGTTTGCGTTAGGCAGAATTTCAAGCAAGCCTCAGAAGCAGGGTAGGTGGGCGTTTAAGGCACATTAATGGTGCACGGATTCCAATCTCAGATTGTCCCTCCCGTACGTTCTGTCAGGCCCCAGACGAACTCCAAAGGGCAAGCTGCACCAGCTGCATTGATGAGGCATGCTCTCCCAACTGCAGAAATAGTCCGGAGCCGCTCTAAACACGGGTGAGCCTTATTCCAGGTACGCTGACAGCTGACAAGGGTCAAATCCCAACTGCCCTGGCAATTTTGGGATCTGAACATCAATGTAATTGGGGGGAAAATTCTTCTATAAAAGGCAGTCCAATGCAATGTAATAGGGGGGGAACATTTTGCTAAAGAGCTGCTGTAATTTGGACTTATTGCATCAATATAAAGACTCCTGGTTCTGAATCTGGGCTTTTTCACTGTGTATGACGCCTTCTATGCTAATTTCTGTTAATTTTGTTTCTTCATTTGCATACAGTAAATTCTGAAATCTGGATTTAAGTGTGTTCATACTCATGGGAGTGGATGTTGTTTTCATATTTCGCGCCAATCAATTATTTGCATTCAGGTTTTGCTGCTATGACCGGTACAGATTCCTTTTTCTAGCTTTTGCTTATGCATGTCTTCAATAGGTCCATTGATTTTCAACTATCATCTTCTGAAATTTGCTTGGTCGCTGCAATGGACTGTCAAACATGTCCTTTTCAGCCCCAACGGCCTTGGCTCAGGTGGCTAAGAAGCTTCAGGCAGTTACTGCTTCTAACAGGAGCAAGCTAGATGAAAGGGGCATTCCAAGGTGTACTTGAGTCAATGCCGGAACTTACAGCGATACCGGGCTCTTTTAATTGTTTCAAAGGCCCTTTGAACCAAATCCGGGCTTTCGGGAAGGTTGGGCTGACGTCATCCCTTAGTAGCCTTTTTGGATAGTTCTTTGATCTTCCAAACTTGCGCATCTTCAGAAATTGTGTACATTTGGCTATGTGCTTTAGGAATTCTTCAACTTTGTTAATGTCGGGGCCACACCATCCCAATTTCTTTGTTCCCAGACTTTGCTAGAGCTTTATGTGATGTCATACCTTGGGAAAGTCTGGAATGGATTGATCTCAGGTTTGTGCATTGTCGAAACCTTTTGGACTTAGCCATTTTTTCTTTTGATAAAATGCATTATGCTTTACCACCTTTCCATGACTACGAGTCCACTAAAAAGCACTTTGACCGCCCTAGAACTCAGCTTCGGATTGATGCATTTGAGCCCCCACTAGCTTGTATCTGCTGCTATGATGCTTTGGCCACCCTCAAAACCATTTGCCTTAGCAAAATTTGACAAAGTCTTGGCAAATTGGCAAGATGGCAAGCTGGCTTGATTCACAAGGACTCGTGGATATGGGCAATCATATTGACCTATAATGATGAAAGTGAAAAATCTTTGATATCAATTTCCTCTTCACAAGTCAATAGGAAAAAGATGTCCTTGGACCGCTTTGTAGGCAGGCAAATTTATTTGTCTGCGAAAACAATGAATAAGTTTTGTTATTTAGTTTGTACGCAGAGTGTTTGATGAGATGTGTGTACATATGATTAATAATGTTATAAAGTGGCAATGTAATAATGTGTAATGTTTAAGTGAAGTATTAGTATGTACGGCAAAGTCATAAAGTGAGTTAGGAAATGAAATGTAAATGTGAGTCAAATGCATGTGAAATGTAATTTAGGGGAATGATGAGGTGTTGGGTAGTTGGAGGGTGCAACTAATTTTTGGTTGTATAAATAAGACCCTTCCTCGTTCATTCATGCATTCGTATGGTAGTCAAGACAGGTAAGGTTGATTATGCCGTATGGTCGTGGAGTTGGCCAATGTGTGTGGTTGTGGGCATTGTTGGCCCAAGGTGTGGCTAGTATGAAGGAAATTCTGCACAAGGTTGCAGACTGTGTATTGTAAGATGTTGTACCATACAGACTGTTGTTAATATAATATGGTCATGGAGTTGGCCGATGTGTGTGGTTGTGGGCATTGTTGGCCCAACGTGTGGCTAGTATGAAGGAAATTCTGCACAAGGTTGCAGACTGTGTATTGTAAGAAGATGTTGTACCATACAGCTTCTTGTTAATATAAAATCTACTCGCATTTATTTATTATCTGCTATATTGTATATTTCTTGTTTGTATTGTCATTGCTAATTGCTGTAAATTTGTAGATTTATTAAGTAGAAATGGAATTGAGTTTCAGTACATTAAATTTCATTTCTACATTTTGGTGTCATTGCATCTACGAGTTTGGATCAAGTCTGGTGACATGGAGTTGTGAGAAGCAAACCACTTGGGAAGGCAGCCAAAGAAGCAGATGAAGACACTGAATTGTTTGTTGACGTTGATGAAGGGTTGTCTAGCAGGACATGTACAACAGACACACAGAAGGGAGGAGCATAGTAGACTACACAAGTGGTTGAAGCCGACAAGGAAGAACGGCAGATTGCAGTGAAATGGAGGAGTCTACAGTTCCAAGTGAGTCTGTTGTTCCAAGCACATCTACAGTTCCAAGTGCGTCTGCAGTTCCAAGTGAGTCTATCATTCCAGGTGCGTCCGTAATTCCAATTGCAATTCCGATTAAGTCTACATTTCCAATTGAATCAGTCATTCCAATTGAGTTTGCAGTTCTAATTAAGTCTATAGAGGGGTCTGTCGTTCCAATGGAGTTTGTCATAGAAATGGAGACAACAAATGGTAGGCGCCTGGTACAACAGGAGTTGTTCGAAGGTGTCAATGAGGAATTGCATGTCAATGAAGAATGTATGGCACCATAGACATTGCAAATGCAGGTGTCCGATGGTGAGCGAGACGAGAGTCGACATCGGTGCGAAGGTGAGATAGCGTATCCAATAGTGCGTGAGACGGGAATTCGACACTTGAGCAAATACAGATTGGGTGCTCAACGGTGAGCGGGATGGGAGTCCAACATTGGAGCAACTGCAGGTTGGACCCTTTCATAGTGAGAAGGACATGAGTCCAGTGGAAGAGCAATTGTAGGGTGGTATGCCTAATGCCTTGTGTGAGGGAAAGATACGCAAATAACCATAGTTGAGAAAATCTGCAAAAAATCCCGATTTGATCTGATTTTTCCCAATTCATAGGCTAGCCGATTTTTTGCCGATTTTTTCCCGAAAATTTCTGATATGCATAAAAAAGCTTTTTTTCAATGAAAATTTGCATTTTCAATGGAAAAATGCCGATTTTTTGTCAATTCTCCTTACGATTTTTTGTCGATTCTCAAATTTCCCAATTCTTTTCCATGTCGATTCTGATCTGATTCCGATTTTCTCAACTATGCAAATAACTACTACCAATGCCAAAACAACCTATCAAACCGAAGGCCAATTTGGGCATATCATGTAAGTGCCCACTATTTCACAAAGGAGCAACAGAAGACCTAGTCAAGCATTGGAGAATCTACCTCACGATGTGGAAGGCAACTGACGTGAATAATGATGCAAACTAGAGGAGGTTATTCCCTACGACATTTTGTGGAATCGCAATGGATTGGTACATGAGATTGCCAAAGGGTAAGTACCCAACTTAGGAAGAGTTGAGCGATGCATTTGTGAAATAATTTTGGTTATTTCACAATAACAATGTGGTCATTGCTGAAATTTATAGAATGAAACAAGGTAAGAAAGAGCTTGTTCGATCATACAACTGGAGGTTGAGTGAGTTGTTTACCCATCTAGAGGAAGACCATCAGAAGAGGAGGTGGTTCATAGATGGACTTCTTCCTACATGCTAAACGAAAATCAGGGTGCTCCCTCTGACATCATACCAAGAGGCCTTCGAGCGAGCCTTGAATTGGAAAGTGATGCAAAGACATCACTAAAGCGTTGGGGTCATGTTATTGCAAATGAGAGTGACCATGAAAATAACAATGATTCTGATGATGAAAGTGACTCAGACAATGAGTGATGATTTTGGGCATGAGAGTGGTTCATCGCTCAAGTGTTGGGGTCGAGATGTTAGTGAAGGAAGCGACTCCGAAGAGAAGAATGATGACTCTAAGGATGAGTGTGAGTAGGAGAGTGCATGATCATTACTACAAGAATATGCAACACAAAGGGAGATTGTACCAAGGGGGGGTGCCACTAGTAATGCAGTTTGTATTAACCACCTGAGAATTAGAAGACGTAGAATTGAATATGATACTGAGGGCAGACCCATTGTACAATGTTAGCGATGCCATTTGTGGGGGGACTTCACACGTGACTGTCAAAGCGTTGCAAGAGTTTGAAGAGCCAGAGAAGAGTTTAAGCCCTTACTAGGAAGTAGAGGAGGTGAACCTGATTGAGGAGGTAAACTTGATGAACTTGATTGGAATTGAGGAGGTGAACTTGATTTCAATTAAGGCAGAAATCCAACAAGTAGTTGAAGTTGTGCAAGTTGCAGAAGTGTTAAGGCCATATGAGGAGTTGTCGTCAGAGGAAGTGTCGTCTAAGGAGTTGTAGTCCGAGGAAGTGTCATCAAAGGAAGAGTCGTCTGATGAACGTCATACCAATGAATGTTGTACTAGTGCATGTCGTATCAATGAGTATCATACCAATGCATGCCATACAAATGAAGTTGTCATACAATTGGAGGTGTCGTTCCACTACTAGTCTTTCCAATTATGTCATGCTAAGTGGAACTGCCATTCCAGTTATGTCGTACTAAGTGGAAATGTCGTTCTAAGTATATGTCGTTCTAGTTGTGTCTTACTAAGTGGAACTGTTGTTCCAAGTACACATCATTCCAATTGTGTCATATTAAGTGGAACTACCATTCAATTTGTGTCGTACAAAGTGGAAATGCCATTCCATGTACATGTCGTTCCAGTTGTGTCGTACTAAGTGGAACTATCATTCCGAGTACATGTCATTCCAATACCTATCGTTGAAGGAGGTATTGTTCAAGTACCTATCATTCAAGGACGTGCGGTTCAAGGACCTGCAATACAAGGTGTGCTATCAAAGGCTAGGTTAGAGGCCAAGAAGCAGTCAATTTCAGCAAAAGTAGTAATTTCGAGCCAAGGGAAAGTTGTTTAAGTGGGTCGAGTAAAGGCTATCGAAGTGCAGATGAAGAGAAAAAATTAGTTCAAGCTGCCCTTTGACCGCGCAAGGGGGCTCCGGCCCTCTTGACCCCCAACATAGGTGGCAACGAGTGTTGCCCGTCATGTTCATTATGTTGGTTATGTCGGTCATGTTGATCAAGTTGATGTTGCGGTTGATTGCAGAAAGTGGAGTGAGCAAACAGAAAACAATGTATAGTTAGAAACAATTTGAAGTGATGTCTTTTACAGAAGATGTATGGAATAGGAGAAAGTAGGAGCGCGACAAGAGATTCCAATATATTGTTCAGTTCTTCTATCCCCAGTGTTCAGCTCATGTGTCGTCAAGGACGCCAACAAGTTTCGAGCAAGGGATAGATGTATGCAGGCAAATTTATATGTCTGCAAAAACAAAGAATAAGTTTTGTTATTTGGTTTGTATGCAAAGTGTTTGACGAAATGTACGTACATATAATTAATAATGTTATAGAGTGGCAATGTAATAACATATGTGATAATGTGTAATGTTTAAGTGACATATTAGTATGCACGACAAAGCCATAAAATGAGTTGGGAAATGAAAAGCAAATGTGAGTCAAATGCATGTGAAATGTAATTTAAGGAAATGATGAGGTGTTGGGTAGTTGGAGGGTGCAACTAATTTTTGGTTGTATAAATAAAACCCTTCCCTCATTCATTCATGCATTCATATGGTAGTCAGGTCATGTAAGGTTGATTATGCCGTATGGTTGTGGAGTTGGCCGACATGTGAGGTTGTGGGCATTGTTGGCCCAAGGTGTGGCTGGTATGAAGGAAATTCTGCACAGGGTTGCACACTGTGTATTGTAAGAAGATGATGTACCGTATAGACTGCTGTTAATATAAAATCTGCTCACATTTATTTATCATCTGCTATTGCTGTTGTTATTGTATGTTTCCTGTTTGTATTGTCACTGCTAATTGCTGCAGATCTGTAGATTTATTAAGTAGAAATGGAATTGAGTTTCAGTATGTTAAATTTCATTTCTACACCCTTTCTTGTTTTATTCAGCAGTTCATGCTTCACACTAACTTCTAAGAGGGAACAGCTTACATTCTACATTAAAGGCTTAAGTCTTCTACATGGAAATGAATATTTGGGAATCCTCTTTGCTAATGATACAACATTTTCGTCCAAGGTTCAAACCCCACTCATTATGTGGGGACCGGGACCCCTCATAAAAACCTGTGTAAACTCATTGAAAAAAATGATACAACATTTTTTCCACACTTTGAAAAAACAAACAGATAATTTGAATGAAAGACACTCTATTTAATTAAGTCTTCCAGCTCTAAGATAAGTGTGCAAAATTTGATGCTATTGATTTGGACAATAATGCCCTTGACTCATTTAAATACTCTGGGCTATCTAACTGGAATTTTTTAGACAAGCATTCAAAGATAAAGCAAGGATGTTGAAATAGTGTGGAATTTTACTGCATTTCTGTTTTGGGAAATTATCAGAAATAACAATGCTGATGTTGAAAGGGGCCCCAATAGAATTTCGAAAAGAAAACAAAGAGCCAACCTAATTTGTGAACCCCAAACACTCCATACAATCAAACTAAATTTACGTGTTCCTTTGAGGACAATGTTGGTTAGGCAGAATATGAAGAGAGTGTTCTGGTGGGGATCATTTTGTATTTACTAAGGACTTGCTGTGACAATAAGCAAGTGGAGCTAACTAAGTTCTTTGTACAATGACTTTCAAAGTGCTCCATGCAGAAGACTCTGCTCCATTTAAGTTGAAGAGGATTCTCAAGTTATGATCGAGATGATCTATAGTTGGTCTACTGAAGTCCAGTCTGTAAAAACCCTGTTGGAAGAAATGAAATGAAATGATGATGGAAGACAACACTTCAATCAAACAAGAACAAAAAAATTAACTATGAAAGCTAGAAACAAGAATAAAAGAAGGGTAACTCAGGGGGTAGACCTTGGTACATATGAAGCAACAGCAAATATAAATGAAGCTGGAAGCAAAATAGTAGAAGGGCAATGTAACTCGTCAGTTCCTGTATTAATGTATTCATCCTGTCCAGAGTTGAGAGAACTGAGCTGCAGAGGGTATATGGTGCTCTCCCTAGCATCACTTGCCTCCATTGTCCCTCTGTCCACCCTAAATAGGTCCTTCTGAAAACCATAATTCAAATGGATCGCCTATTTCTCATTGTGATGCCCTCATCTAGTAATTTTGTTTTCTCTTTTTTTTTTTCAACCAGAATGATGCCAGAAAGAAAAGAACAATGCACCAAACCAATGTAACTAACAAAATAAACCGTACAATAACCCTGGTTCTGTATTTTATTGATAAAATCTGCCGGAAAGAGCAACAATAATATGGAACTAACATGAAGTAAAGCTCCTTGTAGAAGATCTTTCCCAAAATCAGAACTGAAGTCTGCTGTCTGATTCTGTCAAGCTCCCTGATGTACTTCTCTTCATCCTTCTGCTCAAAGCGGTCCAATAGAATCATCAAAGGTCTACACACGGTTGAGCCCCTATGTAATCAAACCATGGTGCCACCAGTCATAGGCAACAAATGCAATATAGGAAACTGTATGGAATCCTCTTCCATCATAGGGCTAAGTGAAGTATGTTTGTAACTTTTACAACCATGCCCGAGTGGATATTTTGTTGCTGCCATCAAAAGTAGGAGCATTGAGTTTATTCACTTTTGTTGCAAATCTCTCCATCGTCGTTTCAATTGCTAACATAAGTTCTACCACCCGGATACTTCTTCCCAAGTATCTCCAAGAAATTGACAAAAGTCACCGTAACCCTGAAGTCATTCGATTTCCTTTGATACTCCATAAAGAGTGTGTCTAACTCCTCTAAAGTAATTGTCTTAGAATCTGATCTTTCATTCCTTTGTATAAACATGGGCTTAACAGGTTTTAGAATGGGAATCACGGTTGATTATGTGTTGTGCAATTGAGCTCTCCCCTCTCTGAAATGTATTAATTGGAATAGGGTCTGTATTCTGCAAAGGAATGGTGGCATGCATGTTACTCTAAAGCCTTAACATTTGTGTCATTATATAGCTTTGTCATTCTCTCTTGAACCCTCGGAATGCCTATCAGAGTATTCAAAAATAGATCTGCCCTTTCCTCATTCGTCAAAGTTCTCTCATTTCGATCCATGGTTCATAGGCTGGCAGGAAATCGACTCTGATAACATTAAATTGTAAGTAGCCAATAAACCCTAACCCCTCATCAGTAAATCAGTCAGCTGGAGAACCACTCACCTGAAAGACCTGAAATAAAGCATTATGAATAGCTGACTCACACCCAAATCCAACAACAGGCTAGATGACATGGTCCTGTCCCCAGAAGCCCTCCAAAAGCCCCTACGAAATAGAAACAAGTTTTCCCCAAGGCACTTATAATGAACATGTACACTTAAAATTTTCCAAGGGCATGAACAATATCAACGGTAAAAATGTCCCCTTAGGATAAATCCCCCATGAGGAAACTAATAGTGAGGGTCCCACCTCCAACCGACCTCCTAAAAATTAGGAAATGCTCCTAAATTATAGGAAATGGTCCAAAACTCATAAAAATACCAGGGACAAATTAATGAAACCAATCCTCACCAGTATATATTTCTCTAGCGATCAACCTTCACCCACCGAGAAGTATAGAAATGGGCTTGTGGCTACCCCACATGCTGACTCAGTGAAAAGTGGAAATTACACTCAATGGTTAAAAAAATTTCTTGTCCTGCTGCTTGGTGTTGGTGTCATCTACAGAATGATCTCCCAGCTTTAATTGTTCGTTGTAGTCTTCTCTCTTGTGAAGATAGGGACCTTCATGAATCCAATCATATAGTTTGCTCTGATGGATCTTGGGCAAAATTATTTTATTGATACTTTGCAGGATACTTATGCTGCTATTCAGATGGATATTTTCATATGCATAAAATGAAGACTGTGCACCAGATTTCTCACTTGGTTGAAAAGGGTATCATAATATATCTGTGCATGTAACTTCAGGGAAAAGAAAAATCCTTTGCAGGTTCAGAGTGCAGATTGTGAAGAGAATTTGTACACTAAACAATCAGTTAGATAATGCCCATATCCAGTAAGTTAGAAATGATGTGAAAACTGTTTACATAGATCCTAGCTTTTGAAAGCATTATGTTATTCTTGTCTTGAACTGTTACATATCTCAGTTTCTGATGTTTAGCCAGTTTTTGTGCCTGGTAGGGGGGTAGTTTTGTAAAACTACTTATAAATATTGAAAAGGAAAAAGAAGTAAAATCATCTCAACAGTTGTGCTTTCTTCCCTTCTGTTACCTTTCATTGTAGAATTTGTCTGACACACCAAACATGGGACTGCTTGGTTCTAAAGGAGAATCACACGAATCATAGTCTGCCGAATCACTCTCTACAGCTCCTGAAAAATGATGTAAAATAAGAGCTCTTACGGAGAATGGTATTAACTGGCCAGGAGAGCGCATGACATCAACCAGCACCTCAGTAGAATTCAGTCCAACCAAAACTGACATATGCCTATCAGGGTCTGCCTGAAGAATTACCCTATCATATACCTGTAAGCCCTGAATATACAGCATCTTCACATAATAAGATGAGAGACAATAACTTTATAGAAATTAGCAGCAGACTATTGTCAGCAATTCAGGCAATTTTTAATTTAAATAGACTATGTAAAACTAATATGCAGAAGCTCATCCAACCTGAAACAAAACTAGCATCTCCAATGTTTGTTGACACAGTTCAGTTCAAGCCACATGATATGGAGAACATGCTCACAAACTCTTCATATAACATCTGAAACACATATTGTTCTGATATGCAAACACATTAAAAAACAGGAATTTCACTGCCAACATAGCTGTATGCTCCCCCCTTCCCTCACTCCACCCCGACCTCAATGGAAATGGTTCCTAGGGGCCCCTCCTCCATTCTTCTTAGGACTTACCCAGCACAGGCTTCTCAAGTATATCTCCATGCAGGCATCCCTGGCCCCTGTGTACCCTTTTCCCATATAGTGTGTTTGTGAAGGATGCCTCTTTAAAAGATACACATCAGAAATACCGTTCAAAATTTACAATATAATATTACCAAATTTACTATAAATTTACAAGATAAATAATAATACTTAAATCTACCGTAGAACCACTGCATAAGATAATTATCAAAAAATATTAATGCCTCATTCATATTATTTATAAGTATAATTAATATTACAGATGTACATAGCAACATTTTTTACGGTAATAAAGGTGTTGTACAAGAAAATCTGAACAAGTTCTCTAAATCATTATATAAATCATGCCTCGCATTAAGTAGATGAAGGACAATGTCAGCAGAATCACAGTTCTGTGCATGACTTGTTCATCCAACAAACGATGATGTTTAAGCTGAAAGAGCAAGGTCTCAAACCTGACATTAATATGCAAACTTGTTTCTAGGAAATGTCACTACCACCAAAATATCTAAAACAACCTGTGAAGTTTCCATCATCCAATCAGCATGTTTGTACACTAAAATCAAACTGAAAATTTATTTCTCAAGGACACGCCATTCTTCTCTGTAGCATATGAAGGTGAGTCTTTTTGTCAGTATTTTCATTCTCAAGACAAAGTGCATGCAGTACAAAGTCAGTAAAAAATCAGCATGATACTTTGATGGTGATTAGATATAGGAAAAAATGCATCTGCAAATTTCTTTCACAATTTAAAAATATATGTGCAAGTTTGTTACTCTGCCACTGCCATGTGGGGAAAACATTTTAGTAATGGTGGAGTGTACAAGATGTAGTAAATGATGCCAAGATTCATTTTCTGGCCATGCTCTCCATTTGAAAGTGATCGTAATTTCAAAAATTAACTGCAATTTACAGACACATTGGCATCCTTGATATGCATCATATTAAAGGAGATCATTTTTGCAGTCCTTGAAGATGAGAAGTATACTAGCTAAATTGTCTTTTCAAAACGTCTGCCAACTGCACATGAATATGCTATGGTTGTTTGAAGGATAAGATGCAACAAAATGGACTTTTCTAACCTGGAAAAAATGCACTCACAATAATGTGCAAGCTGTTACTCAAGCTTAAAACTTGAAAGTGTTTGAATCAACAGAATCCAAAATGACAGACTCAACATGTTTGACATAGAAAAATGTTAATAGCTCAATATGACTGAAGTGGAAGCTAACATCATGTCTGAGATTTGCCAATTTCAGTAAAGCACTTACTGGCACCTTATCACAGTTGAAGAGATGGTATGCCAGCAAAGCACAGACAGCTACGAAAGAGAAAAGGACACATTTGACCAGCAGCTTTCAATGAGGAGATTGATGAGAGTAAAACTTCCACTGCCGCTGGAAGGTTTCATATGCTATATTGTTCCTATTTTCTTATCATATGTAAAACATACAACTTAACTAAAGCTCACAAGGTCGTTTTCTGAATAACTACTAGAGTAATTGAAATAACTGGGCTAGTATTAATTGTAATCCATTCAAATGTAGAAGATTAAGCTTTCTGTATATGGAAGAGTACTCAACAGTCTGCAGAAGGAATTCCTGGTCCTCATACTCCATTGCAAATCTTTAGATTGTGATCTGCAAGGATCTGAAGATATGCCCAATCACCAAGCAACACTTATGACATCAGAAACCAAGCTCTGACTTGGCCAATCAGCCCTTTGATAACTGTTGCAAACCCTTTTGACCAAGATCAACAGACAAAGCTTCATGGAGTAGTACAAACTATGACAAACATGACCTAGGCAAAAATCCAATATGCTGCTCCCATTAGCATGACATGAGCATGGTGTCGGATCCTTCAGTTCATAAAAGTATCTTCAACAAGACAAAATCACCGCCTGCTGATCGATAAGTGACACACGCATTACTATTGTGCCGCCTCTAACAAGTACTTTCATCAGAGCTAAAAACAGCTTCAGAGGTGAAGCTCCAGGATTATCCTTGAAGCTTCAGTTATTTCACGGTATAATCACCTTCTGTTTACACCAGTGCAATCCTGGTACATAGTGCAATCCTCTAAATGAAGACAAAATCCAGCGGTTGCATGTCTTGCATCATGACCTTCTAGGAGTTTTCAGTTTATGCAAGTCAACTGTTGGATTCCCTCTAGGTAGTGAAAGTTTACAAGGAGTCCATTAAAAACCTTGGGGTTTGAAGGAGGAGGACTTCTTTATAGCCAGTTCAGACCAGATCAGAGGCTTACAACTCAGAGAAAAACATTTGACGCAACTGTAGCATAACAGAGGGTAGAGAAACATGGTGGTTTTGGCCCATTAGAGCTATTGACCCTTGTTCAGTGCATTTTTACCTTCATAATTAAGAAAGGAACAGAATTTCTCTATTTTCCTTTTCAAAGTTACTTGCCAAAAGGGTTTCTCAACATATATTTCAAATTTGTCAATGTGCTTCTCATTAATTATCTGCAATAGTTCTGATTTTTAGTTCTACGAGTGAATAATTCTGCTATTTGAAACATTTCATGGAGGGATAGCATAGTAATCTCCAAGTGAAAGAGGTTTAATCTTAGATTTAAAACACCTTAACAGGTCTAAATTGATGAAAACATTAGAACTACAAAATTGATTGCTTCACTACATTGAAGAACATGCACAAGTGATGAAGAATATGGACAAATGAGAACTAATTTAGTTAAAAAAATTATCAAGGCAAATATCAAGATTAATTACCACAAGAAGTTTACTTCTAAGTCCTATGGCATCTGCAAGGACTTTAAATAGTATTGCTCGTGGTCGACATAAGCCATTTTTAATCTTTCCCAATAGCTGAAATTCAAAGTTAGCTCCTACTGAAGAGCCATCATCCAGAAAATACTTTGCACCACTAGCTTCAGAAACAGGTCCTCCATAGAAATCAGACACCTGTAGATTACAAACATAAATTTGTAATAGTTTTCTTTCATTTTAAGAGAATAAGCACATATTTTCCCAACTGAAAGCTTTAATCATTTAGAAGGAAAATAAGTATTATTGTAAAGAACAATACCCTGTGACTAGAAAATTAATTATTGCATATAAAATTACTCTCTTTTTATGTCCAGCAGATCATGTCCACCTTCCTAGGCTGTCAAATCGATAACCTTCCAAGTTTAGAATGCCACTTGGAGAGATAGGAATGTCTGCCTAGGACATTTAATAGTAAATATGGTTTCTTTTACAAGCAATAATCAAGGAAAAATCAGAACTACAAAGCATAATGGTACTTGGCAATGAGTCTTGCACCATTATGTTCAGAAAAATTAAGAGTAAGGGCACGTAAGTGGGTGATAAGTATGGAAGCCTACCAGATGTGGAAAGCCTCTAATACTAAAGCAAGTTATTTTGTGACATACAAATACCGTTGATGAAGAGTTCAAGGAAACCAATCAAGGATAGACCTAAAGAACTTCAATGAAGAATGGCATTTCTCATGACGTTAGAAAGGGAATAATAGTTAAAAAACTGTTGAGACATGTATGCAGCATAAGCATCAAAATGAATGAAGGTACAATTAATGTTGTAGGATACCAAGAGAAGAGACAATAAGCGTGATGTAAGAAGATCATTAGACTCGCTCAACAGGAGAAGGTGCCTCTCATATGCTATAATAAGATTCTTATATGCCCACCATGTATATCTCTTCCCCCCCAACATCATGTCACCTCTTCTCCTAAGGGGACATCAAAAGAGCTATACATAAATTAAGCACTAGCAAGGCTGTTGATTTTGAGGGATTTCAGACTGAGTTCTTACAGTATGGTGTTGAAGCTCTTGGCTATCCCATTGCAGAATTATTCAATGATGTTGTTTGTTCTGGGTTCCCTGCCTCCTGGTCAAAACATATTATCCACCCCATCCACAAATCTCAGGAATATTCAGATCTGAATTACTACATAACTATCATGAATAAGTACAAGTTTGCTAAGCCTTATGCACCAATTTTGAATATAAAACTCCCAAAATTGTTGAATCAAGGCAAGCTTAGAGCAAGAGGGCAGGCTGGTTTTAGAAGGGATCATCAAACTATTGATCATGTTCTCACTCTCAGAGCCATTATTGAGGGAGGCTCGCCAACAATCCTCTAAAGTGTTTTTTTGTCTTGTGGACTTTAGAAAGGCCTTTGACACTGTTCCCAGGCATCTTTTATTTCAAAGACTACATGACATCAGCATCTTGGAGCTCTTTATCACTGTCATCAAGAGACTATATGAGGTAGTTGTTGGCCGTTTTTGAACAGCTTTTGGTTTCTCAAAGGATGTCCAAAGCACCATTGGCATCAAACAAGGCTGTCCTCTTTCTCCTTTGCTATTTGGGATCTACATTGATGAGCTTGATCATGGAGATGCCAAATGACTGAAGAAGAGAAATTATCTCCTTCATTTGGCATAGTTATTTGATATTTCTCTTCTTCAATGATTTGGCATCTCCATGGATCAATTACCTCCTTTCAAATGCTCCTCCCCGCCTTCTTCCTAATAAAAGGGTAATTAATCAAGCAATCAGAGATGATGTTTAATGACAATATATTTAGATCATCTGGGTTGCTCCATATCAACCTCTCAGTCCCAAGTTGGCCTTCTCTAGTAAGCATTTCATGAGGATTAAGAATGGCATTATTACTCATCCTAATTATGTCAAGCGATATTGGACACAACCTTAGAATTCCTCTTGGTCAACTCACAGTATGCTCACATCAGTTGTGGGTGGAGACGGACCACCATATACCTCGAGAGGATAGGATATGTCGTCTTTGCTCTATTCGAGATGTGGAGACTAAAGAACATTTCATCTTCAAGTGTCCTGTTTATTATGAGATTCAAAGGAGGTACTATTGCTTGTATAGAGACTCAAGTGGATCACTTGCTACCTTTTTTAGGTATCCTAACTAAAGATGCTTGGCTCTTTACCTCAAGGAAGCTATGACAAGCCACCTCTTGGCCCAAGCTACCCACCTCCTAGCCTAGATGGCCTACTTCAAGGCCCAGATGGCCCACCTCCTAGCCCAAACAGCCCTAGGCCTGGGGGCCCACCTCCTAGCCCAAACGACCTCCCTAGTCATCCTAACAATGTCCTTTCAAATCTAGACAGCCTAAGGACAGGATGAGGGCTAGACAGCCCCCTTCTTAAGCCTGATGGCCAAAGGGGCGTCTAGGACGGATTTGCTTGTTTTGCTCCTTAGGTGAAGTTGAAACCCTTCATCACTTTATTTTTTGTTGTCCCATTTATTATGAGATCCGAGGTAGGTTCCATTGCCTTTTCAAGGACAACTCTTCAGATACCCGGACCAGCGTTGTCTCGCACTCTTTCTTAGGGAGATAACTCAACTTCAACGACATAAAAGTTCTCCAAATGGATCTCACCCTCCTCAACATTGGCTCATCACAACATACTTCACCAACTCCGACGGACCAAGTGACTTCAATCGGAAAAGCCCCACATCCTCCAGTTCGGACGGAAGTAGGGTCACTAGACAGCGCACCAACAGTTTTTCAAGGTTTCGAACTGGCAATGGGCAGAGACATATCATGAACTTCTTCAGCTCCAGTACTTCGGCCTCGACTTTTAGGAAAGATTAGTTTCTGGCGGGTTCTTGGAGCTTGCCCCCCCTGGGCTGCTCCCTCCCCCCTCCTCTCTCTCTATTCTTATTGGCGTGCACTCCTCTCTGTTGGATTGCAACCCTCCCCCTCTGCTCTCCCTTGTCATTTCTTTTCCCTTTCTCTTTGGCCCGTTTGTCGGGTTTCATCTTGTATTTATCTTAGTTCTTTTCTTTGTTGGGCTTTTTAGCTTGCTAGCTAGCAGTCATTATTGTCCTTCTTATAGTCCCTTGGGTCTTATTTTGGCCCACCGCGGACATTAATAATATTTCATTTCATTTCTCCTATTTTCTTCATTGTCCTCTTTGTCTGAATCTGGATGAGTATCTTCATCTTGTTTCTTTAGCTCACCTCGATCTGTATTCAGCTTGAAAGTATTTTCTTTCATCGTCATCTTTTCCTTTTTGTTATGCTTCCTCTTTCTCCTTTTTCTTCTTCTTCGTTTCTGCATTTTTACTAAAGAAATGTCTTCTTCATGATGAGTTAGTATATCATCACAATAATATTGACTATGATTGTTATTTTGTTTCATGTTTTGAAAGAGTTCAAAAACAATTAATGATAGATATATCATCAAACATTCTTCTGATGTGAATATAACTATATTTTGAGTATTCCACCAAGCTCTAAAAAGTACTTCATGAAGATAACCAATTAGAGTTGTAAAGTTTCCTTCTTTTGCTTCTTTTAGGAATAATGAGAATCTTTCTTTTTTGCTAGTGGATAAATACTTGTATCCTTCAAAAGTATCTATTAAATTTTGAGAGTAAAATTCCACTTCATGAAATAGTTCCTCATTATTGAATGCATTCCTCACTATTTCATCCATATTTATTTTAAATTATCCTTTGAGGTAGAATTCCTTAGAGCTCCTTAGAGTTTTGAGAATGCCTTGAGAATCTTAATGCTCAATCAATGAAATTTAGTTTTCCCAAATCACTAGGTAGAGTATCTTTCACTTCTCAAGTAATTAGAACAATTTTGATGGAAGTTTTGAATTTCAAAACCCTTGTAGTTGTCTACCTTATGACTCCCTAGTTTTAAGTATATGTTCAACCTTGCTAAGAACTTTTCAATTTTACAAGTTTTGTAAAATGCCTTCTATCTTGCAAGTGTTTGAATGCACTATGAGTCTTTGATAGTATGCTTAGCTTTCTTAATTTGAGTTGAATTCCTTTTGTCTCCCTAATGTTCAACTTCACTTTCTTGCCTTATTTCTCCCTAATAATTAGTAAGTAGAAAGCTAAAGATAAATGATGATGCACCTTCAAGTTTTAATAAGGTTCTTTTCCTTCAAGACCTTTTAGTTGGATTAATGTCTCATAAATTAGTGTAAGAGACTAATGTAAAATGCAATTTCCAACTTTCAAGCAATTAATGGTTTTGCTTCTTTAATCCTTCAATTCTCAATGGTTCAATTTTCTAAATTCCAAGAAACTAAAGTTTGATGTAGTATTCCTTATATCTCCCTAATTTGGAAATTTAGAAAGTAATAATATTTGCAAACTAGTATTTCAATTTTCCAATGTTGAAAACCTTATATCTCCTAATTAATTATTTGCAAATATTTTAATGTTTGAATCTCATGCAATTTGTAATATCTTTTAAGATATACTCCCTTTGCTTTAATTGCCTTCTAACTCTCTAAGGTTGGTATTTGCTTAGTTCTTCAATGCAGTAATAAATAAACTTCAACCTTATATTAAGCACCTTATAACTCCTTATACTTAAGGAAAGCAAATATTAAATCATGTAAATCTTTACCTTCCTTGCAATGTAAAATGTGTGTGCTAATTGGCTTCTGGTTTGACTCTTCAATCCAAGCTTTGGCATTGTAATGCTAGTCTTCTATGTATGACAAAGAGCATTTATTGCTCATGGGTGCCTTATGAGTCTTTCTCCTCCTTAAATGCACTTTGACCTCACTCTCAATGCGTAATCTGCGTGCTTGCAATCTATGCGCTCTTCTCAACTTAGGCGCTTTAATATCCTTTGTCCCTTCTTGATGCTCTAGCCACGTGGCGCGTACATTGCTCAGGTGTGTTGGTGGCAAATGGAGGTTACGTTCTTGGTAAGCGTTAGTTGGTGAGCCTTCAATGCTCTTCCTTTGAATGATGCGCAATAATTATGTGCCTTCAACCTTTGAATGAAGTGCTTCAAGATGAGCGTTACTTCTATCTTGGGTGCTTCCTTCCTGTGCGCATTATAAAGAATATTTTAGGCACCTTCTTTTGTTGTGCCAAGTGGCACAAGATACCTTAGCTTGAGGTGGCAAGTGGCGCTCCTTTCCTATGCATGTAACTCCACCTTCAACGTCTTCTATCTCTCAACGCTTCTTGCCAACAATTGCAAGTTGTTTGGCTTGGCATTCAATGTTCTTTCTCCAGCAAATGGTGGTGCTATTCTCCCACGAAGTTGGCTCCAGCAATGGTGGTTCTAAGGTGCTCCAACGCTGCCCTCTTAGCTGGTGGTTCTACTCCAATGATGGTGGTTCTAGAGTGCTTCAAGCTATCCTCTTAGCTGGCAGTTCATCCAAGCTATTGCTTGGGTAATGCACTCTTTGTTTGCTTCTTGATATTTTATGTAACTTGTGTATGTTGTACTCTTGTAACTTGCACTTTGTTATCCTTTGTGCTATTCTTCTTGCTTTACGTTGGACTTGCAATGGATGTAATGTTACCTTACATAGGTTCTTTGATGTTGCAGGTTACTTCTCTTATACTGCTTGTAGGTGCTCTTTTCATGAGTCCAATGGCGCTGGATTTGGTGTCTTTAGACACCTTGAAACTCGGCTATTGAGCCCTTCATTGGCTCTCTTCCTGCTTGAAGTTTACTCCTTTAACTTGATGATATGGCTACTTTGTAGATGTAATAAGCTTGTTGTTGTAGTGTCTTAAGACACTCTGGATTTTGTCCTCTTTTTGCTACGTAGGACAAGAGAAATATGGTGCAATAATGTAATGCAAATAGCTTTGCAATAGTTAGAAAAATACCTTAACTTGCACCTATACTTTGAGATCTTTAAATCTCCCTTTTCAAGCTTTCTCTCTTCCTTGATGAGGCGGCTTCTTGCTCTACTCCTTGGTGGAAAATAGAGATTTGATGTTGCCTTCCTTACTAGACAACTCTCTTCTATAATTCCTTTGCTTGGTTAACTTTGCAATAATGAATCCAAGCCTTTAATCATGCAACTAATATGCCCTTTTGAATGGCTTAACTTTGCACTAATTTTCCACCTTAACTTAAATACTTAATGCACCTTTAATAACTAGTATGATGCAATAGTAATTTCTCCTTATTGCTCCTTTTAATGAACTCTTAATCTATGCAACCTTCACTTAAGAGTAATGTCTTCTTTGCTTCTAATAGATAATAGGAAGTTGATATTCTTCTTTTTCTTGAAATATATCTAACTCCTATTTTTGATGTGCAGGTTTTAACCTTATAAGAAACTATCTTCTGCACTCCCTTGAAGACTTTAATATGCAACCTTCTCCTTGCAACTTTTAAACTCTAATATGGTGCTTAATGAAACTTAATAATGAACCAAGTAACTAATGTTCAAGTAATGAACCTTTTGCACCAAATTTGCTTACCTTAATGACCTATGTAGATGATGGAAATCTTGGTGATTAGATTCACCTAAATGCTGCCCTGTATTAGATGAAATCGTAGCTCTTCCTTGCTGTCCAAAATAGCTATTTATCCCACCAATTTGCAGCTTTGAAACCCTCTAACTTGCTGCCCAAAAGTGTAGTTTGGTGGCTTTAACTCTCCTTCAGGATGCTCCCTTGAAATCTGTAAATTAGCAGCTAGTAATGTTGCCCAAATTGCTGCCCTTTCGTAGTCAATTTCTCCTTCAAAATATTGTCCTCGAATCTCCCAAATTTGGTAGGAAACTCCTCCAAATCGTAATTGAGACTTGTCTCCTAGAGACTTTCAATTTTCTGTTGTAAAATCAGCAAACTCCTTTCTCCAAAATAACCTTCAAGCCTTCAATGGCAATCCCCAAATCTCTCAGATTTGGTGGCTTTTCTAACTCCTTTCTCCTTCAACCTCCTTGTTGAATTCTGACTTCAATCTTGGCCTATCTAATGGCCTTCTTCTCAATATTCTGACTGTCTTGAGGTCTTCACTATTCTCCTCCAAAATTTGGCAAACTCCTTGCCAAATTCTTCTCCTTTTGGGCTTGTTGTCGGATGGCAATAATTGTCCCAAAACCTCCTTTATCAGGAACTCCTCCTTGCTAGTAAATTTCTCCAATGAGTTCTCCTAGAAACTCCTTCAATGGCCTTCTTCGAAATCTGTAATGAGGCTTTCCTAGCCTTCTCCTTCCTTGAGACCTCTTCTCTAGGGTCTTCAAATTTTTGTAGCTTCTCTAGTCTTCTCAATGAGACATTTTCTTCAATATTCAACTATGGAAGTTTTGCAATGAGATCTCCCTCTTGGATCTCTAAAATCTGCTACTTCTAAAATCTGGAATAGGACTTTTGCTAGTCCTTCTCAATCTTCAATCTTCCAAAACTAGAAGTTCTTCAATGGGACCTCTTGTGGGTCTCTTCAGCTTCTTGAGTTGTTTTCTCCTCTTCCTTCAATCTGCAATATGCAGTCTTCAATCTTCAATGGAGATCACCAACCTCCAATATTCTCCTGGACTCTTCTCTGGAGTCTCTTCTTCTTCAATCTGCAATAAGGCTCCTCTAGCCTTTTTCTCTCTTCTATAATCTATAGGTCTACAATCTTGCAATGGGACCTTCTCCTTAGGCCTCCAAATATTTGATCTTTCGTTTGTTGCTTCAAGTACTGGATTGATTCCAAAGAAGATATTCTTCCTAGCTCTTTGTAGGAAGCTTCCCGACTTTCTTTGAATCTCCTTTTCTTGCAACAAAGTATTAGGATTGTAATGGAAGAAACTCTAAATATAGAGATAATCAATCTTCACTAGTTGATTTGTCAATCTAGTGGAATCAATGTTGAGTCCTAGTCTTCACGAGTTTTTCTGCAACCCTGTGGAAAGACTCTAGCCAAATGCAATTTTCAAAAATTCTGAAAATGAGATTTTTGATCTCCTCTCAATATTTCTTGTGGCTCTCTCTCTATTTCCTATTGATCTACCATGGCTCTGATACCATTGTTAGCTTTTGAGGATGTATATTAAAGGAAATGCAACCACAAGATGTAAAATAAGCAAGCTATGATAACTATATGATAATGGCACTATAATATGCAGGAAAACTAGATGATAAACTTCTGCAATAACTCAATAATATGCCATTAATAAATGCTCACGAAAATAGTACAATGCAATATAATGGAGGACTTGAACACTCCAAAATTTTTAATGAAGAACTACATTGTACCTACTCACTACTCTCTATCTTGACATCATTCCTCTCACTCTCACTCTCATACTCTCAAAGGCCTATATATAGGAAGATATGTTCCTTGGCCTTTACTCTACCCATGACTCTTCATCTACCTATCCTATGACTCATGTACATGTGGACTACATGCACATTTACATCATTGCACATTCTAACACTTGTGCATTTATTACATTGCATGAAGTAACTACTTAAACCTTAATCTAAGATAAACTCCTAATCTAGAAATGTACCCAAGGTGGTACATTGGCATGTACCAAATAATGTAATATACTCTAACAATGTCCCGAATACACTTAGGATGGACATGATTTGCGCTACCACCAATGCCTTGTTGTTCCTCACACGTCTTCATTCCAGGAACTTCTCATGAAGGAAATGCATGCCTCACCCTTTGTAGGCCATTCTGGGTTTCTCAAAACATACAAAAGGATTAAGCATACTTTTTTTTGGAAAGGTATGAAGAAGGACATTCATAACTTTGTGGCCGCATGTGACACCTGTCAACGGATGAAAGGCAAACAATGCGTTCTCCAGGCACTCTTCAACCCTTCCTCATTCCCGACCAGGTTTGGACAGATATTTCCATGGACTTTATTGAAGCGTTACCCAAGTCCGAGGGCAAATCGGTTATTTTCCTGGGAGTGGATCATCTTTCGAAGTATGCTCACTTTTGTTCTCTCCCCCATCCTTAAACGGCCTCCACAGTTGCCCAAATGTTTCTTGATTCTATCTTCCGCCTTCATGGCATGCCCGCCTCCATTGTGTCTGATCGTGACCTGAACTTCACTAGTAACTTCTCGCAAGAATTGTTTAAGTTGCAGGGAATGAAGCTCAAAATGAGTTCAATGAGTTCAGCTTACCATCTGCAAATGGATGGCTAGACCGAGATTGTCAACAAATGTTTGGAGACCTACCTTCGTTGCTTTGCCTCTGATCATCCTACACAATGGGCAAAGTGGCTTCCCTTGGCCAAGTGGTGGTATAATACTTCCTATCACACGGCGACCAAGGTCACCCCTTTTGAAGCAGTTTATGGACAACCTCTATTCACGGCCTCCTACATTCCAAGCAGTTCCAAGGTCCATGCAGTCGATACCACACTCAGTTAACATCCCTACGTCCTTTGTCACCTGAAGATGAATTTGGAAGAGGCCCAAAACCGGATGCGCCAACAAGCTTACCAACATCGTTCTGAGCATAGCTTTGATGTTGGTGATATGGTCTTCCTTCGTTTGCAGCCATACAAACAGTGATCCCTCCAGCTTCGTAGATGCCAAAAACCCACTACCAATACTATCGGCCCTACCATGTTTTACAACGGATTGGTGCCACAGCCTACAAATTGGCCCTCCCATCTACATCCAAGCTCCACCCTGTTTTTCATCTCTTCTCTCAAGAAGGTTGTGGGCAATCACATAAAGGTTCAATTTGCCCTCCCAAAATTGGATGAAGAAGGTTCTATCTTGATAGAGCCAACTCAGTTGTTGGATCGTCGGACTCGCACCCTGCGCAACCGAACCATTACTGAGGTCCTTGTTCAGTGGCGTGGTCTACAACCAGAAGATGCTACATGGGAGTCTCTCCACCAACTTCAACAGCAGTTTCCTCATCTCAACTTTGAGGACAAAGCTTTTCGAAGGGGAAGGACATGTTAGGACCCCATCCTAACATTATTTTGTAATTCTCATTTGATTATGTAATGACCCACTTCCAACGTGGGGACCTCATCTATAATGTTATTTTGTAATACTTTGTAATGTATGTGGCAAGCAAGGCGCCTAGACAAGTGGGGCCGTTTCATGTAACCGTTATCAAGATTGTAACCGATGTTTGGGAGAAGATTCTAGCTCGAGTGGCATTTTGCATGTAAGCCAACTCTTGAGCTGAGGGTTAAGGTTGCATGGAGTTTTTCTTTAAAAGACATGGGGCCATGTACTAATGTATCTTTTTGCAAATTAATGAAATATTGAAGGAGGTTGCCCCCCTCGAAGAGGCCCGCGATTCTGAGTTATTTTGTGAGATTGTTTCAATTTTGCAATTACTTTCTGCATAGTGTTATTATGTTATTTGATGAATTTCTGTTTATTTTCAGTATTTGTGTGAGTGAGCTTTATTTTAATAGTAGGTTCCTAACACACACTCTGACAAACAATCTACCAACAATACACTTTAGCCAACTACAACATGCACACACCCGTTGCATCTCTCACATAGATGTATACTTATAGATATAACAGGATCGATAGGTGGTTGGCAACTACCCAACTACCTCTAAACTACCCGTTTACTTAACACGTTATGAATACACCATTACTTTACATTATAACCCGAGATTGCTACAATGGAAGATGTGAAATAGGAAACAATTGTGGCTATGGTAAACAAAAAAAATTCAGAAGGAAAAAAAGGTTGGTACAACAGAACTATCCTTGGAAAGTGCTCTAATACCAGATGTTAGGAAACTTCTACAAATGATTAGACAAAAAACAGAAACTAAGAAGAAGTATGCAAGCTTTCATTGATTGTTCCAAACTGATTATAGAGATCACATGTCTCTTTGAAAGGGCTGCTTCCTTTAGAGTCACACTCAATACAATAATGATTCAGGATGCGTCTTCCTTTCTTATAATACAATATATCATAAATCATCCCTAACCCTAATGCTCCAGGATTAGCCAATAATAGCTATCCAAGTTGTTTAACACCTAATAATCAAGGGTTGCCTTACATACCAAAGAGGTATCCAAGTTGATTACTAACTACAATATTACGATCAAGTTAATAAAGGGGTTGGGACGTAAGGATCCTAACACAAGTAACAAGACAAAAATTTATGTTGATAGTGCCACCTGGCAAGACTCCAACTATTGAATCTATTGGCAAGCCTATTCACAAATTTGCTCATCTGCTCCCCATACCTGAAACATCTTGACCATTGTCTTCAAGCCTCCCATGGCTCTAAGATCTGGAGAGTCATCCGTAATCTAATGCTGAGATGCTCTACTCACAATATCTCACAATATGAGATGCACTAATCTTGCTCTTCAATGCGTTGCTCATGCTTTAGAAGGTAAAAATGCAACTTCATAACCTCTTCCTTTCTGTCTGAAGCCTCTTTTTTGAACCTCTTTGCATCATGATGAAACTGCTTTGCCTTGGTTTCTTGTGCACAAAACTCCTCTTATAGACGTTAAGCTTGACACCTTTCACTATCTTCCAATGCAGTATCTCTACTCCACTCAGCCTCCAATATCTACTCTGCAAGTCTTTGACGCTCATTTGCATGAATACAACTCATATGGAGACTAGCCTAGTGACGTTGGCTCTCAAATTCTAAAAAGTTGAGCTACCACAATGGCAACTTCAACTCAACAGTAATGGTCATACAAGTATCCAGTCATATGGTAGGCTATGGGAGGGTTGCATACATGGTCATGCTGTCATCCGATGATGCACCTGATCCAATGACACGCATGTATTGAATCCAAATCTATATATTTGCACATTGTCCCAAGGTCTTGAGCTCGTTAAACATGTCTCACCTAGTTATGGAACATATTACTCTCACAAGTTAAGCTAGAGGACCAAACTCCCTACTGCGACATAGTACTATCAACAGTATCATCACATGCATGGCTCAATGCATGTATTATTTGATCGAAAAAATTAGTCACTCGCAAATCCTCAATCCCTCCAATACATACTAAGGTGAGGAATGACAACATACTGCTTCCAAGTCACAAAAAACAATTCCCTCTCACCATGTGGCACTAGCTCCTCCTCAAATGGAGTGTACGTTGACTCTTTATTATCATTTTCTTCCTAAGTGTGATCCTTCTAGGTATGATGACTATTGTCGTGTTTGGCCTCCTAACTAGGCCCCTTTGTCCAAGTCTCTAACCAACTCTTAATTGTCAATGTCTTTTGAATAACCTCAAGATCCTATCCATATTGTGGCAGCCACTCCCCACATTTATCCACCTCTTCCCGATCTACTTGAGGGAAGGCCACCATCCCCTCAATACTAAGTACAGTCATGGTTGAATTAGCTGGTCACCATCTTCTTCCTAGTGCTAACCAAATTGCAAAGCTTGCAAATCACCTGCATGTCTGCAGATTGAAAAGTGAGTGAAGCAGGGTCCGCTATCATGTGCTCCAACTGGGATATTGGTCTAATTAGTAGGTTGAGGGATAAGAAATATAGACTCAACTTGGGGATATCAACTCAAATTCAAGATAATGTCTAGATGTGAAGGTTCATAAGAACTTTAAACAATACTTGGGTATCAATAGGAAACAATGCTGCAAGAGTAGTTATATCCTAGGAAAAGCAGCTTGAGTCTGTAAATTTCCTATATTGGGGACAATATCTAGAACAAAGACAGGAACCATAGCAGAGTTACATTGTTAGATTGTGCACATTGCATTTGTTCTTTGTAAACCCGTCAGATTACACGATTGAAAGGTTACTGACAATAAAAAGACAACCTTAAGCTGATTGAGATGAATTTTGCTAGGAATTATAACATGTAATTTACAAAACAATTTAGCCCTTAAGAAATACAAAATTTGTGGAAATTGTGAATTGCTCACCACTTCAGCAATCTTCCTTATTACCAAAGCTGGACTTGAACTCAGGCCCTTAACTAGTACCACTGTAAGCTCCTTCAACTTTGCAAGTTTAATGTCCTTCTCTGAATCCACAAGAATAGCATCAGCTCTTGCACCTTCTGGACCAAATGCAGATAATTCTTCTGGAGATGGAACGGTATCAAACTGTGCCTTCAAGATTTTACTCTACAATGTTAAAACCATTGTGGTATAAGACCTTGATTGTTCAATAGTAATCATAAAATAACAATAACAGAAATTATATTTTCTGAACCAATATGCCTTTAATCTGAACTTCAACTATGAATCTTGTTAAATTTGTACCATTTGGAGTGTTGTTTTGATAATCTCATAAAAAATTAGTTACCAAATAAGACATAATGCACATTATGCTGGCAACTCAAAAAGTGCAGAAAGCTCCTTAGGTGACTTTAACATTCCTTTTATGAAAAATCATTTATATTTTATCCCAAACTGAAAACTGTGTAGGCAGGAAGAATTCCAAACAAATGTAGGTGGGTAATGAATTTGACGAGTTGCCAAGATGACCAAGGCAACTGTCTTACCTTATTTTTTTAACAAAGTTTTCAGTTTTAAGATAATGAAATTGAATATCCAAAGTCGGACTTTTTTAACATGTATGCAAAACATCTTCCTTGGAGAAATGCTGTCGGAAAACTGTAAGACCCCCTTCTGCTGACATGCATAAAATTATTTTTTTTCAGTGCTCCATTGGTTTTCTATTCATAGAGTTTAGTTCTGAAGAGAACATGGACAGATTTTACAATGTACAAAAATCATATGGTAACGTAATTTTATGAATATCTTCTTTTTATATGCCCTAGATATATAATCTGGTCTTTGCATAGAGGACAAATCTAGATGTTGCTTCACCTAGTATAGAGAATTAATGTGTAGAATTAAGATTTACATAATTGGAAGTAATTGAAGAACTTATTGGAAGATTTAATTAAATATTTAAAACTAAACAGCTAGTTTCAAAAGTCACCAGCAAGAGGTTTCAGCAATGCTACACTTGGCAGCAGCTTTTGAGTTATACATATGAACATTTAAATATAAGCATTATTTTCCTATTTTCATGGACTTATGTGGTATACAGTTGCTATAAGTTCTTGTTTGTTGTAAAACAAAACATAGATCCCAGGTAGCTTTACATTAGTGAACCTGGTCAATAGCAAAAGAGTGAAATAAGGGTAGTCTATGCACATGTTTCAGAATGGTGAATAAGAAGTACAGATTCATGAATGTCGTGACACCTTATAAACAGAAAGAAAAAACAGCAAAGGTGCAAGGACAATGAAAAGATCCATAAGAATTTAGATAAAGAATCAAAATTTCCAATGCAATTGAATTGATTCAACATAGAAGAGGGCATTCAAATCTTCCCTCATATGGCAGAGCTATGTTCATCTCCCAAGAAAGAGAAAAGGCAGATTGTTGATATAAGAAAAAATCACAATAGGAAGGATTTTGAGAAATCGGCTTTGCTGGGCACATATGATGGAATGTTGAAAATCCGAGAACAAATTTGTAATCTACGCAAAATATTAACGGGTTTCCCAACTGAACACTTTTGCTAGTCTTGCATTCCAACCTCCAGAAACACGATCAAATATCAGTTGAGTAAAGAGAAGTGTGGAGGTTAATTTCCAATTTCTTTTATTCTGGCACTTCTGGCTGCATCAGCCTTTTAAGTCAGTGCCATCCTTTTGGAGAAAGCGAGTGCCTCTGGCATAGCCGGTTAAGATGGAGGACTTGTGTAGCAGAGGTTAATAATTATAATATCAACCCCCCAATTTTATTGAGGATAACCACTATACAACCCAAGGTGGACCAGGGCAACTTGAGAAAATGATAAGTGGCATTAAGCGCGGCATTACACATGTCAGTCAAGTGGTAGCAAATATGGTGCCCTGTCAGAACACAAAATCAAATTTTAGATATATAAAGATCCGGCTAACGGCAGACTGCCAAGTAGTAATGCAAAATGCCCAATTGGTAGGTAAGTGGTGCACAAGTGGCACTGGTGAACAAAGCACCAAGTGGCAGGTTGACCAGCCAACTGGCGTCGATGACAGAGACTGTGCCAAGTGACAACTCTATTATGAACCTCCTTGCTCATCCATAGAAATCATTACCAAATTGCAGAAATATTAAATAAATAACCACAATGAATAATCTACATAAATCAATACAAGGCAAATATGTAAATTACTCCAATTATTTCAATTTATAATTCAAACCCTTAAGGTAGGGCAACACCGTACAATGCTCCTTATTGGAAGGAAGCCACTCCTTACAATATCTCAATATGAGATCCTAACAAAACAATATTCTTCTCTTCATATCCCCTCTATGAGTCTTTGTCCACATTTATAATGCCCAACTACCTACCACTACCATTTATCTATACATGTGGGATACTTATCTTGGGTACCTAACATTCCAGGTGTCTCCATCCATCTTTCAAATTTACAAGTTTAAACTTTGAACTGTATTTGGTGCCTTTTTTGTTTGTACCAGGTCAAGATCCAGAGGGCATAAATCTTTCATATCGAATTGTTTGTGGCCCTCTTTCTCTACCACAGTTTTTTTTCAAGATCTATGGTCTAGACTCTAGAGTGATCAAATTTGGATCATCTCCTTAGTAGAAGGTAGAATTTTAGGAAAACTAAGGGCTCTAAATGGCATTGATTTCAAGGATAATGGCTTAAATTACTTTGCACAGTAGCAGAAGAGCATGGATCCACTGCAGAGTAGAGGTCTATGAAGTATGTTGACCATTTTCAAAAGAACGAAATAAAATAACTGGAATTACTGTCACCACCAAATTTCAAAAAAAAGAGCTGAAACTAGTAACGAGATTCACACCTGCTCTGGTACAATGTAGAACTACTCAATATAGAGAGGAACAAACAAAACCAATATGTTACCAAAATTAAGCAAGTAAAAGACTAAAGACACAAAATATGGATAAAGTGCTCTTCTTCGACACCAAATATTTCACTAAGGAATGAAAGAATGATCTCCAACCAATACGAAGAAATGGTTGGGCGTAGTGTATAAATATATCTTTTCTTAGAAAGGTAAATATTCCAGTAAAAGCCAAGATGACATATTATTAGCTAATACAATAACACATGGATCACCTAAAAAAGGTATCATATAAGCCCATGGGGAAATACAACATACAAAGTTCGATCGTGACTGGAAAATGTAAAGATTACACCATCCAACATGGGATATGAACACATAAAACACCATGTCTAGGAGGCTATAGGCAAACCGTACTACGAATATAATTAATTAATATCAACCTGAAATATATGAGCCTGAGTCACCTTAGAAAATGTGTCATCAAGACTCTAGAGTGATGTATATGGCCTCTATTGGACCATACATATATCATAGAATTAAAGTAGAATGTCCAAATATAAATTCTACATGTAACATATTTTATATGATAAATGTATACTTCAAAGATGTCTGAAGATGGTTTCATATTCATACCATCTCTAATGAAAAATCATAGAAATGGACCCTACTTGGACAGCTTCAATACTTGGTCAAATTTTAGGATTTCAGAATCATAGACTTGGGCCATTGGCCAAATTTCAACATGCTTTTCCAAGACAGTTGAGTCTAATATTAATCTAAGGAACCTATTCTATGGCAACTGAATGACACTCTTAAGACTTCTTAAGGATTCCTAGAACACATCTATATAAGATTCAACCGAAGGGGACCAGGAGCTTAACTAGCTTTAGTTCCTTCCTCAAGGCCTACTCATCCCTTGTCCCATATGTAGAAGGCCGTCCGCAATAAAAGAAAGCATGCCTGATTACTCTTTCTTGTATATACTATGTAGTATGCAGTATGCACAACAAAAGACAACTTGGGCAAATTTGCCACTAATCTCCATAGTCATAGAAAGTTGCATCCAATCACTTATGGTGATTGTCAAGGTTATCCTAAGTGACAGAATGATATGGTTGAAGAGTGGAATTCCTTCATGAAGAATCATACATGGGAATAGGTCCTCGTCCCTAAGGTCAGATTATTATCAGGTGCAAACAGGTGTATAAGACAACATTTATTAGAAAGTCAAGTGGAAAAGTATAAGGCTTTCTTGGTGGCATAATGCTTTTCACAAAAGTAACGTATTGGTTATTTTTCAAAACTCTCACTCTAACTGCTTCCATATTGTGTTTTCTATCACAGCTAATATTTGGATAAGAGGCATATCAAATGGACATCAATAATGTTTTCCTTAATGGAGATCTTCTAGAAGAAATTTATATGGAATAACCACAGGTTTTGCTAAAGCTGGACACACACCACTTGTTTATAAGTTAAAGAAATCATTGTATGGATTGAAGCATGGGATGAGAAATTTCACCAGTTCTTTGTTGATTGTGGTTTACAAGATGTGACTCTGGAATAATGTCTATGCCAAACATCAACATAACCCTCACTATTGTTCTTTATGTTGATGATTTGATTATTTATCGGGACACACCTTTAATTGAAGCAATGAAACTTAGGTGGTTAAGAATTTTGATGACAGATTTATGCATCTTGCACTATTTTCTTGGTGTGCATATTTTGCAGATGCTTGATGGTGTTTTTCTTTCTCGTCCTACATATGCCTTGAGATGAAAATTTATAAGCCAGCTTCTATGCCTTACCAGTCTAGAGTAATGATAGAGAACCAAAATTCTTCTCCCAACGTGGATGCTTCATAAACAAATCATTGGTTGGCAAACTTACCTACGTGACTCATAAACCAGGCATTTCTTGTGTTCTTGGCTTGGTTCCAAATACATGCAAGAGCCCATGAGCATCACTAGACGACAGCTAAGGATTTTGTGGTATATCAAAGAAACTTCAAACATGGGGATTTATTATTCCAACAAGGACCACATAACCTTGTCCAGATACTTTCAGATTGTGGCGAAGAACCAACCAATCAAAAATCTACCTAAGGCTATGTGTTCAATTTGGGTTTAGATCCTTTTGCTTGGCTAAGAAAGAAGCAATCCTTTTGCTTGGTTAGGGTTTTATAGTAGTATGAATAGAGCTCATCTTGATCCCACTCAAAAAATAAAGCATAGCAATCACATTATATTGAACAATTGTTGAGATAATCATTTATGTGAGCAATGTAGGGTGACATTGTTAAGGCATGCAGATCACTTTGTGAAACTCTAAGGCTATTTTTGTTTATGGAGTACAATTTAGCTTGGTGGAAGATCAACCATGGGGTTTTACCTCACATAAAGGGTTTTCCAAATGTAGACAAATTTCGTTCTTTTCCTTTCTCTTGTTGACGCTCTTTTTGTTCTTAATGTGATATGATGCTATGATTCTTCTTCCAAGCCCATTTCACTTTTATTGCTATTGATATTTAATGCTTTATTGTTGTTGCCAATCTAAACTTGGGAGTGTTGTGAATTCTACTCAGTCTCGTTATGGCTTGATTGTAAATTCTAACATGCATGAGAAAAAGTCCGACTCAAGTATGTTATCAAGCTCAAGGTGTATAAAAAATTGCCACTGATCAACCATTAGTCACCAAGTTATGTACAAATATATAGATAAATAGATAGTACAGTGAAGGTAATAATTAAATGATATGGAGTACAACTTTGTGAATAAATGTTGGAAGGCTGAAAGCATAATTTCCTACAAAATACTTACTCTTTCAGACTGGTAATCTCAAATAGAAATATCTCCTTGTCAATATCTATTATTCTAATGGAGAATCCATTATAAGAGATAAATCCACAGTGACGATAATTAGTCAAGTAGATATAATACATCTAGGCATGTAATACATTAATAGATATAAAGCATAAGTAGATGTAAAACATTTAACGTAGCTAGTGTTGTTATTGAGTAAGCACAACCTTTGGGCAAAAATGATTAATGATGCGCAACTCTATGTTTGATATATAATTATTCTTATTGACATGCTATGTTACCCTTGCTTGCAAAATGATTCCTCCTAGAAGCATCAAATGTCATCAAAGTATGCCTAGAAATCCATGCTTAATTGTCAATATGCTTGACTGTACATGCAGTAAGCAAGCCCAATCATTGAACCCACATAATTGACAAGGTCCCACCCTTGTGGCCAACATATAGCCGTTATTCTCATTGACATGTTATACCAGGTGCATCACAAAGTATAAGCAAGTCACATGTACTATTTGACCAGATGATTTGCTATGCCATTCTAATTTTTCATAATTGTATGCCAATGACATTGAGTTCCATTGTCCGAAGCTAAGAGGAAGTATGGCCAACTTTTGCATCTAAGGTTAGGTGGCAACCTTCTTATTGTGCTAGGTGCAATAAGAAAGGAGGCATAATTACTTTGACACATATATTCAAGTTAATGCATTTCAACTATGGGCATTGAAAGATATGGTAATTAAAACCTATAATAGCTGATCCATAAATGATGGAACAGTTCCTTTCTGTCTAACTGGGATTTGAATCTACATTATGCCCTCGTTGTTTAATGAAGCTTCTATGTAATTGTTAAATTTTATATTAATCCCTTTTAGATTTATGAGATTTGGCCATCTACAATTTAATTTATCAAGATAAAAACAAGGGTAAACTTTCAGAACTTGTTAAAGGGCATTAGAACACAACCATGACGTGTCTCACTAGCTTCAACCAAATGCTAATAATATTACACATGCGATAGGATACTTTGCTAAGTCAATCTAGGTTTCAACAGTTTTGATCTGTGATTTATTCCTTTGAGTCATAAAGGAAGCTCTCTGGTGCCAAGTGTTTCTTCCCCATTCAATTTCCAGGCCTTCACTGTTTTTGCTGTCTATGTTCGTTTCACGACCATCATTATCAACGTTGAATAGTTTGAAACAGCTACCCTGGTAAAGGCTATAGAACTTGCAATTTATTTCATTAGACAATGAGAAGCAATGATCCTAATATCACCTTATGAAAAGTTGTTTGTTAATTATTGTAGAAAATCCACAACAAAGACAAGACCATAGGAATTTCCTAATACAAGAAATTAGAAATCTCAATAATCACACGCCATGAACAAATTATTTTTTCTTGCAAGCCTCTAAGTTCCTGAAATGTGACTGAAGGATGTCCTTAATGAGTTTATAAAAACATCAGATTTGGTTCAGAAAGATGGTTTTTTCCAATAACACGATCCGATTTTATGTAGGGAATATGGAATATGTAACTGAAAGTATATTTTGATGAAACATAAAAGTTTATGCAATGACAAAAAGTAAAAGTGCATGGGAAATCACTAAGACATAAAGATGGGAAAAGAGGATTTTACTGGGATAACTGAGTAAAATCCATTGGGAATTTTACAATCATATGTTCCAGTTTTCCACAATATCTCTGAAGCAATTTGTGGTGATAAATCTTCATCTTGTAAATTATACCCATGGAATCCTGCATTGGAAGGCTCTGCTTGTGAATCCAAAATAATAGATTGCACTTTCTGTACCAACTGTGGTGAACACCAATTGCTAGAAGTATCCATCTCTGATGGACTCAGGCTCCCGATCTCTACAACTATCTTCTTAGCTGATCCACTATAAGTTCCTAACATGTTCAAAACATAATTACCATAATTACATGAAATGTAGAAAAAAATACTGAACATTAGTAGAAAGTAGTCCAAACTACATATGAAGTACAATATAATTCAATCAAAATCCACATTATCATTTTTTTTTTTTTTTTAATAAATATCTTGCAATACATAAAGCAAACACTACTAATTTGTTTTCTCGATCATCTCCAACAACCACTTCAAAGTGCATAGAACTTAAAAGAGCATCGCATTTAAATCCTAAGAAGCTTATTAGAAAAATTGTTGCTGGACAAGAAAATTGAGCTTCAGTTATGCCTACAAAATGACAAAACAATGAAAATATTGTTTCCAAAACCGATGCATGTCTTGATTGCTTCCCCAACACATGAAACTATAGCTATATGTCCATGCTAATATAGCCTAATTCTTGCTCACAAGAAAGCTTTAGCCATAAAGAATAATAAATTCTCACACAATCAATTTGGAAAGCCTTAAATATAATTACCATACTTGTCATGAGATTTGATTGGCTAAAGACATCCAATTGATTGAGAAAGTTCGCCAATAAAGACAAGGAAGCCACAACTATAAGTTGAAGAAGCCATAGACTAAAGCATTGAAGAAATTTGGTAATACCCAGCCCCACCCCCATAAGCACAATCCCACTTGTTATGGAACTTGACAGCCAATAACATAAATCATGCTCCAATATGCAGAAATAATAGATAACATTCAGCACAATAGATTTATGCTAAGAAACAAATATAAAAAATACTCTGAGGTAAGGCAAAACTAATCAATACTCCTTAAGAATAACTCCACAAGATCTCCCCTTGAGAGCACCGATCGGAGGGGTACTTCCGTCAAGACAGTTGCAATGCCACTGCTTGATATCTCATTGCTATTTGATTAAAATACAATGATATCCATGCCTATAAGGCTTTATATAATATCCCATATAATGAACCTAAGGAAGAGTAAAACCCATTACCAACTAATTAATTTTTGACCACTGGCCAATAAAATGTCTAAATACAATAAACTTTGGTTTATGGATGGATCACACCAACTACTCCATAGCCCCAATATACACTATATACCATATTCCTAGATACCTATCACCTTGCCAACATCAATAGTAGGACCAATGCAACTCAAAAGGTGAAATCACATATTTGTACTGATTTTAATAAGATAGGTTTAGGCCTCCTATTTTCTAGGTGTAGAGAGTTGGCAAAGTAATCATGCTATCTTTGATTAAGTGAAGTCTGTCAAAACAATTCTAGAAAACATTCAGATGAATGAATGTTGTACAAAATTAACACCTACGGAGCTTCGGCTGAAATTATCAACCAATACTGATTCTCAGTCAATCAATGAATTAGTGTATAAACAAGCGGTAAGCAGGTTACTCAGTCTCACCCACAAGGCTGGATTTGTGCCTTGCAGTCAGCTATCTTTGTCTATTTATATCTAAATGGAAGACACACCACTGGTAGGCAACAAAGAGAGTATTTAAATAAGGAAACACTGACTTTGGCAATCTGTACCAGAAGTCAAGAGAATTCAGATTGTCAGGTTATATAAAATCAAACTGGATTAGATCACTTACTGATAAAAAATTCACTGCAAGCTATGTTTTTGCTATTGGGTTAGAGGTTGTATCTTGAAAGACCAAAAGAACAAACTAAATTTGCCTTAACATCCACCAAGGCAAAACATAAAACAATAATCAGTACGGCTTGTGAAGTTGTTTGGTTGCAAGGATTATTTGTTAATATCTAGATAGATAAGTTTGAATCATCTCACTGCTTTATTATAAAAAAAGTGTGTTAAAATTGATGAAAACCCGGTCTACCATGCAAATATAAATTAAATCAAGATTCAACACCAACATATTAGATAACTCATCAATGATGAACAAATCTGCTTTAATTATTGTGCTACAAAAAGCAAACTACAAACATAATAAGTAAATCATTTGGACCTGATAAACTAATCAGATGACAAAACAAGCTTGGAATGATATCTCAATTAGTCATTAAGTGGGGCCACTATGTAATGCTAATACTTAATGTTATCAAATGGTATTAGCTTTACCAGTTAAATTCCTCAACTTTCAAGGAGGAGATCAAGGTTAAAATCTTGCCAAGCCATACAGGCATAATTGTTGAGCAAGGTGCAGCAAAAGTATTGTCATTGTTGTCAACACAGTCAGACAGATCAGTTGATGAAGTGGACAGGAGTTAAGAGGTTCCAGTTGATGATGTGGACAGGAGTTAAGAGGTTCTTCAGAGTATTTGTTGAGCAAGGTGCAGCAAAAGTTGATGAAGTATACAGGAGTTAAGAAGTTCTTCAGAGATCAGTTGATGAAGTATACAGGAGTTAAGAAGTTCTTCAAAGTATGTACAGTGATTTTCCAAAAGATAGAAGTGGCCCATTTGAGAAAAATAAAAAAAAAATCACAAGGAAGAAAACTGTCGCGATATCGCGACATGTTGAACAATAAAGGAAAACTGTCGCGATATCGCGACAGTTTCGGAGAGAAAGCGCAAGCTAGCAAAACTGTCGCGATTTCGCGACATGTTCGGAGAGAAAGCGCAAGCAAGCAAACTGTCGCGATTTCGCGACATGTTCGGGGAGAAGGCGCAAGCAAGAAAAACTGTCGCGATTTCGCGACATGTTGGAAGAGAAAGAGGAGAGAGAAAAAGGTGTCGCGATTTCGCGACATGTTTCATTTTCGCGGTCCAAAGCGAAGAGAAAGAGGAGAGAGAAAAAGGTGTCGCGATTTCGCGACATGTTTCATTTTCGCGGTCCAAAGCGAAGAGAAAGAGGAGAGAGAAAAAGGTGTCGCGATTTCGCGACATGTTTCATTTTCGCGGTCCAAAGCGAAGAGAAAGAGGAGAGAGAAAAAGGTGTCGCGATTTCGCGACATGTTTCATTTTCGCGGTCCAAAGCGAAGAGAGATTGTACGGACGAAAAAGTGTCGCGATTTCGCGACATATTGCAAGGAAGATTGTACGGATGAAAAAGTGTCGCGATTTCGCGACATGTTGTAGGAGAGAGAGTCCGAAAGAAAAAGTGTCGCGATTTCGCGACATGTTGCAGGAGAAAGAGTCCGAGAGAAAAAGTGTCGCGATTTCGCGACATGTTGCAGGAGAGAGTCCGAGAGAAAAAGTGTCGCGATATCGCGACATGTCGGGTTTTCGCGACCCGAAGGCAAGAGAGAGAGTCCAGGAGAAAAAGTGTCGCGATATCGCGACATGTCGGGTTTTCGCGACCCGAAGGCAAGAGAGAGAGTCCAGGAGAAAAAGTGTCGCGATATCGCGACATGTCGGGTTTTCGCGACCCGAAGGCAAGAGAGAGAGTCCAGGAGAAAAAGTGTCGCGATATCGCGACATGTCGGGTTTTCGCGACCCGAAGGCAAGAGAGAGAGTCCAGGAGAAAAAGTGTCGCGATATCGCGACATGTCGGGTTTTCGCGAACCGAAGGCAAGAGAGAGAGTCCAGGAGAGGAAGTGTCGCGATATCGCGACATGTCGGGTTTTCGCGAACCGAAGGCAAGAGAGAGAGTCCAGGAGAGGAAGTGTCGCGATATCGCGACATGTCGCATTTTCGCGACTAAAGGAGGAGAGAGAAAGTAAGAAGGCAGAAGTGTCGCGATATCGCGACAAAAGTAAAGAGGAAGAGCAAGGAGGCGAAAGTGTCGCGATATTGCGACATGTTGTGTTTTCGCGGGTGCAAAGCCGAGAAGAGGACAAAGAGGCAGAAGTGTCGCGATTTCGCGACAGGTCACTTTGGCGCGAGCAAAGAAGAGAACCCAACCGAAATAAGATATGTGACAGTTAACTGGAGTTATACGGCAGTTACAGGTGCAGTTGTAGAAGAAATTCATGCAGATAAAATAAGAAGAGTTAACTGATGTCAGTACGTCAGTTACAGGTGCAGTGACAGTGAAAACGCATGCATGCACAGAAAAGAAAGCGAACAGTCACTAAGGAAAATACGAACAATCATGACCAAGAAGACGAACAATCATGGTAAAGGTATATGTGTCAATTCGTTGCATGTAACATAATGCCTACTCTATATATACAAAAGGAGTTACATATAAAAGGCATTACAATTGACAAGTGGCAGATAAGAATATGAAAGAAACAGTTACAATTGACAAGTGGCATATGAGAAATGAAAGAAAGCGTTATAACTGGAGTTACAAAGCGAAAGGATTGTTATAAAAGGAGGTCTCATGGAGAGAATTAGTAGCTGCTGAAACAGAGTGTGAGTGCGCTGCTGAAGAGAGCGAAAGTGTTGCAAAAAGGAGGGCAAGAAGAGTGCCGTAAGAGAGCGTTAAGCAGAGCCGTGAGAGTGCAGTAAAGAAGCGCAGCAAAGGGTTCTGTAAGAGGGCAGTAAAAGTGCAGTAAGCAGAGCCGCAAGTGTGTGTGGTGTTTTGGTGAATAGCGAGAGAGGTTGGGTTAGCAATAGACCGATCGGGGTCTTGTATAAGCGAAGGCATCTTTATGTCAAAAATATAGTTTCAATATTGCAGTCCAAGTTGGTGCTTGGAATTAGGGGTTGGTGCTCCTTTTCGTTGGTGCGGATAAATTAGGGGTTGGTGCTCCTTTCGTTGGTGCGGATAAATTAGGGGTTGGTGCTCCTTTCGTTGGTGCAAATAAATTAGGGGTTGGTGCTCCTTCCAGTGGATGCTGGTAAATTGATTGTAAAATTGATATTTTGCAAAGGCTGGATTTGGACGGGAGTCCAAGCAGTCATTTTTGAGGAGTAGCCAAAACTGGTGAACCTCGTTACATCTTGTGTTGTGTGATGCTCTCTTGTTACATTTGCTTTATGTGATTTTAAGCTTTCATTGTTTTGGCTTTATGAGTTAAAAGTTTTAAGTTATAAAGAGCCACACTGATTCACCCCCCCCTCTCAGTGTCATTGTGAGACTAACAATAATTGCAGGCTATTGTAATACCACTATGTGGTCATGATGTAATACGGGTAGGGCCCATTTCAATCCCCTGTAACCCATTAAAGGAAAAATGTTAATACATAATGTTAGTAAGTGAGGTTGTTAGATCGCCTGAGGGGTTTGAAGCAAGCAATAGGAAACAAAGAGTTTCACATTATATACCAAGTTTCCAATCTCATAGGTGAACCTTAACATTTAAACCCAACAGATTTGGGGCTAATGATGGGAAGCAAGGAATTTCACACCGTAAGCCACGAGAACACCTAGAATTAGGTGTCAAACTTATGGCTATGCATGGACCTAGTTCGAGTGTATTTGTATTATCGATCCAAGCCCACCCTCATGTTTTCTATGAGTTCTACCCAAAACTTTACCATCAACATTTGTCAAAGGAGTTTCGGACAAGCGATGGAGGGTAAGAAATTTTACATCACAGACCAATGTTCCAATCCCATGGATGAATATTAACATTTTATCAAATGGCATAAGCTCAATTGATTAAATACCTCAACTTTCAAGGAGGAGACCTAGGTGTGAATCTTAGTGACAATACATGCATACTTGCCAAAAATGTTGTTATAATACAACTATGCGAGCATGATGTAATATAGATGAGACCCATTTCAATCCCATATAACAATTAAAAAAAAATTGAAGATGTTAGGTCAATTTCCTAGAGGACCCCCTCTCTTGTATATGTATAATGAATTTAATAAGCATTGCATATGGCACAATTCCCTCCATCATAATCAAAATGAATATTTTAGGATATAAACATGTGAAAAATAGTATGTTCTCATTATATAAGCATATAACCACATTTATCAAATGGCATTAGCTCAACCAATTAGATTCCCCAACTTTCAAAGAGGAGACAAAGGTTCGAATCATGCCAAACAATACAAGCACAATTTCCAAGCTCTTGTAATAATACTATGTGGTCATGATGTAATACGAGTGAGGCCCGTTTCAATCCCATATGACCCATTAAAGAAAAAAAGCATATACGCACATTTTTTATGTTATGAAAAAGCTATTGAAGCATGTTTTGTAATGGTGTGACTCTAGGGTTGTACTTGATTTGGTCATTACAGTGGAGATAAGAAGGTTAGTAAAATGCATAAAGGATATGAAACAATATTAAGTAATAGAAAATTAACTGGACTATTGGCCCTTATGTATGGGACCCACTTTCCTTGGCATACTCAATGAATTTGATAAAACATTGCATATCGCACAGCTTCCTCCATTTCCCTCATAATCAGAATTAGTATTTTGGGATATGAAATTGTAAACAATAGTGTTTCATCATTGTTTTGCATACATGAACATTTTGTATGTATTTGAAAAGCTCTTGGAGCATGTTTTTTTTAATGGTGCAGCTCCTCTTCTATAATTCAGCCCTATATTTTAGCTTTAAATAATTCTGCCCAAAGATTCTTAAAGTTTGCTTATATGTTCTATCAAAGAGCTGGTTATCATAAGGAATTTTGTCGAGTTCATTATTTTGTCTTATCATGTCAAGATTTTAGGGCCATAACATCTATCATTGGTAAAAAGACTCACTATACCTAAAAATTTCAAAGTTTTAATTTACACAAAAAAAACATCCTTTTCTCCATGTCATGAGTTCTTTTTATTTGCTTGTATTTTTGTTTTATTAACAAGTTTTGTGGCTTTTTTGGGAGCCAATCGTTGAAAGTGTAATCTAATTCATGGTCAAGGCCGACATTGTATGATGTAATTTTGGATAGGCCTAAGAGCCTTCATTGTAGAATGTATTTAATTTATTGTAATATTTTATTAAGTAACCCTATGGGCCACAATTAACCTTGTTATGGTTAAACCTATTTATAAACTTGTAATTAACCTTAAAGCCTCTCTTGTTATGTCTTAAGGTTAAGTTCATTTATATATTTAGGGTTTTGCTATTGGTATAAATATCCCCCACCACTCCTCATTTTATCATCAAAGTGTAGTGATTCTTGTCTATGGATAATAGAGTGATTATTTATGGTGCCTACCAATCTTTGTATCACTCTCTCTTTTCGTCCTTTTACGCTTTCTATAAAAAAAATTGAGTGGATGAATTGCTTTTGTTTGTTTTTGGAAAATAATGTGAATTCCAACATGATATTAGAGTAGTTATGGAGAGACGTTGCTTGGTCACATAGAAAGTTTACTTGCAGACTCCAATTTTTCTTCCAAGTTCTAGGGCGAAACTCTTCTCAAAGTTTCACAAGAAGCAATGAGGTTTCTCTATTTTTACCATCCATCATTCTAGCATATCCAAAAAAAGTGAGGTCAATGTATCCGATGTTTAAAAGGCACATGTTTTATGTTGCATGTTTTAAAAATCTACTTGAATTGACACCCATTTTTGCGCCATCTTCTCTAAAAAGGGCATAACCTTTTTTAATAAGGCATGCGACCCTCTACTCTATGGAGAGAGCATATGCCCCTATCCATTCAAGGGATGCGCCAAAGCGGTCAACAGAACAAGAACCAAGGTGCCGCAACCAAAAGGTAACGGGTTCAATTCCTGTCGACTCGTCACTTTTGCCAACAATGTTGGGTGCATGGTTTACTCTTTGATGGATCTTTTTTATCGCATTCGACAAGGTGGCAAGTTGGATAGAAGGATGAGCATTCTTATAAGCCACTCAAGAAGTCGTGAGGTCAAGTCGTGCTCCCATTTTTTCAACTACTTTCATGGTAGAGGTATGTATCTTCACGGAGGGGATACTTTTTGGATCAGCATGGATGATAGTGGGAAATTGGCTAGACAGGTTGTGCGTGGTATTTCGTTGCCTGCTAGTCGCAAGTTCGAGCTCGCAGGAGTCAAGTCTTTTGTCTTCACATGGCAACGAGCACAATGCTATCTACGAAGACACTGGCCCTTTGGTCACCACCTTCAACGTGGGAAAGTTGGCTATGAAGAAGACATGAGAGCATTGGCGAAGGAGTGGATTTGAGTTCGAGTCACACGCCCTTCCTTTTACAAAGAGGAATCAACATGTAACAATCCAAAAACCATTCTTGAAATTATTGTGAAGGAAAGTTTGATTTCAAATGGAATATTGGCATGTTGGTTAGCCACATGTTTTTCGATCAAGGAAGGTGTGGGTTCAATTTCAGGCAGTGTCTTTTGGCTTGAACTTTGTGATGGTTTTCTACCTTGACCGACATGGAGGCTGACATGGCATCAAGGTATGCCACGTAAAGCAATTTTTACTATATATATGAGACCCAACCAATCGGAAATGGGCAATTTAGCAGTCGCATAGGTTCAAAAGTGTTGAAGTGGTGAGTGGTAAGTGGAAGACACCAACAAATCGCAAAATGCCAAGTGGCAATAGGCCATTGGTTTTCGTTTCTCTAAGGTTTGGAACTTTGATTTTTTATTTTTTGAGGTCCATTAGAGCAAAACTTCCAAAGGCCATAAGTTTTGCATACAAAAGCGTTTTGAGCCCCTTTCTTTCAAATTGCAATTTTGCAAGCTCTACGCATTGGTGGCTTCAGTTCAAAGACCTATTGCAAAGTTAGGGATTGGATTGTGTAATATGGATCATCAAGCCCTAGTTACTCACCTCAATGGGCGAAATTACAATATTTGGTCAATCCAAACTATGGGCCTATTACACAATAAGAACCTGTGGTGCATCTTTCAAGAAGATAAAGCAATAGCCCTTGATGAAGAAACTTGCCATCAAAGGGAAGAAGAAGCTCTTGGCCTATTTTCCTTGTTGATTGAATCAGAATAGCTTTTCCACATCAGAATAGTGCTATATGTACTTTGTTGTCATGCAATTCCTCAATGTTAGAGTATATTACATTATTTGGTACATGTCAATGTACCACCTTGGGTACATAACTAGAGTAGGAGTTTACTTTAGAGTAAGGTTTGAGTAGTTACTTCATGCAAACAATAAATGCACAAGTGTTAGAATGTGCAATGATGTAAATGTGCATGTAGTCCACATGTACATGAGTCATGGGTAGAGTAAAGGCCAAGGCACATATCTTCCTATATATAGGCCTTTAAGGAGTGAGTAGAAAGAGAGGTGATAATAGATAGATAGAGCAGTGATAATAGATAGATAGAGATGATAGATAGAATGAGTGAGTAGGTAGAATATAGTTCTTCATTGAAAATTCTGGATTGTTCAAGTCCTCCATTATATTGCATTGTACTATTTTCGTAAGCTTTCATTAATGGCATTTTACTGAGTTAGTGCAGAAGTTTATCTCATTATTTTCCTGCATATTATAGTGCCATTATCATATAGTTATCATAGCTTATTTATTTCACATCTTGTGGTTGCATTTCCTTTAATATACATTCTCAAAAGCTAACACTCAACACCGTGTAACTCACCATCATGTGATTCTTTGCGATTGTTAGGTAACTCTCCATCGTCATCTTGTGATTCACCACCACTGACATGCAATTGTCTATTGTTGACCTACAACTCTTCGTCGTCAACATGCAACTCTCTATGACCATCACGCAACTCTTCACACATAAACCCTTGCATGTCTAGTTGCACATCCGCTTGCACGTCTGCTTCATGCATCAACCCTTCATCAACATCAAAAAACAAGTTTGCGTCTTCATATACTTTGTTGGCTGCATTGTAATCATTCCATCGTTGTCATTGTGCACCTTCCCAAGTGATTTGCTTGTCACAACTCCATGTCACTAGGATTGACCCAACTTCATATAGGCAATGGCACCAAAATGTAGAAATTGAATACAACATACTGCAACATAATTCCATTTCCACTTAAATGAACAAAATATACAATGTAAATAATTTACAACGAATACATTGTGCACAACACATCAGACTGCGGGGAACAGCACCCAAACAGACTGCAACAACACTCAAATTAACTGTAGCACCATTCAAGCAACTCAATCTGCAAAGAGGAAAGTCTATCCTATTCCAAACTGTTATCCTTCAACATAAAGACTTATCTCTACACACTTGTACGACAATCTTAGTACATAAATGTTTGTACAGTAGTTGTATGTACAATAATCACATTCCGACACTCGCATGTACTGCAACTTAATTGTATAACTATGTTGTACGGCAAATCTCTTACTACGACTTCAACCTTGCATACAGAACTTGGAAGGAACAACAACAAATCTAACTATTGCAACAATAAGCCATATCAACACATACAAGAAACATACAATAGCAATAGATGAAGGATGGAAAATGAGTAGATATTGCATTAACAGTGGCTTGTATGGTGGAACACATACACCATTCTCCTTACATACAATACCCAATGTTTGTACAACAATATCTCCACACTTGTACGGCAATCTTAGTACATAAATGTTTGTACAGTAGTTGTATGTACAATAATCACATGTACGACACTCACATGTATTGCGACTTCATTGTATAACTCTATTGTATGGCAACTCTTGTACTACGACTTCAACCTACATACAGAACTTGGAAGGAACAACAAGAAATCTATCTATTGCAACAATAAGCCATATCAACACATACAATAGCAATAGATGAAGGATAGAAATGAGCAGATATTGCATTAATAGTGGCCTATATGATGGAACACGTATGGTATTCTCCTTACATACCATAGTTGAGAAAATCGACATTAGATCGGAATCGCCATGGAAAAAGAATCAAAAAAATTTGGGAATCGCCCAAAAAAAAAAAAAACAAAGAAAATACAATTTTTCATGGAATTTTTTATTTTCATGCATATCACAATAAATTAACATTATGCAAATCAAATATTAATACTATAAGTGATCCAAGCTTAAACTACACATGAAAGTGGCAACTAATACAAACTTAAAGCCTTAAACTACACATGAAAGTGACAAAACACATCTTAAATAAAGATATTTTAATGCATCCAAAATTCAAATATTCTTGTATTGCTTATAATATAAAAAAGGTACAAATTCCAAAATGTGTCCTGAGTCATGAAAAATACAATGCCTCAAGATCTTTGAGTGCCTTTGCCCTTTGCCCTAGCAGAAGCTCTAGTCTCTCTTTGTTGTTGTGCCCGTGCCTCTTCTTGTGCCTTGGTTGCTAACACTTGTCACCACCTGTGTCGAGGGTCAAGGGGCGGAGCCCCCTTGCGAGGTCAAGGGGCAACACCCTTCGCAAGTATTCTTCACAATCTTAACTTTCTGTAACCTCAAAGGCAAAACCATTAATACCTTCACTATCTGAACTGAATTTTTCTCCTTGTTTGCATTTTGGTGCAGAAAGGATGCTACAATTACTAATTTGGGACTTCAACAACTCATAGGCTGAATAAAACACCAACAAATTAACTTAAATGATGATTGCGATTGGTTTTAACTTTTTACTATCTCTTAAGACCCATGTGGTCTAATGAACCTATAGAACAAATAATCACTTGTGCTTTTAAATATTACTCCTATATACAAGCATGTTGAAAAATCCCCAACCTTCTTTTAGAACTATAACAAATTTACATAGTAATGTCACAAAACAATTTAAAGGTTTTTTTCATATTAGGCTTTTAAATTTGTCTTTTGCAAGGTGTTTTAGGCTTTGTGTAAAAGTTAGTTTCACTCTGCCCATTAGTTCCAATGTTTGCAACATCGATTTTTTCTTTCTAGGATAACAAAAATTGAGCAATAAGTTTGGACTGATAGTTCAACATTTTTTTATGAAGAATTTCATCAATTAATAATGTATAGCATCACTGTTGATGGATGATGGCTGCTAAATTCCTTCAAACTGCAAAAGATTCGCTATTAGGATGCACTTTAGTGTTTTGTTTGGTGTGGTAGCAGGTAGGCAGAGCTCTCTCTCCAATTTGGAACAAAAAAAATGAGACAACGAAAAAACAAGCAATTTATGTTGTTTCCCCAACTTGTGCTATAGCAGCCATTTTTTTGCAGCAGGAATCATGATTTTTTCAAAAAAACACGATTCCCGATTTTTTGCCAATATTTTGAAAAAAATGGCAATTTTTTCAAATCACAATTTCCGATGCCAATTGACTCGGCAAGGCCAAATTGAAATTGAAATTGGAATTGGGATCGGAAAAATCACAATTTTTTACAAATTTTCTCAACTATGTTACATACAAAACCCTATGTACCCAGTCAACCCTTCCTTCCACGCCAACCACTCCAACCACTATTCAATACCAAAAACAACATGAATGAATGAGATAAGGATCAAATTTATACAACTAATTTTATTCTCCAACTACCTAACACCTCATCATTTTCTTAAATTACATTTGACATGCATTTGACTTACATTTACATTTCATTTTATGACTTGTTCATACATAACTAATACTTCACTTAACATTACACATTATCGCATGAAATATTACATCACCACTTTATAACTTTATTAATTATACATACGCACATTTCATCAAACACTTTGCATACGAACTACAAAATAACAAAACTTATTCACCGATTACGCAAACATGTAAAGTTGCCTACCTACAGTTATGTCGGCTTAAGGTTAAGTTCATTTTTGTAATTGGGGTTTTGGTATTGGTATAAATACCCCCCACCACTCCTCATTTGATCATCAAAGTGGATGATTCTTATCAATATATAATACAGTGATTATATATGGTGCCTATGGGTGCCCACTAATCTCTGACTCTCTTTCTCTTTTTTCATCCTTTTATGCTTTCTATATAAGATTTGAGTGGATGAGTAGCTTCTATTCATTTCTAGAAAATATTGTGAATTCCAACACCAATCCCCTCACAATATGAAAACATTATACTTGCTATTAGTCAAGTAGACCATGTCTAAGAAAAAATTCCATGAACCAATCCCAACTTGCCTTTCTATCAAAAGATATTTCCCAATTCCCTTTTTTATTCTTAAGCTGCTACTTTTCCTCGGTCAAATTCTTGATCATTTTCATTGACAAGTGAGATCTCTCTTGGACAAATACATTTTAGAGTTTAAACTTTTCCAAGCCGGAGATCAACAATACTATTGGCTAAATTATCTACCACCCTATGTCCTTCTTTATAGATATGTTCACATTTCTAAGGTATTGCCTCCATCAATAATTGATGGATATCAAAAATAATGCTATTCATGGTTCAATATCCACATTTATTTTACTTTATATCATTATTAATAATCTAGGAACCCCATCGAATGGCATGAGCTGAACCGATTAAATACCTCGACTTTCAAGGAGACTTAGTGTCAAATCTTGCCAAGTGATATATGCATAATTGTCAAGTTCTTGTAATGCCACTATGAGGTCACAATGTAATACAGTTGCGGCCATTTCAATCCTCTATAACCAATTAAAAAATAATAATTTATGGACACTCCTCAATTGAAGTACATTTCCATTCTCTCTCGGTGGCAATCTTGATTCCGGTAAGAAGTGCCCTAGCCTCCACATAGTTGTTCATTGAAGTCCCCTATGATTCTAAGTGAAGAAAATTTTGCCTTCATCATTTTGGAAAACATCTCCCTAGGGTTTCCTTTGAAGGCACCATCAAAAACAAGTTTGATGAACAATTCTTTAGGGCATTTCCATTCCTTTTCGTTAACTTCAATATCATATATTACCACTGCATGCATATTCAAATCTTGTAAGAAAGTGGCCAACACAACTTTTCCCACAGCAAAGACTTCCTATGATGAGTAGCATGCCTACAAACATTCCTCAAGAGAGGTAGCTATTTAAATTTAAACTTGGATTTGATTCGAGATTTTTTATTTGATTTTGAGATTTGTTTTTGAAGATTCTAATAATCCTTTCAAGCTAGAGATTCTAGCAAATGCTACCAAAACTAGCACTCCACATTATGCCTAATGCTTTTGATTTGAAACAACTAATCCAACATTTTATCAACTTTTCCAACATGAATGGAACAAGCCAACATGTTCTCTCATTTACTTAAAAAAGCAACCCCGAATAGTGGAAGCAAAAGGACAGCAAAAAAGTAGATGATTTGATGTTTTTGGATCATCCTTGCACAAAGCACGACTTAAAAGTTCCATGACACCCACTTCTTTACAAACTATCACCATAACAATTTTTACCTAAACCATAAACCAAAGAAATGCTAAGGCCTTAGAGAGAACCTCGAACAACCAAAGTTTCTTTCAAGGGAATCCACGGGAGCAGAAAATTCAGATTATTCCAAAGCCTTATAGCCAAACTTAACCGAGTATCCAAATTCTCTTGATAAATTTCAAACCAACTCATCTTCATGAAAAAGTAGACAACAGAAATCTAGAAACATCTTATGGAGCTCTTTTGTTGCTTGTTGAGGTCCACTCCCTCAACCAGATTGCTAATGGAAATCCAAGATTTGAGATTGTTACTTTACATTAATATAAATTTTGACTTTTAAACCTCTACAAGCCAAAAAGGCCCAAGCCAATGGTAATCAGCTTGGATAAAAAATAAAAGGATAAGGCTTCAACCAAGCATCAGGCCAAAAATTCCCAAAATTGACAAAGCACCTAATATGTTTCTTGATTAATTGCAAATTCATTGATATGAAGTTCCATGTTGCAGATCTCCTAGCCAAGGTTTGTTTGATGAATATTTTTTTTGTTTTCATAAAGCCTGTATATCTAAACAGGCCCTACTCATATTACATCATGACCACATAGGGGTATTACAACAGTTTGGCAATTATGCAATGTATCGTTTCGCAAGATTCGAACATAGGTCTCCTCCTTGAAAGTTGAGGAATATAACTAGCTGAGCTAAAGCCATTTGATTGAGACTATATATTTTTAAATTGACATCTTTGCCTAATTCTTTCCTTGATCTTTAAATAATCGTCAACCAAGTTTTGCCCCTAATGCCAATCTCATAAATCTTCAATTTCACAAGCATGCCCCTGCCATATCCTTTCCTCTTCAAGCCTTATTCCATTTGCAAAGATAAACACTAAACTTCTCCTAACATCCCTTCCAAAGCAAATCTCTTTGAGTTTTGTCAAAGTCAAAGACTATAGTTGCTAGTAATATTGAAAGTGATATCACATATATTGGGATAGATTGCAATGTAGCATTTATGAGTTGGTGTCTTCTAGCCATGGTTAAGAACTTACCCAAATAACCAAAATATATCATTCTATCCAAAATTGTGTCCCAATTTCTGATTATTTCTTTATCAAAGAAGGGATTACCTAAGATACATTGATGGCAGTTTTTCCACTTTAAAACCTAAAACAAATGTTAAGGTTCACTCATGGGATTGGAATTGTGGCTTACAGTGTGAAACTCCTCACTTTCTACTACTTGTCCCAATCGTATTAGGCATTAAAAAAAAGTTATTGGTAATGAGCAATTGAAACAGCCCCATCCATATCACATAACGACAGCATTACCACAATATTTCTATGGATCATGTTATTGTGATATTACAACAAACAATATCATCATATTATCCATAGGACTAATGCTGGTCAGAGACATAACATGGACTTCTTCAGCTCCAGTACTTCGGCCTCAACTGTTAGGAGAGAATAGTTTTTGGGGGTTCTTGGAGCTTGCCCTCCTGGGCTGCTCCCTCCCCCCTCCTCTCTCTCCATTCTTCTTGGCATGCACTCCTCTCTTCTGGACTGCAGCCCTCCCCCCTCTGCTCTCCCTTTTCTTTTCCCTTTCTCTTTGGCCCAATTGTTGGGTTTCGTCTTGTATTTATCTTAGTTCTTTTCTTTGTTGGGCTTTTTAGCCTGCTAGCTGGCAGTCATTATTGTCCTTCTTATAGTCCCTTGGGTCTTATTTTGGCCCACCGCGGACATTAATAATAATTTCATTTCATTTCTAGAATATAACACCATATGCTATTAGGCATTCAAATGTTAACATTGGGAAAAAACTTGTAGAGAACATATGGGTGGGCTTGGATCTATAACACTACTTGTTCATGTGTATTGTTCTAACTGTTGATATTAATATAACCTGGAGAATATTAACAATTTATTAATGCTCAACTTAAAATTTGCATTTAATTTTCTAGTACTCAACTTATAAAGGTAAAGGCAAAGGTGGTCTTTTAACTCACAGCCCAGCACACCTCTTAGGTAGATGAGACAGCCTTATGCTAGCAAATAAAAGGTTTAACTTCACCCTTAGATTATTAGTTCAATAGTGTACCTTTATGGGTTTTGCTCCTTTGATCAAGGTCATGATAAATGATGAGTTGTGCCAATCTATTCAAGCCCAATGTATATGACCAAGGTCATGATAAATGACAAGTATTGATAATCCATCCAGGCCCAAGGTATTCGATCAAGGTCATGATAAATAAGAAGTCCTGATACACTTAAATTTTGTTTTGTCCTTATAATACAAGAATACTTTTCTTTATAAGCTAAGTCATTTAGATATTGGAAAAGGTTTGTTATATGTTGAAAAGAAAGACTGAAACTGTGCATTTCACTTCAGGTGGAAAGCCTATTTGGTTTGATTTTAAGTTGAATTCATCGTCATTCATGATGTTCTTTTCTTTTATTTTTGGCCTACGACTAATTTTACCATATAATTGTCTTTGGAAAGTTTATTTTGAATCCTTGTTAGTTGTATACAGCGGTAGCAATTTTTAGGATTTCTTTACTAGCTTTTCTGAAAGTCCATCATCTTATATAAGCTTTTTCTGAAAGTCGTCACTTTAAATTACATCAAAGCACAATTAAGATTCACTCTCTCCATGAAGAGAATAACAGTTAGCATGTCTGCTTCCAGACATGGGAGTTTGATTTCTGTGGCTTTACTAGGGCAAGTGTTCTTTCACAATAAAGACTAGCATGCAAAACCTATGAGAAATCCACAAATTGTGAGTAGAAGAACGATTACAATCAAACTAAGCATGAAGGTTTCTATATGCAACTCTTAAGGTATCATCAAGGGTCATGTGGTTGAACTCTGCTGGTGAGATTCCAAAACTAGCATCAACATCCACTTGGTACAAATATGACACAAAGGACCACTAAAAATTAGAAATAAACACAAAATAGAGTAGTCAGCTTCTCATTTCCATTATAGTTGGAATTATATATATGAACAGTACTTTGAAGTTCTGCATTGGTAGACACCAAAACATATTTACAACTAATTCGTTGACACTACCACAGGGGTCATGTCAAGTCCTCCTCACAAAACAATGAAAAATAATATTATTAATAATTAAATGGTATTAGTTTAATCGGTTATATTTTTTTATTTTTATTAAGGAGACCAAGGTTCAAATCTTACCAAACAACACATGCATAATTGTTAAACTTGCTATAATAGCAATTAGATGATTTGCATAATTTCTAAATCTAAACCGTTAGTTTTATGCATACATCAATCTATAATTTAATCATATTCTTTCAACAATCTTGCAGCAGGTCAGAGGCATAATAATAACATTATAATCATCTTAAGTATTTTAATATCGATGGTTATAAAATAATTAGTACTCTTTTGAACTGCAAAATCCCGTCACAAGATGCACCCAGAAAATAATAGTCCTCTAAACAAAACAGCGAGGTGCAAATATAAAACATAATCAGATGCGGTAATGATATATTATTTTTAAAAAAATTAAACGTAATCTTTTTTAAATTGATTGTGCAGGATTGTTACGGGTATAATGATTATTATGATATTATAATAACTTGATAGGGTTTAAATTTTAATTTTTTTTGGTAATTTTTTTAAATGGTTCAATCCTATTTTTTAATCAATTTTGCATAACAATAATAATTTTAAGTATTTGTATTGACTCTCTTCTGAACTACAACCTCGTTCAACTTGAAATTATTTTACATTATTTTTTACCGTTCAACGTGTTCAATCTTAAGCCTTTTTTTATATTTTATTATTTTTTACAGTTTATTGCAGAGCTTTAAAAATTTGTTCGAGTCATAATTTTATTTTCTAGTTCCTATGTTCAAGTTAATTAAAATTATTTGCAGATGATCCATGGAAAAGCATGGTATAGCTCTGAAAAATCACGAAATATTTCCATGCATAGGAACTAAAATCTCCATGGGATTTGAAACCGCGACCGCTAACGACTCAAAATAAAACAAATTTTGGCATTCCAGTAATTTCGATGGCGCACTCTACCGCAGTCAATTCTAAAGCAAAACGAAATATTACAGACATTTTTACTTACAGTGGGAATATGTGTATCCGATCGAGCTTCTGATCCAGTGGCGTAGAAAGAAAGTCAAAAGGACTCCACTTAAATCTTAAGCATCATGCCCAGCCCATATTTTCTGAAATAAGTGGTTTTAAATTAATGGAGAGCATCCACAGCCTCCGACCTGAGAGATGTGGAGGAAGGCACGATGCCCGACATAACTCCGGTGACATGAGCAAAAAGAAAATAGTGGTGGTGCTGTTGAGAAGAAATATATTTAAATAAACAAAATGGGAAAAGAGAAGGCAGGGGAAGCTCCTCAAAAGAAAAGTTACTTTGTCTTTTCACGAGGTCATATGCAGAAGGACGAAGCTGTCATAAATACAAATGTAACTACTTTTGTTGTACCTTGACTAAGGTATTGTAGCGTTGGCGGGCATGAAACATGAGGATTGAGTTGTACATTTATTTTATCTTATGAGCCTCTATTTTCATCAACTATAAATTATTCATTAATATTCTAAAATATTTAAAATGTATTCACTATTTGAATGTACGGAAGACTTAAGCATAGAGACAAGTTTTTTAAGGAAGTTTATTTAGTAAAAATTTGTAAATATTATAACAATCAATTGTTTCATGAGATAGCATAACGATCCATGTTTTGGTTTTTTTTTCGAAAGGTCCAAGTTGCAGTGTGGGTAGTATGTGAATGAGTGGGTGTGTTAAATTCCTTATTCATAAACATAGCTCTCGGCTTTACATATTATAACAATCAATTAAGTACTCCTAAAAAATACATATTATAACAATCAATTAAGTACTCCTAAGGGCTGAGGGGTCATGGTTGGAAGGAGATTGTTCACCGTGTGCGTTGGTAGTAGGGGTTTTTCACACTAGCCAAATCAAAAAAATACATATTATAACAATCAATTAAGTACTCCCAAGGGCTAGGTGGATTGATAAGTGCGCGTGTGGTTGGGCACTTACCAAGAAGAAGAGACATAGGTTTAAAACCTTGGGGGAAGCCAACCTTTTGCAAAGGTAGTAATATGCTTTGAATCTTCTAAGTGTGCGCTAGACCGACGATCTTGAACAATCGATGGTCCCATCTCACACTAGGTCAACAAGAACGAGACGGATAAGTTTATTGGGAGCATTTCCTTGATCAAGTGGTATAGAAACTCAGTTTTCAACAATACATGAATAATATTTAAATTTTATTATAATATCACAGTGTGTTAATTTTATTGTAATATCATGGTGTGTTAATGAAATAATAAAAGCATTTTAATCTCATGTAATCCATTAAAAAAAGGAGCTCAAATTTATAGATATTTATTATAAAGTTCAATTTTTATAAATTGAATTTTAGAATAAAAATAGGTAATAAATAACTATAAATTTGAGCTGTTTTTTTATGGATTACATGGGATTGAAATGTCTCTCTTATTTTTTTTGTTTTTTATTACATAAGAGAGTTGGTTACAGCCACTATATTTAGCAACTCAGTAGCACCACAAGGTTCAAATGAGAGGACTGCTCCCAACAAACATATATGTCTCGTCCTTGAAAATTAGTGGTTGTAACCAACTCTCCTATGTAATAAAAAAAACAATCAAGTAAGTTGGGTTCCAATTTTTTAATTTTTTAAATATAATTTTTTCCAATGAATTTATATAAGTTTTTATGAAAGATCCCGTTTCGGGTTTCCTCATACTCAATAAGATTTGAACCTTGGACCTCTCAAAAAAAAGGCCAAAACCCTTACCACTAAAAACAAGCTTTCAACTTGTTTTAAAATATAAATTTTAATGTAATAATTAAATGATATAAATTAATTAATTAAAATTTTAATTTTTTAAGATAATAATTATACTAATAAAAATATATTTTATAATAAAAATGATTTATCATAATTAATTATTTAATTTTATTTTTCTTAATAAAAAATTAAGATGATTTTCTTTCATCCTTGTCTAACATAAAACTTACCTTTAATCTTAACAATGTCTTGGCTTGTATATGTCTTACATATACCTTCATTACATATTCCATAGCAACTAACTAAATTATTTAATAGGTAAGGTTATTAAACTCTTATATATTTTCGTAAAAACAAGAAGGAAAAAAATCACTCTTAGTGGTTTTTATTAAATTTTATTTAATGTATGTTTCAAAAGTAGAATCGCTTTTAAATTACACGACAAAAATAAAAATCTTTTAGAAAGGAAAAAAATCACTCTTAGTCTTATTTATTATATTGTTAAATTTTATATTCCAAAATGAAGAATTGCTTTAAATGGCACACAACACAACATAAAAAAAATACTTTTTGTATGTTGGATTGCCTTTGTTGAAAGAGCTCCATGCAAGTGTATGTCCCTCAGAACAAGTCAATGATTGCATACCTAAATCCATATTTTAAAGGGCCAACAAGCATATGCTTCGATCAAAAACTTTTGTTTTTCTCCCAATCTATTTAGATATTAGTAATAATGTTTAGCCTCATCTAATTAAAATAATATTAATTTATCAAATGGTATAAGTTTAATTGATGAAATATATTATTTTTTAAAGACAGAGATTAAGGTTGGAATATTAGAAAGAGATATATATGAATACTAAATTATTATTATAATATTGTAGTAATACAATTATGAAGCAATAAGTGATATTAGTTTAATTGATTAAATCCTTCATCTTTCACCTATAATAGTCAAGTTGTTATAATACCTAGGATCCCTAATAAAAACTTGTGTAACCAATAGTTGTGTGCCTTTATAGCACAAGTGGAGAAGGTGAGCCTAGCCCCGTTGAACGAGAGGTCCACGCTCCGAACCTCCATGATGCAAAGGGGGATACAAAAAAATCTTTTGTGGCTTTCCTCTAGATAGTGGTATACCTAAATGGGACGGTATTCTCGAACACCTAAGAGCAGTTCTCAAGGTTTCTTTCTAACCTAAAATTTTTATCCGCCTTTGTAGCGCAAGTGGAGAATGCGAGCTTGGCCCCGTTGAACGGGAGATCCACGATTCAAACCTCTACGATGCGAAGGGGGACAAAAAAATCTCTTGTGGCTTCCTTCTAGATAGTGGTATACCCGGATGGGATGGCATTGTTGGCCACCTAAGAGCAGCTCTCGAGGTTTCTTTCTAACCTAAAAGTTTTAGTTCACCTTTGTAGCGCAAGTGGAGAAGGTAAGTCTGGTCCCATTGAACAAGAGGTCCACGATTCGAACCTCTACGATGCGAAGAGGGACACAAAAAAATCTCTTGTGGCTTCCCTCTAAATAGTGGTATTTCGGGATGGGACGACATTGTCAACCACCTAAGAGCGGCTCTTGAGGTTTCTTTCTAACCTAAAAGTTTTTTACCCCCAAGGAATAGGTGGATTGGTAATTTTCTATCTAGACAAGCACTTACCCATAAGAGACCTAGGTTCAAACCTTGGGGACATACATGTTTGCAAAGGTAGTAGTTTGATCTAAATCCTCTGAGTGCGTATCGAAACAACGATGATGATACGAATTCTGAGCAATCGATGATCCTATTCACGTCGGGTTATAAAATAACAAGGTGGTATAGGCTTGTTGGGGGCAGCCCCTGTGGTTTGAACCCTGCACTTGGTAGTTACTAAAAATAGTGTGGATGTAACCAACTCCCCTATGTATCAAATAAAAGTTATAATACCACTATATAGTTATGATGTAATACAGATGGGGTCATTTCAATCCTATATAACCAACCAATAAATTCAAAAATATAGTCATGAAGTAATACATGTGGAGTTGGTTTCAATGCTATATAATCCATTAAAATTAAATTATTAGTATCATTGCAATAAAAAATAACAAATATTTTTTAATAAAAGTATTTTTTTGGGAAATTGGTCTAAAGATTAATAAAATAAACAAACAACCTTTGGTATAGGATTCTTTGACATAAAAACTAGAAAGCAGGGATCCTAAGAGAATCTTCAACGAGGAAGAGCATTGCAAAGGATCAATCATTTAGAACCAACTATTAGGAAGCAAAAATATTTTGAGAAAGGTCATGAAATGGAAGGTTGGAACTAAGGAACGCATTGACTTTTAAGATGTTATTTGGTTAGGGGAATCCTCTACAACAGGATGAGAGTTGGGATGCACTAGCCCAGGTTGCATGGAACGTCTATGAAAACAAGTGAGCAATTACTTCCATAGGGACTAGGAGGGCAATATCAAGTGTGTCTTGAAGGATTAGATAAAATAGGAGAACTATAGTACCTCGATGCTACCTTTACCAAATTTTGCTCATTTTGGAAGTAATAAATAGCAGTAGAGAGAGATCATATGGCAAGAAAAATCTCAAAAAAATCAAAATTGTGCTCATTTTTGGTGATTCACTTGAAGTTTTTAGCCTCAAACCTTATTTTACTTAAAATTTTACCAGATTTTTTATGTGTGCTTGAGTTTTGGAGGTACTTTGTGAATGGTGACTCGAGCATGAACTTTATAAAACTAATTTTTTTACAAATATGACTCCGAAAATATTCAAATAACACCATAAACTCAAACTTGACCTCGCATGTGCATCTACCACGAGCAAAAGCACTTAAAAGCCTAAGCCAATTTTTGTACAAGTACAATACAACAAGTGATTTGCTCGATAAAGTGAGTGACTCACTCCAAAAGGAGTGAAATATTTTCAAGTTAGATCTTGTGAGCAATTCACTCCAAAAGGGATGAAATCTTTCCAAGTTAGATCTAGTAAACAGTTCACTCCAAAAGGGGTGAAATCTTTCCAAGTTAGATCTAGTGATTGATTCATTTAAGGATTATGAAGTAATTTGCTATGAAAGACAAGATTTTTCTCCCTCCCTCATGAGAAGGAGGTTCGCTCTAATATTATAAGCAATTCGCTCTATGTGATCTGTTGGGTCAATACTTTCTACAAAAAAAATCAAGCTTCTTATCTTGCTTGATAAAGCAAGAGAATCACTTGATTTTTTAGTTTGCTACAAAATTACATATAGTGAATGAATTGCCTAAATTTATGAGTAAACCGCTCCACTTTTCAAGAAAATTAATCGAATTGAAAATTTATTGAAGAACTACATTTTGGCAGTGAATCACTAGAATTACAAGCAAACTACTCTATTTTGCAAGCAAAATGTTCAAAATAGGCAAATTTAAAATAAATAAATAAAAATGAAGTTTTTTTCATAGATTTTGATCCTAGAACTATCCATGTATGAATGTATACATAGGCATATAAATATGTAGTCTCAAGCCCAAAAAATAAAAAAGAGCATCAATTGATGGACATCAACACTTGTCATCAAAGGAACACTAAAGGAAAGAGGAAAGAAAAAATTGTCACATGGGTGCATCAAGAAGATAAGTTCAAAGAGGAAGTTTGGGTGTCCTGTCCTATCTCTTCAAAAGGAAAAACCCTATGATTTTAGCCAAATCTTCATGCCACTATAAATAGTGCCACTATAAATAGGTTACCTAAGATTGCATATGATTTATTCAACAACCCTAGTAAACCCTACTTAGTCTAATCAAGCATCTACAATGACCCACACCAACCCTTTATACCAGGTGTTGATAGATGTGAACAACCTCATGAATAATCCACTCTTTATACATTAATTTTACAACTAGCCTATGGCATCTAAACACAAAATATTCCTCCTACAATTACTCCTCTAGCATCAAGCCCACACATATCCAATCTAACACTTCCAACGTTCCTCCAATTTCGTCCTCAACTTTGATAGGATCATTAGACTTAAACATTAATTTTACCCAAAATAAGCAAGCAATGGTTAGAAAAATAGGGCCATAGGTGTCCTAGGGATACACCTAGGGATTAACACTACCTCCAACCAGCCAAGCATAACAAAATAGGTAAGGTCCACCCCCTCAAAACCAATATATCTCATAGATAGGACTGAACTACACTTGTGCACAATAGAACATTCGACCACCTCCTAATAAACAAGGGGCTTACCAAAATCCATCTTCTTAGTATCCACTATATTACCCTTCATACCTACACCCTTCCTACGACCCATACCTGCCTCCCAACTATGTCGTTTACACTCTCCATCAATATGGTTAGTCTCCTCCTTGGTAAAATAATTTAGGTGCACCTACTAGGCCTTAAAATCAACTTCCTAATTGGACCCATCAAGGACCCTTAAACCTATTTGTCTACTCGTCTATTACCCTAGATGCTATGTAGGCTCTACCCCCTTTGATGGGAATGGGAACAAGACATCCTTGGATCACCTTAGTGAGTTATTGATGGTCAAATCAATCCACCACATTCAAGAGGAGGACATAATGGTAGGTTTTTTTTTGCTGAAGAATAAGGGGTTTTACTTTGGTCCCCCACCCTTGAAAAATCACAACTATCTTCTTTAGAGCTTGAGAATTTACAAACAGATTCAATTATCATCTAAATTGAGTTGCAATAGCTAGAAACCTACATATTTTTTCATCAAAAGTTTAAATTCTTGATTTTTATTTTTTGGATCTTCATTTTTTTTGTAAATACAAATATTCCAAAATTTAGCATCCTTCTTAATATTTTCCTACAATAGGCTTCACAATACCAAAACTCCACCTCCACTATCTATGCATGGCATCTTAGTAGAGTAATGTTTCCAAAAATTTGTGTTATCATAGTCTGCTTTACCAAATTTGGACTTCTAGTTCCTTCTTGAAGCATAAGTGTAACCACAAGAATTGTAACATATTTTTTTTGAAAATTTTGAAAAAACTTGTATTAAAACAAAGATCAATTACAATATGGGAAGAGACTCTTCCCAATCGAATTCAGAGAGAACACAAGCTTACAATAGTAGAAGAAGATTTGCAATGGAGCCAAATCTCCTGAACCATTAACTAGCTAGCAGGGGTCGGCATGAACAGTTGATGCAACTTGTCACGAAATCGCGACACTATATATGAAAACATATTAATATTATAAAATACATCAAATATTACCAATGGAAAACATTAAAGTAAATCTTAATCATTATTTGATTTAAGTAGTCAACATTTTCTTGTTAACTTCAACTAAACTTACTACTACTTCTAACCATAGAAAAGAGAATTTAACTTCACAATCCTTTATTAAAACCTCTCTATTGGCTAGCCTATTTACACATTTGTTACCTTCCCTTAACGTATATGTAAACCTTATTTCTTCAAACATTGTAAGCATAATAGTATGTTTACTAATATACTCTCTTCGTGTTGTTTTATGGTATAGGATATTACCTAATAATTTAGGAACTAATTGGGCATCAATAGCAAAACCTTCCATGAGTAGGTTTGGTGGTATCTAAAATGGATATTCAAACTTGTATCAAATAATACAATGCAAAGAGATCCTTAAGAAAGCATTCATGATTTTAATATTAAATTCGTGAGAACCTTTAATTTAATTCCATAAAATGTTTGGACAAATGAAGAACAAACATTGTCATACTATATTAAGGTAATATGATTTAGCAATAACGGTTTGTAATGCTAACCATCATACACTAGTTGTAGCATTCCAAGAGATAGCAAGAAGCAAAGATGTTCTTATCTAGGTAGGAAAAATCCCTCCTACCCTACCAATGGCCTATGTAGCTCAAATTTCCGAAAAGACACTAATATAAAGTATAATGCCCAACTTTCTCCTATCGCAATTTCCTAACCAAGAATCTTTATCCATCCTTCTCCATTTCCATTTATGATTACTCATTTTAGATAAAATGCATCATCCATGGTATATTTTCTGCCATCACTTCTAGCCCTCCTTTCTCCATCTAGTCTAAGTAATGAACACAACAACAAATTAGCAAAGAATAAAATGTTAAAAGTAATCAAGACCTTGGCAAATTAAAACAATGTGTTGAAACAACAATGCTCACAACCCCAAAATTGGCAACCCTAAAAACCTCATACTTGAAAAATAATCAGGTGCCCTCCAAGGTACTAGCCAAGGAGCAAACCAAGTTCACAATCACATGGTTAATACTAATGATGATGTTGAATTGACATGGTGCCTACCTTATAATGACAAGCATGACCTCTCTAAAAGTATGATTACCATCAGGTATTCTTAAACTATATAGTATATTCAATAATGCCAAGTTTAATTTATTTCCACTGGTCAAGTTGCTCCCATAATAATCCTATTATATGCATAATTAGTACCTACCTTGCCCAATCCTAATAGTATAATATTGGAAAATTTGAGTGCTATCAAGATAGACAAAGAGTAAGCTTTTTATGATGATGTCATATTTACCAATCAATAGGGAGTTAAAATAATGAGGAAAAAGAAAAATGATAACAAAAAAATCAATTATAAACAAGCCAACACCAACAAGGGGATGATGGTCCTTAAAATAGGAAGGCCCCCTTTGCATGTAAAAGATAAAGGAACCATTGTAGTATAGCAAGAAAAGCAAAAGAAGAAAAATACCCAAAGGCGATTAGTAGATATACTTTCAAAAGAGAATTAGGGAACAACAAATGATAATGATTAGAGAGAAGACAAAGGAAAAGCACCAAGGGTCAATGAAGGAAATAAAAAAGTGGATAAAATATCAATAAAAAATGAAGGTGACAAGAGGAGAGATCCACTATAATAAGATGTCAAAAGAAGGTTGAAACACCCATCTCTTATGTATGAAGAGCACTAAAAAACCCTTAAGTTTCACTACAAAAAGAGAGATCTCCTTCATCAAATTCAATATCATGAAGGAGATGAAGAAGACATCGACTAAATTTAGAATGCTAGAAGTTTTAGCTCTTCCTGGAAAATAATACCTACTTTGAGAAACCCTGAAAGAGCAAGAGATAAGTTATACCAATGGTAAGCAACTAGCATCATCCTCAACCCACATAATTGAGCAATAAAATATGATCGCAAAACAACCATCAAATACTCAAGTCAATGCTTCTAATGTGTAGAATGCATCAAGACCAGAAAATCTAAATTCATAGATATTTCATATGATGCTCAAGATCAAGAACTACATCCTTAAAAGTTGCATAGTCAATTCAATAGCAATAGTCACTATCATACCCAAGGTTATCTATAAAGAGATGGGTCTTCCTGTAGACATGGAAAATTGACCCATCCAAATGAGTCATTTTTCTTTAAAAATATCTAGAGAAGACCTCATAATTTCTAAGTGCAAGTTTTAACCCTCTTTTCTTATGTTTTGCTTTGTGTTTATTGACCTTGACCAAATCCACACCTAGTAATTACGGACCACGAATTCAATAAATTTAGGCATTTTTCTATGAATAAGTCTAAATTTTGGACTGATATTTTGTGGCATCGGCTTAACCAATGTTAATTTTTTTCTTTTTTTTTTAACCCTCTAAATCCTCTATAAATAAATGGATTGGATCCCTTATTTCAAGAGAATTTTTTTAAAGGCAATCTTGATATAAGCAAGCTTTTGGGTAATCTTCACTTTGTCTGGTGTTCTTGGTGCTATGGTGTTTTACTTTTGGTGTGCTTCTTGTGATTTACAAGTGGAGAAGCCTTGACAACAAACTTGTCTTCTTAAAGGAGGAGAGGTCTTTTGCCTTTGCTCTTGCTTCTTCTACAAGCTTATTAGGTTGTCTCTTTGCATTTATTAACTTTTAAATCATTTAGTTTTGTGTTAATACTGCATTTCACATCTAGATTATTTGTTTTAAGTCTTCTTGTGTAAATTTGTGTCCCACCCATTACAAAGCATGGATTCGATAAAAACCCTATTTTTGCCTATCCTCCTTTTTGTTGTTTATTTTCATTTAGTTATTGAATTAGTACCCAATAATTTACAGGGCGTGGATTTAGTTTTGATAGACTTGGGGGAAACTATTTGTCCCCAAACCCTAGGGTTTTGGTTTGCAAATCTGTTTCACATTGTTTCCTTTCTATTATCATTCAGTTTTAACTTTTGCCATTCTATTTTGTTTACATTTAAATCATACCATCTTGGGGGTAATTGTTTATCCCCAAAACCCTAATATTCTTAACATCTTAGTTTAGCATTGTGTTCATTTTGTTTGCATTTGGTTCATTGTTTCATGTTATCATATCTTGTTGTGTTTTCTTCCAAAGGTCAAACAATCATCTTTACTTTTTAAATGTCAGCTAAAAGTACCAATGGGGATTGACTGCTACACCTCCAAGCTCAATCATACAGTAGCCTAAGCAAGCCCTTAAACACTGATCAACATTTATAGGGTTTTTGAATTTGTTTTGCAGAATTTGAAGTTATTTGATATATCTACACGCGAGTAGAAAGCTAAAGTCAACCACTGGATCAGGTAAGTGTTGTAAGTTGATTTCTTAGGTTGATTGTTGTTTGATTTATGCCCATTTATGTTCCAAACCTAGATCATAAATAAAGGGAAAATATTTTGGTTATATTTCTAGGCATTCAAAAGAGAAAAAACATATAGTTTACATTCTAGGGTTAATTTTGTTTGTGCATTCTCTTAAACCCTTGTTGAAAACAAAAAATATTTCATTTCTTGCAAGCCTAGGGTTAGTTCATCATTGAAAATTAAGAATCATCCTGGGGTTAGCTTCTTGTCCTCTTGCATCATTTTTTGTCTTGCATTGTTCTTTTAATTTTCCATAGCTTAGATTTTAGAAAGGCCAAACATAGGTGTTTGCTCAATATACACATCAAACATTCCATCCTCAAAATTCGAGTAAGTCCTTAAAATATTCCTAGTGAACCCTTAAATCCCCAAGCCCATAAGTGTAGAGAATATAACACACCCTTGCGGTCACCTTAAGTCCCAGCGGATCCAATCGAGAATCTTACACGACAAGGCAATTATCCCCCTCTACATATTTGGTGAACCCGACATGAACACACATCTTAATGGCCAAGATAGGAAGTATCTTCCTTTTGTTTTTCTTTTTAAAACTTTAAGCAAGACCACTAAATTTATTTGCTTAGAATTAGAAAACATTAAAAACATATTAAAAATATTTTGTGTATTTTTTGCTAGCTTTTAGATCGTCCTTTTCTCCTCTATCCTTTCTCTTCCTCCTAATGGTTCCCAACCTTAAGAGTAAGCGAAGGTTTTTGGAATCTGAGATTCTTTGAGAAGATGACCAGATTGATATGAAGAACCCTAATCTAGAAGAGGAATAACATGTAGAAACTGGTATTGACCTTGATCCTCTTGAGGGGTCTAATGGAGACCTCACCTTTAAATCATATGATCATATCTGGAATTTCATGAAACATCATAAGGATGCTTTGGTTAAGGCTATGGATGAGGAGGCCCAACTTGAAGAGGTTAGGAAATCTCATACTCAAACAATTTCTTCTCATAATGTTCACACTAATCTATTGTTTGAATCTTTGCATCATGTTGTAACCACCAATGTTGGGAGAATTCCACAAGTTCATCCAACTATTAGTGCATCTCGAGATTCATGTTTTTGTTCCACCAAATATCATTTATCCTCCACAACAAGATACCATATATCATAACCCATAACATAATAGTGCTAATGCCTCCAACATTGGCCAAGTTCTCTTTCAACAACCTACCTATAACCTCTCTTAGGGAACCTAGGGAAATTACACAACAACAATCCTGATATGCAAAGCTTGATAAATATGGTGAAACAATTGGTCTCAAGAGTGGATATGATTCAACCTCCAAGTTTCACCTACAATGTTAAAAAAAATGTGCAATCAACTCTTGCACCTTGTTGTCACTTCTAGGCCCTACCCTAAGCATTTTTTAATATTGATTTTACCTATCTACAAGGGAACAAAGAACCCAATTGAACACTTAAGGATGTTTAAGACAGTGTTTCATGATATTATATATGATGATATGTTGTTACTAAAGACATTTCCTAAGAGCGTTGGTGGTATGGAATTGGAATGGTATTATCAGTTTCCTCATCATTCTTTGAGAAATTTTGAAGAGACAAAGAATTTGTTTGTTCAGCAATTCGGAGCTTATGTTGAGAAAAATGTGACTATGAAAGATGTTTATATATCGAAGCAAGGAAAAGATGAAAGTTTTTCAGAATTCTTGTCTCGGTGGAGAAGTTTAGTTAGACAGTTGAGATATACTTTACCACCTCGAGACATGCTAGAGATTTTCATTATAAATTGACAAGAGCAAATATCATATGAATTTGAAACAATGACTATTACCTCTTTCGACCAAGTAATATATATGGCAACAAGGGTAGAACAAGCCATTATTCAAAGAGGTCAAATTAAACCAAAGAAAGAAGAAGATAAGACCATGAAATCTCAATATAAGAACAAGCATGTTTTTGGTGATGGGGTAACAGATGGTAGACCTGTTAATAGTGTTGCTAAAACCTTGCAAAAGATAGTGTTTAACCAACCTCAAAAACCTCCATCAAGAAATTTCACAAGACTCAACACGCCTATGACGGTTCTCCTAAAGCAACTTTTGGAAGCTAACATGATTAAGTTGCCTCCCATATGTCAATTAGATACCACGACTTACTGGTATAAACCTGGTCAATATTGTAAGTAAATTGGAGTGGATGAGCACATGATAAATTCATGTACGAGGTTGAAACATGTGGTTCAAGACTTAATTTAGGTTGTCTTGTTAGAGAGGGTTCTCAACCTAATTCTCCAACAAACAATCAACCTCCTACTCAAAAAGTATCCACAACTAATCAAGATATGATAATCTTCCAAGATATCCTACCAAATCATGGGTAGTAGGTAGCTAATCAAGTGTCATATCATAATGTTCCACCTTCCTACTGTAGACACCAAAACGGCACCATTTCGATTAAGTGATTACAAACATTGATCACATTGATATCACAGCTTTTAGGGCAGCCCTTAGAGGTCAAATAGTGGTCTTAACCACTCGCACGACGATTTAAAAGATCGAAAAATGAGCAGAGCAAAGTCGGTCGTTCTAGAGCCTTTAACAAACTTCTTAGCCTTCTTCAAAGCCTTCTTTAAGCCAAGCCTTTTGTCAAAAACCAAGCCCTGGCCGAAGTGTCGCGATATCGCGACACTTTGGGCCCCGATCCAAAAGCGGGCCCAAAGTGTCGCGATATCGCGACACTTTGGGCCCCGACCCAAAGCCGCGACACTTTGGGCCCCGAGCCAAAGCCGGCCCAAAGCGTCGCGATATCGCGACACTTTGGGCCCCGAGCCAAAGCCGGCCCAAAGCGTCGCGATATCGCGACACTTTGGGCCCCGAGCCGACACGTCACCAAAGTCAAAAGCATGCATTCAACCATCCAAGGAACGACCGCCACGTGGCACCTCTACGTGTCCCTTCTCGAAGAGACCCCATGGCTCTGTAAAACGGCGGATTTTACAGCGGACATTAATTAGACGAGCGGTGTTAGCAGAATATCCGATCCGAGGCCACGCCTCATAACTACGATCTGTCAGTGCGAGCCATGTCCCATAATGGCCCGATAAGGATCAAATTCGAGCGGCGCCTACAAATTTAGGGTTTCGAACATTAATGTTCTCAGAGGCCGAACCCTCTATAAAAAATCGGCTCGATACGTAATAAGGACGTTACGAAGTATTTTTCTGGAAACATAACGAAGTGCTGTTAAACTGAATATCCGACTGTATTCATCTGAACTTGCAATTCCGGCATTGGATTACCTTAATCCATCAATTCGACGACAACTCTTGCTTTAGAGATTTCGGGCCCATTCCCAGTGGGTTGGCGCCGAGATCAAGCTTTACCGGGTCGGCCCGCTTGGGGCATCCTACGCATTTCCTCGCATGCTTTGGTTAAAAGCGATATATGTTGTCTACAGGAGTTTTAAAATAGCTTATGTTTATGTTTTAAAATATATATCTTTCAAGTATATTGAAGCACAGTTCAAGTTTTAATGCTTTCAGAATACATGCTACCTTCAAATATGATTAAAACAGTCTATGATTCCATGATATATGCTGTTTTCGATTATGTATGCTGTTTTCCGTGAAAGTTGCGAGGTTACATAGAGCTGTTTTATTCACGTATTTGACCAACCTTTACATGTATTTCTCATGGATTTTAAAGTCAAAAGTTCTGTTTTCTTACGCAGGTGCTACTAACAGTTGATTGTTTCTTTGGACGCAGGAAGAACAACAGCAACTGAAGACTCACTTACACCAGCGGCGGCAACACTCTCAGCCCGTCCGTTTCAAATGTGGGCATGCGGAAAGAGATCACCGTTCATCCGGTGTAACTGAGAATATTGCATTAAAGAGATTTATTGTAACCGGGCTGGAATCTTATTAATAAAAGGGGCTGTGCTCCTGTTCTTTTAATTTGATTGTATCCGTGTCATTTCACGTATAAATCTGGTTCTATTTTTATTACATCTGAACACTGTTTTCTTTATTCCGGAATCTCATGCTTTCAGTGGCGATCACGGTGGGACCGGTTCCCATATTTTTAAAAATCATGGAAGTTAATTAAACTTGTTGTGTCTTGTGCTTAACAGGTACTTCTTTTTAGCCGGAGGTCAGAAACAACAATTTCGGGCAGAAAGGAGGTAACGATTCTAGCCGTCCATATCATTTTCTGTTGCGAAGTTTCGGGTTATTTCATTTACTGTCATTTTAATTTCTTTTAATTATTACAGTAAGGTAGAGAAATTTTTCTTAAAAAAATTTCTTGCTTTATTTAATTATGTAGCTATCTGCGTAATTATTCATTTAATAATTAAATCTTTTAATTATTAAAATAAGGTAGAGAAATTTTTCTTAAAAATTTTCTTGCTTTATTTAATTATGTAGTTATCTGCGTAATTATTCATCTAATAAAAAAAAAAAAAATTTATTAAGAAAGGTAGAAAATTTCTTTGCAATTTTTACTTGTTGTTTTCAGTTAGTATTATCTGTCTGGCATAGGGAAAGATTTCTTTTTCAGTTGCCTGTTTCAAATTTGCAAAGTAAAATGAATCCCACACACCACGTGGTACTTTAAACCAAGGCGTTGGTCGTAAAACCCCAACCCTTGAGCAAGACCAAAGGTGGATTCCATTATCACTTTGGCTTGAGATATTGCATCCATTACCTCGATCGCGACCGTTGCTAGACGTAAATCCCGACGAAAGCTGACCGAGTGTCCTTGGGGTGATTCCCATGCACGCGAGGATAAGTCTTCTATGGTAGGTGTCATAAACGAGAGCGATTCCCCTTCCGTACCGCCTATGTTCCACGTACCATCCGCTCTCACGTACCTATAGTCTCCCTCACGTAAGGGCGGGTATATAGAGAGGTTGGTATATCGGTCCAGCAATGGTATATTGAAGGGGCGACCATTTATGGGAGTCATATGAGCCAACATTATGCATTTAAACGTTCTTCCAAAATTGCAAACACAAAACAAAACATCAAAATGCACTAAACCAGTTTAGGACACACTATCAATCCTTAAAAGAGATAATCACGGTTTTGCGTATGTGTGTGTTCATTTTTGCTTAGTGTACACAAAAAGACAAATCATCATAAACGAGATAAAATCTGCTTAGATAGTAGAGAAGCAACACAATGGTGTACACCCGTAGCCAAGCCCAATCAAGGGCGGAAGCTGTGGAAGGTGCACAAAGGGAGGGCACAAGTCGCCCTCGCTTTAACCCCAAGGATTTGGTCATACCACCTTGGCGGCCTGACACACAAGGCGGTCCCCTCCACACCTTAACAGATAAGGACTATGGGGGTACCCCTTCTAGGAGCACTCCTGTTCAGCATAGCACTCAACACACATCCTCCCATGAGGGGTACATCCATAGGAGAGCTACCTTAGATGCTCGTTATGAGCGGTCACCGCGCGATGAAGCGCTGAGTCAACCTAGGGTTCGACGAGAGGAACCACATGGTTACACTATCCCTCCTTCAACCCCTCCAGCTTGTCGGGACTACAAGGACAAATTCGGAGCACAAGGCTCCTCGAGCGAGGCCAAGCCAACTCCGTCCGCCAAATCGTGCTCACTTATGAAAGAGAGCATGAGGAAGATTCCTACCTTCCTCAAAAACAATACACATCGCGGGAGCAATACGCCTTCGCACCTGCTAGATATCATGGTCACACTCTGAGGCCAGTGCCTCAGATAAATGCCGCTACCCCCATCAGAGAGAGATGGCCTCTAGAGATCTTGGATCACTACGACCAAGATAGATATGTCAGAGAGGCATCTAGGCCTTCTACACATGAGGCGACAAGACCAACTATCTTAGAGCCTGTCAAGCATTTCGCACGTCGGGTGCAACTCACGCAACGTGAGCGAGACCGACTATCGTTAGCGAAACCGTACCATATTAACGAAGAGCGCCTTCAGCGCCAGAAGGATGAGTTGTTCCAACACACTATGCAGGAAAGGACTCCAACCCCTCACACACATAAGACAAAACATTATGAGAGGCACAAATCCGAACCTCTTGAGCAAAATAGGGTAGACCACATCGACCCGGAAGTCGCCAAAAAAGTCGTCCGCCAAGCTCAAATAACGCAGGTTGAACAAGGTCGCCAGGAGTTAGAAAACTTATACATGCAGCGCAAAGCGGATAAGTTGCGCTATAAACTACCTGAGAAGGCGCCAACCCCTTGCATCCAAAGAGCACAACAGTAATGAGGAGCACAACCCCCGAGTGCGAGACGAGTCTCTCGCGACCTTATCAAGCATCACCCCCAATGCCTCCTAGACATGAGCAGGAGGCTACTCCTATAAACAATGACGAGTGCCTTCCTCGAGAACCCACTCAGGTTTATGGGCCACCCTTAGAAAGTCACCAAGAAGCCTCTGAGGAATCAGAGCAAAGAGAAGAGCTGGATGAACTGCCCTACCAAGACATGGGGGGTGCTATTCAGCTACCCCTCCATAGGTCCCCAGTTTCTCAACACGAACCAATCAAAGCGGAGGAGCTCAAATCTCCCGATCTATGCAAAGAGCTAGAGCACTTAGAGTTGGTGGAGACCAAGATTTTGGAGCTCCCAAGGCCCAACTTACATGAGGCTCTTTTCGAAGAGGATCAACCTCTAACTGTACTCACTGATGATGCAGTCCTCCATATCTCAGAATCTCCAGATCCTGATGAGCTATACACATTGTTCGAAGCTTCTGAGGAATCAGAACAAGAAGAAGAGCGGGATGAACTGCCCCACCAAGACATAGGGGGTGCTATTCAGCTACCCCTCCATCAACCCCAAGTTCCTCAACAAGAACAAACCAAAGAGGAGGAGCTCAAATCTCCCGATACATGCAAAACATTGGAGCACTTAGAGTCGCTAGAGACCAAGATTTTGGAGCTCCCAAGGCCCAACTTACATGAGGCTCTTTTCGAAGAGGATCAACCCTTGGTTGTAGGACTACCTGATGATGCAGTCCTCCATATCTCAGAATCTCCAGATTCTGATGAGCTATACACATTGTCCGAAGGTGAGGATGAAACAGAGATAGCCCACAACAATCACATACGACAGCATCGACACCCCGTAAATATCGATGAAGCATGTCAAATGATAAACATAATACTAGGGCATGAGTGGCGCATAGACCCAACCTACCGGCATCACATGTCCATCCCACTCCTTGGGAAAGGTCGCGAGCAACTTCCACCCAGAGATATCATAGCACCATCAGTGTCGAAGGCAGACCCTGTCTTCCTATCCGTGCATAAGGCCGATCCATTCGTGCCAATTCCTACAGAGCCGGATCCGGTGCACAAAGATTGTCAAGTGGGGGTACCTCTATTCCCTGAAGAGCAAGTGGATTACACCAAATGCTCCAAAGGTGTCCATCAACCCTTTGGTCAAACCAAAAGCTCCAAGGATTATCGCAATCTCTTGGTCACCCCAAAAGCTCCAAGGATTATTGCAATCTCTTGGTCACCCCACGTCCCCCAAAAGCTCCAAGGATTATCACAATCGCTTGGTCACTCCCAAAAGCTCCAAGGATTATCGCAATCTCTTGGTCACCCCAAAAGCTCCAAGGATTATCGCAATCGCTTGGTCACCCAAAAACTACAAGCCTCCAAGGATTATCACAATCGCTTGGTCACCCCAAAAGCTCCAAGGATTATCGCAATCTCTTGGTCACCCCAAAAGCTCCAAGGATTATCGCAATCTCTTGGTCACCCCAAAAGCTCCAAGGATTATCGCAATCTCTTGGTCACCCCAAAAGCTCCAAGGATTATCGCAATCGCTTGGTCACCCCAAAAGCTCCAAGGATTATCACAATCGCTTGGTCAATCCCACAAATGCTCCAAGGATTATCTTCAATCGCTTGGTCAAACCCAAATGCTCCAAGGATTATCGCAATCGCTTGGTCAATCCCCAAAATGCTCCAAGGATTATCGCAATCGCTTGGTCAATCCCAAAGGCTCCAAGGATTATTGCAATCGCTTGGTCAATACCAAAATGCTCCAAGGATTATCACAATCGCTTGGTCAATCCCAAAGGCTCCAAGGATTCTTGCAATCGCTTGGTCAATCCCAAAACGCTCCAAGGATTTCCACAATCACTTGGTCAAAAATCATGAAAATTCAAAAACAACAAAAATCACCAAAAACAACAAAAATTTGCATCTCATTTCTAGGCATATTCAAATTCATCAAATAGAGAATTCTTCTCGCAATTCATCTTCATATTCACCAAAATCAATCCATCAAAAATACAAAAATACATAGCTGCATCCAAGCATTGCATCCATACATTGCATATTCATGGTCGTACAGGTCAACGACACCATAGGCTATCATGGTTCTACTAGTCCATCTTGTTCCACACTGTTCCATTTTACAAAAACAGCAAAAACACCATTCATTTTACCACACTAGAGTCAGTGGTCTTTTAATGTATCAAGAGTTTTTCGTGATCCAATCATCATTTTGCTCTTTAGCAATGAAATGTATCAAGTCAAACAGATTTTACGAAGGTAGAGTTGCACTTGCAATACACCTTGTTACGTAACATCCCAACACAAATTAAAACACATAAAAATTCCCGAGTTGTGTGAACGAAGGATGAACCCTGCACAATAATCCGAGGTTACCATAAGCGAAACGGTTATCTTGCTCATCCCCCCGTGCGAATGACCCCAAGAATGCCGAGAGTTGGCAAAAGGACAAGCGTCCTCCCTACCCAATTCCCTAAGAATCCCAAAGTTGCAAAACGTCAAAAATTTGCAAAATGTCAAAACTTCAAAATTTGACACCCTACAATGCACATCTCAAAAAGCACAAAGAATAGTGATTATCGTCACTCCATATCCCTTGCTCAAGAGAAAAGAAAAACAAATCAAAATAAACGGTGATTATTATCACTATAACGAGCAAGTATCCCAATACAATTGAAAAAAAGAAGGGAGTTGACCTTGAATCCCCGGAACTCTCAAAGATTCGACAGGTCATGAGGCAAGCCTCGCATCCGGTTTGGTTGATAGCCTATCGGTCACTGGCGGTAAACTTCTCGCATGACGATATATCTATCACATTAACTTGTGTACAGATCAATGTTTGCATGTGGATGAGCTAGCTTATGGTATCCTGGAGAACACCGCAGATTAATCTAACTACATACAACAAAGGAGTTAGTGGAGCTAATTAGGTGATCCTCAATACGAGGTTCGGTTGAAAGCCCATCCGGCACCGGCGGTATCCCGACAAATACCACATAAATGAACTCAATTGCACACACAGGGATGTGAAATAGCTTGGTCAAAAACAAGTCCGATTCATACCTTGTTCAAAAGTCTTGTAAGATAAAGTACAGTCATGGCTAGTGAGTTAAAACTGTCTGAGTCTCAGAAAACCTTAGCTACATTTCTAAACCAATTGCACTACTTTTCATCCTTGCAATACCATCAGAAAATACAAAAAGAAGAAACACCACATTTGTACATAGCAAAATAATGGAGATCTAAAACAGTCTATGGTGCCATAACCAACTCTCACCAAGTCCATACATCCATTTCATTTTTGCATATCACATGCATTTGCATTCATCATGCATCCATCAAACTAAATCAACATACAACATTGGTAATTATCATACCATATGCATCCATCCATATCAAGTAGCATGCATCCACCAACATCAATCATTGTGCATAAAATCATGACATATACGCAAAGAAAGAAAATCAAAACAACAAAAACATCACAAAAATGCAACACAAAAAGAAGCAATAAGCATTGCCGGACACGAGTGCTCTTGCACTCAACCTCTTGGCATAGAAAATCGATGTCGGGGCTCAAATTCTCATTCTCCTACTTTCCTAAGAAGGCTATCATAGCTGGACCGCTCCACGGGAAGACGGGTTTTTGATGATTTCACCCCATTATGGCATCACCAAAAGGGTTAACACCCACCAAAAATAGGTCCAAATGTCGGGAAATTGCACGTGCTCAAATGGAAAAACATCTAAAGCCACCCTAACCTAAGTCATCTTGGGTCAAGCGACTCGTCGCTTTTCTCACGAAGGTCATTCCCTCATCGATTCGTCGCTTGAGGGGGTAGTCACACTTAGTCACCAATCAACAAGCACACACCCAATCAAGGCAATGACATGCATTCAAAGAATCATTGACAAAGACAATCACGCTCCTGCTTGGGGCAGCAAACAAGCAATTATCACAAACTGATTAAACACTTGGCATTCCCGAAGCATGAACACAAGGTTCCCCTGTGGATAAAAGGTTGCGCCCTTTGCCTAATCATGACTGATCAATGTCCAAGCTCAAGTCACACCTCACCAAAATAGGTTAACACTTGAAATCAAATTCCTTAGCTCGTCAGAAGCAAGGATTCAAGAATGCATGCCCTTTCCATACTTGGGGCATTAAAAGTTGGTTAGATTACCAAGAAACCCTAATCATTAGTGCTTTGGTCGTATATTTTTGCTCAGCACTGCGTCACCCGCAGCGCTTCCCAAAAAGGGGCATCTGTAGACACCAAAACGGCACCATTTCGATTAAGTGATTACAAACATTGATCACATTGATATCACAGCTTTTAGGGCAGCCCTTAGAGGTCAAATAGTGGTCTTAACCACTCGCACGACAGTTTAAAAGATCGAAAAATGAGCAGAGCAAAGTCGGTCGTTCTAGAGCCTTTAACAAACTTCTTAGCCTTCTTCAAAGCCTTCTTTAAGCCAAGCCTTTTGTCAAAAACCAAGCCCTGGCCGAAGTGTCGCGATATCGCGACACTTTGGGCCCCGACCCAAAGCGGGCCCAAAGCGTCGCGATATCGCGACACTTTGGGCCCCGACCCAAAGCCGGCCCAAAGCGTCGCGATATCGCGACACTTTGGGCCCCGAGCCAAAGCCGGCCCAAAGCGTCGCGATATCGCGACACTTTGGGCCTCAAGCCGACACGTCACCAAAGTCAAAAGCATGCATTCAACCATCCAAGGAACGACCGCCACGTGGCACCTCTACGTGTCCCTTCTCGAAGAGACCCCATGGCTCTGTAAAACGGCGGATTTTACAACGGACATTAATTAGACGAGCGGTGTTAGCAGAATATCCGATCCGAGGCCACGCCTCATAACTACGATCTGTCAGTGCGAGCCAGGTCCCATAATGGCCCGATAAGGATCAAATTCGAGCGGCGCCTACGAATTTAGGGTTTCGAACATTAATGTTCTCAGAGGCCGAACCCTCTATAAAAAACCGGCTCGATACGTAATAAGGACGTTACGAAGTATTTTTTTGGAAACATAACGAAGTGCTGTTAAACTGAATATCCGACTGTATTCATCGGAACTTGCAATTCCGGCATTGGATTACCTTAATCCATCAATTCGACGACAACTCTTGCTTTAGAGATTTCGGGCCCATTCCCAGTGGGTTGGCGCCGAGATCAAGCTTTACCGGGTCGGCCCGCTTGGGGCATCCTACGCATTTCCTCGCATGCTTTGGTTAAAAGCGATATATGTTGTCTACAGGAGTTTTAAAATAGCTTATGTTTATGTTTTAAAATATATATCTTTCAAGTATATTGAAGCACAGTTCAAGTTTTAATGCTTTCAGAATACATGCTACCTTCAAATATGATTAAAACAGTCTATGATTCCATGATATATGCTGTTTTCGATTATGTATGCTGTTTTTCGTGAAAGTTGCGAGGTTACATAGAGCTGTTTTATTCACGTATTTGACCAACCTTTACATGTATTTCTCATGGATTTTAAAGTCAAAAGTTCTGTTTTCTTACGCAGGTGCTACTAACAGTTGATTGTTTCTTTGGACGCAGGAAGAACAGCAGCAACTGAAGACTCACTTACACCAGCGGCGGCAACACTCTCAGCCCGTCCGTTTCAAATGTGGGCATGCGGAAAGAGATCACCGTTCATCCGATGTAACTGAGAATATTGCATTAAAGAGATTTATTGTAACCGGGCTGGAATCTTATTAATAAAAGGGGTTGTGCTCCTGTTCTTTTAATTTGATTGTATCCGTGTCATTTCACGTATAAATCTGGTTCTATTTTTATTACATCTGAACACTGTTTTCTTTATTCCGGAATCTCATGCTTTCACCTACAATAATATTATTGGTATGATAGCAACAACTACAAGGTAACAAGCTCAAACTCAATCGACTCAATGATCTCAATAGGAGACGAGTTCTACATCCAACCAACCTTCAAAACCGTACCTAGTTTTGAAGAGCACCCCAAAAAGGAGCACAAGAGTATAAACCCCACCCTTGGTGTTGAAAACACAACCTAAAGTCTCCTTCGATTCAAAAATAGTTAGATAGTACCCCAACCAAGATTTCTCTCTTAGAGATTTTTCAAACTTCTCCAATTCGTAGGGAAGCCTTGTTAAAGCTTCTAAGTCAACAATCGATCCCTTAAGCCATTTCCCCTAGTGCTATAGATAATGTTGTAGGTTTCTTTAGGATACATCATATCATATTTTTAGATGATGATATTCCTTCCTCAGACTTGTGAGGGGATTCTTCCCTCTACATCATTGCATTTATTTGGGAAACATTTATCAAACGAATTTTGATAGACAATGGTTCCTTCCTCAATTTATGCACTTATCAAAATTTCTAAAGTTTTGGATTAAAAGAGGAATATTTAATTAAATCTGATGTTATCATCAAAGCTTTCAACAATGAGTCCCAAGAGACTTGCGATATTGTATCCCTCCCCCTTAGGTTTGGACCTAAGATCTTAAATACCTTATTTTATGTGGTACCTTGCCTCACATATTTTAATCTGCTTCTTGGACGTCCTTGGATTCATGTAATGAGGGTTGTATCTTCTACTCTTCATCAATGTTTGAAGTTCGAATGCAAATATCAACTTGTCACCATTTCAAGTGATTCTCATCCATTTCAATATTGTTCAATGGTTGAGCAAGCTCAATCTTGTTTCAATTTATGTCTATCAGTTTCTTCATCTCATATCACTAAGCAACTTGAAAATTTAAAGGTCAGTGAGGAACCACTAATCAATATTTCATCACAAGATGAGGTCAATCTTTTTCTTTAGGAACCTCTTTTGAATTTAGCCTAGCTACCACCTTCACCAAGGACTATGGGTTTACCTCATAAGAAAGATGAAGTTGTATACATTAGCATGTTTTGTATGACCAAGAAATACACCCTTTCATGAAATAAAATGCAATATAATGTGATATTATTAAGCACTTTTGAGTTACATAGGAACCCTCTTGGGGTTATTACAAATGGAGTCTCCAAGGTGGAGAACTTCCCTTTTATCAAACAATGATTTAGGGTGTCTTCAAGAGTCTTCCTTTAGCCACACAATCAACTTTGTAGGAGGGTTTTGAAGCCTTGGATGCTTGACCTCCCCAGAATTTTTGTTAGTCCAAACACCTACACACATTCAAATGCCAAAATAGTTAGCAACACTTGTTTACGTATTCAAGCAAACTAAAGCTAACATAAACAAATTAAAATGTAACATACATACTTAATCTCTAGAATAATTTTGATAATATTTCAATAGCTCCTTCATGTGTTGTTGTAAATGAGTGAAATGGAGGGGGATTTATAGGCTTTGTGAAGGAAGGGGGTGGATGACATGGAGGTGAGGTGGAGGTGACTTGGCACCAAGTGGAGGGTGGAAAATACAAGGCAAATCTTGGGGAGGACACATGGAGGAATGTGCACCCTCCCCATTTAATGGCCTTGGGTGGGGTGAATCCTCACCCACCCAAGTGCCATAAATTGGCCTAGGGGATGTGAGATGTGCATGGGGGCATGTGTGCATTGGGTGATGTGGGCACAATTTAAAATTACTAAAATGCAAAGGTGGAGGATGGAGTGTACAAGTGGCTTAATGAGGGAGGTTGAATTTGGAATTAAAGGGCAATTTTAAATTCATCCAAATGGAGGGAAAGGGTGAGGGGACCAAGCCAATTAAATGGAAGGGATTTAGGTGAGGATTTTGGAAGGGATTTGAATTCCTAGGGATTTTCAAATTAATGGTGCAATCTCCTAGGGATTTGACCAAGGGTCAAGGGGTATGGTTAGGGGTTTAATGAAGGGTTTGGGTGAATGTTGGAATTTGTGAGGATTTAAATGGGAATTTAAAATTCAATGTGCATTCCTCTTGGGATTTGGTCATGTATAATGACATGATTAGGACCTAATGGGGGTATTAATAAAGGGTTATGCTAGGAAAATGGAGGTTGGGGTAACTTCAAGGTGGATTTGGATTATTATTAATGCTAATAATGGATTAGAAGAATTAAACGGAGTAGGGGGAAATTAAAAGAATGATTAAGAAGTAATAATTTGGGAGAAATTAATGAAATTAATTGAAAACTATGGAAGACTAAAGACACTTGAAGGGAATTTGGTGAATTTATCAAAATTAACGGTGACTCTAGGTGAATTTTTTGTCTTGCATTGTTCTTTTAATTTTCCATAGCTTAGATTTTAGAAATGCCAAACATAGGTGTTTGCTCAATATACATATCAAACATTCCATCCTCAAAATTGGAGTAAGTCCTTAAACCATTCCTAGTGAACCCTTGAATTCCCAAGCCCCCGAGTGTAGAGAATATAACACACCCTTGCGGTCACCTTAACTCCTAGCGGATCCAATCGAGAATCTTACAGGACAAGGCAATTTTCCCCCTCTACATCTTTGGTGAACCTGACATGAAAACACGTCTTAATATCCAAGCTAGGAAGTCTCTTCCTTTTATTTTTCTTTTAAAAACTTTAAGCGATACCACTAAATTTATTTGCTTGGAATTAAAAAATATTAAAAACATCTTAAAAATATTTTGTGTGTTTTTTGTTAGCTTTTAGATCCTACTTTTCTCCTCTATCCTTTCTCTTCCTCCTAATGGTTCCCAACCTTAAGAGTAAGCGAAGGTTTTTGGAATATGAGATTCTTTGAAAAGATGACTATATTGAGATGAAGAACCCTAATCTAGAAGAGGAAGAACATGTAGAAATTGGTATTAACCTTGATCCTCTTTAGGGGTCTAATGAAGACCTCACCTTTAAATAATACAATCATATCTGGAATTTCATGAAACATCATAAGGATGCTTTGGTTAAGGCTATGGATGAGGAGGCCCAACTTGAAGAGGCTAGGACATCTCATACTCCAACCATTTCTCCTCAAAATTTTCACACTAATCTATTGTTTGAATCTTCACATCATACTGTAACCTTTAACATTGGGAGAATTCCACAAGTTCGTCCAACTATTAGTGCATCTCGAGATTATGTTCAATTTCCCCCTCATTCTATTCATCTCAACATTCATGCTTTTGTTCCATGAAATGTCAGTTATCCTCCACAACAAGATACCACATATCATAACCCATACCATAATAGTGTTAATTCCTCCAACATTGGCCAAGTTCTCTTTCAACAACCTACCTATAACCCTCCCTTAGGGAACCTAGGGGTATTGCACAACAACAATCCTAATATGAAAAGCTTGACAAATATGGTGAAATAATTTGTCTCAAGAGTGGATATGATTCAACCTCCAACTTTCACCTACAATGTTAAAAAAAATGTGCAACCAACTCTTACACCTTGTTGTCGCTTCTAGGCCCTACCCTAAGCATTTTCCAATGTTGATTTTACCTATCTATAAGGGAACAAAGGACCCAATTGAACACTTAAGGATGTTTAGGATAGTGTGTCATGATATTATATATGATGATATGTTGTTACTAAAGATGTTCCCTAAGAGCCTTGGTGGTATGGCATTGGAATGGTATTATCAGTTGCCTCATCATTCTTTGAGGAATTTTGAAGAGACAAAGAATTTATTTGTTCAACAATTTGGAGCTTATGTTGAGAAAAATGTGACTGAAAGATGTTTATATGTTGAAGCAAGGAAAATATGAAAGTTTTTTTAGAATTCTTGTCTCGATGGAGAAGTTTAGTTGGACAATTGAGATATACTTTACCTCCTTGATACATGCTAGAGATTTTCATTGCAAATTTATAAGAGCGAATATCATATGAATTGGAAACAACGACTATTACCTCTTTCGACCAAGTAATAGATATGGCAACAAGGGTAGACCAAGCCCTTATTCGAAGAGGTCAAATTAAACCAAAGAAATAAGAAGATAGGACCATGAAAGCTTAGTATAAGAACAAGCATGTATTTTGTGATGGGGTAACAAATAGTAGACATGTTAATATTGTTGCTAGCACCTTGTAAAAGATAGTGTTTAACCAACCTCAAAAACCCCCATCAAGGAATTTCAAAAGACTCAACACGTCTATGACGGTGCTCCTAAAGCAACTTTTGGAAGCTAACATGATTAAGTTGCCTCCCATATGTCAACCTGATACCATGACTTATTGGTATAAGCCTGTTCAACATTGTAAGTATCATAGAGTGGAGGGGCACATGACAAATTCATGTAAGAGGTTGAAACATATGGTTCAAGACTTAATTGATGCAGTTTGCCTTGTTATAGAGGGTTCTCAACCTAATCCTCCAACAAAAAATCAACCTCCTACTCAACAAGCATCCACAACTAATCAAGATATGGGGATCTTCCAAGATCCCCTACCTAATCATGGGTAGTAGGCAGATAATCAAGTGTCATATCGTAATGTTCCACCTTCCTACAACAGTATGATTGGTATGATAGCAACAACTACAAGGCAACAAGCTCAAACTCAACCGACTCAACGATCTTATTAGGAGACGAGTTCTAAATCCAACCAACCTTCAAAACCGCCCCTAGTTTTAAAGAGTACCCAAAAAAGAAGCACAATAGTAGAAAACCCACCCTTTGTATTGAAAACACAACATAAAGTCTCCTTCGACATTCAAAAATAGTTAGATAGTATCCCAACAAAGATTTTTCTCTTAGAGCTTTTGCAAATTTCTCCTATTTGTAGGGAAGCCTTGTAAAAGCTTCTAAGTCAACAATCGATCCCTTAAGCCATTCCCCTAATGCTATATATGATGTTGTAGGTTCCATTAGGATACATCAAATCACATTTTTAAATGATGATATTCCTTCCTCATACTTGTGAGGGGATTCTTCCCTCTACATCATTGCATTTATTCGGGAAACATTTATCAAGCAAATTTTGATAGATAATAGTTCCTTCCTCAATCTATGCACTTATCAAAATTTCCAAAGTTTTGTATTAAAAAAGGAAGATTTAATTAATTCTGATGTTATCATCAAAGCTTTCAACAATGAGTCCCAAGAGACCTGCGATATTGTATCCCTCCCCCTTAGGGTTGGACCTAAGATCTTAAATACCTTATTTTATGTGGTACCTTGCCTCACATATTTTAATCTACTTCTTGGATGTCCTTGGATTCATGTAATAAGGGTTGTCTCTTCTACTCTTCATCAAAGTTTGAATTTCAAATGCAAATATCAACTTGTCACCATTTCGGGTGATTCTCATCCATTTCAATATTTTTCAATGGTTGAGCAAGCTCAATATTGTTTCAATTTATGTCTATCAGTTTCTTCATCTCACATCACTAAGCAACTTGAAAATTTAAAGGTAAGTGAGGAACCACTAATCAATGTTTCATCACAAGATCAGGTCAATCCTTTTCTTCAAGAACCTCTTTTGAATTTATCCAAGCTACCACCTTCACCAAGGACTATGGGTTTACCTCATAATAAATATGAAGTTGTATACATTAGCATGTGTTGTATGACTAAGAAATACACCCTTTCATGAAATAAAACACAATACAATGTGATATTATTAAGCACTTTTTAGTTACATAGGAACCCTCTTAGGGTTATTACAAATGAAGTCTCCAAGGTGGATAACTTCCCTTTTGTCAAACGATGATTTTGGATGTCTTCAAGAGTCTTCCTTTAGCCACACAATCAACTTTGTAGGAGGGTTTTGAAGATTTGTATGCTTGATCTCCCCAAATTTTTCGTTAGTCCAAACACCTACACACATGAAAATACCAAAATAGTTAGAAACACTTGTTTACATATTCAATCAAACTAAAAATTACATAAATAAATTGAAATGTAACATACATACTTAATCTCTAGAATAATTTTGATAATATTTCAATAGATCCTTCATGTGTTGTTGTAAAAAAGTTAAAAGGAGGGAGATTTATAGGCTTTGTGAAGGAAGGGGGTGGATGACATGGAGGTGAGGTGGAGGTGACTTGGCACCAAGTGGAGGGTGGAAAATCCAAGGCAAATATTGGGGAGGACACATGGAGGAATGTGCACCCTCCCCATTTAATGGCCTTGGGTGGGGTGAATCCTCACCCACCCAAGTGCCATAAATTGGCCTAGAGGGATGTGAGATGTGCATGGGGGCATGTGTACATTGGGTGATGTGGGCATAATTTAAAATTACTAAAATGAAAAGGTGGAGGATGGAGTGTACAAGTGGCTTAATGAGGGAGGTTGACTTTGAAATTAAAGGGCAATTTTAAATTCATCCAAATGGAGGGAAAAGGGTGAGGGGACCAAGCCAATTAAATGGAAGGGATTTAGGTGAGGATTTTGGAAGGGATTTGACTTCCTAGGGATTTGCTTGGGATTTTCAAATCAATGGTGCAATCTCCTAGGGATTTGACCAAGGGTCAAGGGGTATGGTTAGGGGTTTAATGAAGGGTTTGGGTGAATGTTGGAATTTGTGAGGATTTAATTAGGAATTTAAAATTCAATGTGCATTCCTCTTGGGATTTGGTCATGGATTATGATATGATTAGGACCTAATGGAGGGCTTAATGGAGGGTTAGGCTAGGAAAATGGAGGTTGGGGGAACTTCAAGGTGGATTTGAATGATTATGAATGCTAACAATGGATTAGAAGAATTAAACGGAGTAGGGGGAAATTAGAAGATGATTAAGAAGAATTAATGAATTGGAAGAAATTAATGAAATTAATTAAAAACTATGGAAGACTAAAGACACTTGAAGGGAATTTGGTGAATTTATCAAAATTAATGGTGACTCTAGGTGGATTTAGTGAATTGGCAATGGTTTTGGAATGAATCGATGAGAATTGGCTTGGGTAGTGACAAAATTGGCTAATTTTTGGTGTCTACACATGTACCTTTATCTTCGTAGGTGTATCCCTCGAAGAAAATATCTATGGTAGCAACTCTCTTCCTATAGAGCATTCTTTTTCCCATTGTTACCTATCCAATGATTACCCGCTTCCCAAGCAAATCTTATCTAGTATGAAATATATAAGTAAAGGTTTGAGGCCACAACAAAAAGGTATTCAAGAGCCATTGGAAGTTAAGTTTTGGCTTGGGAGATATGGCATAGGCTACATACCCAATAAAAACCAACTCTTGCCATTTGATGATGATGATCACCTCATTACTTATGCTGAATATTTGGATCATCAAGTCTTGGAGTGGAGTGATAAGGATGAGGGATTACCTTATCCTATTGACATTATGTTTTACAATGTGGTAACTTTGGTGCATCCTGAGTTAGTTGCAACCAGGGGAGTATGCTGAAGGGGATACTCTTTCTGACATGGATTATGAGGATGTCCTCCATAACAAATTCTTCTTTGATGGATCGATCCCTTGTTCCACACATGTCAGGTCTTCTAGTTCTCAAAGGAATTTTAGTTCTATGTCTCCTAAGGACCTTGAGCAACTAGGAGTGATCCCTGCCCCGTCGCTTTATGAGGGTGAGTCTCATATTCTCATTAAGGAGACCGTAGATGTTAACATAGGTTATGAGGAGAGCATTTGAATCTTTAATCTAGGTAAAGCCTTGTCCATGGACGAGTAGAAGCAATTGACCAATTTATTGAAAAATTTCATGATATTTTTTCTTGGTCATATGCCGACATGCCAGGGATTGATCCCTCCCTTATTATGCATCATTTGGTAGTTTAGCCTTGTGTTAAGTCTGTTAAGCAAAAACTTAGGAAGATGCATTCTAAGATCACCCTTTTAGTCAAGGAGCTTCAAAAACTCATTGAAATCAATTTTATTAAAGCTATCAACTATTCTGATTAGATTTCCAACATCGTTCCTATGGCTAAAAAGGTAGGAACAATCAAAATATGTACCTACTTTAGGAATATTAACTAAGCATGTTTTGAGGATGATTTTCCTCTCCCCAACATAGATATGATTGTAGATTTCATTGCCAAATGTGGAATGCTTTTGCTCATGGATGGTTTCTTAGGATACAATTAGATCATTATTACCCATGAGGATCAGGCCAAGATAACCTTCATTACTCACTTGGCCAATTGTCTTCTAAAATTTGAATTTCATGGGGATGTAGATCAACACCATAATTCGCTAATTTATCTGCTACTCGATTTCCTTCTCTATAAATATGCTCACATTGCCAGGAGATTGCCTCTAGTAATAGATGATGAACATCAACAATAATATTATTTTTTATCCAGTCTCCACATCCATTTTTGTTAATAGCATTGATGATAATTTGTGAGTCCCCCTCAATTGAAATATATTTCCATCCTTTTTCTTCTGCAATTTTAATCCCAGTAAGAAGTGCCCTAGCCTCTGCATAGTTGTTAGTTGAAGTTCCATATGATTCTGAATAAGTGAGGAGAATTTTGCCTTCACTATTTCTAAAAACACCACCTCCACCAGACTTTTCCTGGATTTCCTTTAGAAGCACCATCAAAATTAATTTTGATAAACCCAATTTTTGGACATTTCCATTTTACCATAGATCGAAGTAGATCCTTTGTTTTAATTCCGTTGTCGCAGATGACTCTTCCATGTATGTTCAAATCCTGTAGCCAAGTTATTAGCACTTATTTTTCTACAATTGAGACTTCCCATGATGAGCACCATATTTGTAGACATTCTACAAGAGAGGCATTGATACGGTTCCAAACTTGGGCATGATTTTGATATTTATTTTTAAAAATTCTATTATTCCTTTCAAGCCATAAATTCCAACAAATAATGGCAGGGCCAATCCTCCAAAGAATACATAATGCTTTAGCTTTAAAATAATTTATCCAACATTTTATCAACTCTTTCAATGTTGATGGAGATACCCAATATAATTTCATATTTTTTAAAAAGTAACCCCAAATGGTGTGAGCAAATGGACAATGAAGAAGTAAATGGTCTGACGTTTCTAAATCCTTCTCACACAAGGCACATCTGAAGGGTCCATAATATCCTCTTCTTTGTAGACTCTCTCCTGAAAGAATCTTACTTTGAACTGCTAACCAAAGAAATGTTGAGGCCTTAGGGAGAGCCTCTAATGACCAAACATTCTTCCAAGGAAAATATTTGGGAGAAGGAAATTTTGATTGTTCTAAATCCTCATATCCCAACTTTACTGAGTATCCACCATCCTTTGATAAGTTCCAAACCAACTCATATTTTCATGTAAAAATTGGCAAATAAAACTCTAGAAGCATATTTTGAAGTTCATCTGCAATTTGTTTGAGTTCCTCTCCTTCAACCAAGTCACTAAAAGAAATCCATGATCTGGAGTTTTTGCTCATAATAATATAATATTTGACCTTTGGACCTTTACATGCTAGGCACGCTTGAGCCAATGGTTTCCATTTTGAGTCAGAGATGAGAGGATAAGGCTTCAACCAAGCATCAGACCAAAAATTTGCATAACTCCCCTCATTGATTGACCATCTAATATGTTTCTTTATCAATTGCAAACTCCATGATATGAAGTTCCATGTTGATGATCCTTTGGGTAGAGTTCTTTTCCTAAACAATTTCATTGCATCAAGAGAACCTATATATTTTTGAAGTAATATTTTTACCCAATTCTTTCCTTGATCTCTGAATAATCTCCACCCAAGCTTTGCTCCTAATGCCAAATTCATAAGTTTACAATTCTGCAAGCCTGCTCCTCCAATATTCTTTCCTCTACAAACCCTTTCCCACTTACAAAGAGGAAACCTAAATTTTTCCTCACAACCTTTCCATAGAAATTCTCTTTGAATTTTATCAATTTTTGATGCAATACCTGTTGGCAGTCTTGAAAGTGACATCATATAAATAGGAATGGATTGCAAAGTAGTCTTTATGAGTTGTAGCCTTCCTGCCATGGTTAAGAACTTACCTTTCCAACCTGCCAAGCAAGCTTTCATTCTATCCAAAAAAGAGATCCAAAGCTCCTTTTTATTTCCTTTATCAGACAAAGGAATACCCAAGTAGATTGATGGAAATTTTTCAATTTTAAACCCCAAAATATTCACAATAATTTGTTGTAAATCTAGGGCAGTATTAATGAAAAAATCCTGGATTTTGAAGTATTTACCAACTATCCAGTAGCCTTCTCATAACATGACAATATTGATTTAAACTCCATGGCCTCACTGATTGAGGGATGACCCAAAAGAAAAGTATCATCAACAAATTGGAGATGAGATTCAAAGGGACCATTTTTTGCAACTTGAATACCCTTGATTTTTCCTTCCATTTTTGCCTTTGAAAATGCTCTCCCTAATGCTTCTGCCAGAATAATGAATAGATAAGGAGAAAGAGGATCACCTTGACGAAGTCCACAAGATGACTTGAAGTACCCAGCAGGAGAACCATTGATCAAAACAAAAAAATTTGCAGTGCTATAACAACATTTAATCCACTCACACCAACTATAATCAAAGCCAAACTTTCTGAGAATAGCATGTAAAAAATTCCAGGAAACCCTATCATATGCTTTGTTCATATCTAATTTCAAAAGCATACCTAGTTTTTTCATGGAATGAAGAGAATGTATGGCCTCTTGTGCAATAATTATACCATCAAGAATTTGTTTACCCTGAACAAAGCCACCTTGTTCCTCTGAGATAATACACCCTAGAATGCCCTTCAACCTGTTTGCCATAATTTTTGAAATGATCTTGTAAATCATATTACAAAGGCTTATTGGATGAAAATTATCAAAATATTTTGTGTCACCCTTCTTGGGAACCAAGGTAATAAAAGTAGCATTGATCTCACTTATTATAGCCTTCCTTTTTTGGGCCTCTTCCACCGCATCTAACATATCACTCTTCAATAAATCCCAAAAATTTTGAAAGAAAATTGCAGGAAATCCGTCGGGGTCAAGTGCCTTGTTAGGATGGAAAGAGAAAACTGCTTCATGGAGCTCCTCCATAGATATCTTCTTCATCAAGCTTTCATTTTGTCTCTGAGTGATAATTGATGGAATATTTTGCAGAAATTTTTCTTGTGCCTCCTTATCTTGCCTAGAATCTGACAAAATATTTTTGAAATAATTTATTGCTTCCTTCCTTATATCTTCTTCATCCTCAATATTTCTTCCATCTGGAGTTATAATATTTTTGATATGATGAACATAAAAATTTGTTTTTGTTGTAGCATGAAAAAACTTTGTATTTCTATCTCCTTCCTTGAGCCATTTCTCTCTAGATTTTTGGAACCAATATGACTCCTCCTTTTTCAATGCATTATGATAATAAGAAAGTAATTATTTTTCTTTCACATAAGAATCCTGGTCCATTCCATTAATTTCTACTATCTCTTGTAAATTTTGGAGCTTGGATTCAATTTCTTTTTTTCTTTAAAAATGTTACCAAAATATTTGACATTCCATATCTTCATTTGCTCCTTTAAATGTTTCAACTTTTGAACAAACCTGTACATACATGATCCTTCAAATTTTGATTCATCCCACCATAACATAACCATCTAGAAAAAATCAGGGTCTTGGAGCCACATAGACTGGAAGTGAAATGGCTTTGGATGACCATTGTTAGGTGACTCACAAGTCAAAAGAATGGGTTTGTGATCTGATCCTGCTCGCAATAAAATATCTGAAGAGATTGTATACTTTGTTTGCAACCAATTATTGGATAACAAGAATCTATCCAATATTTCTGCTATATGATTTTTCCCAATGCGTCTATTATCCCATGTGTATTGAAAGCTTGAGGGACTAACATCCCAAAGGTCATTTGAATTGACAAATGAAGAAAAATCTTGCATTGATTTAGACCATCCTAGAATGCCACCCTTATTTTCCAAAGGAGATATAACAATATTAAAATCACCCCCAAGAATCCATAGATCACAATGAATCATCATTGTATTTGAAAAAAATATACTAAGGTCCTTCCAACATCTTTCACGTGGAGTAACTATAGTTGGAGCATATACATTTATAACCCCAACTTTGATGTTTTCCTCTTTCCTGCAAAATAATCCAGCAACCCAATTACTTTTTGCTTCTAATAGTTCTCCATCCCATTTGCATTTATCCCATATTATTGCAATACCACCTGAAGCTCCTGTAGAAGAAACTGCTAAACAATCACCTGTCTTCCAAATCTTCTTAAAAGCCTCCTTACATTCCTCACTGCTTAATTTTGTTTCTTGTATTAAAATAAACTCAGGGCTATAACAACCTATTAATTCCTTAATAACTCTTTTTTTAGGGGTTTTATTCATACCCCTAATATTCCATGATATCATTTTCATCATCAATACTTTTTATTTTTGTTAGTGGGCTTAGCCCCACTTCTTGTTAACACCTGTGATATTTTTATTTGGCTTCCCAGATCAATATCCTTTTGAGTTTCTTTTTCTCTTAGTTCATGGTTTGATGGCCTTCCTCTCCTTCTTCCATTCTTGCCAACACTCTCATCTTCATCAATCTCTTCCATTTTTTCATATTGTTCAAAATGAGACTTATCTTCTAAAGGTTTATGTTGCCTTAAAGAGCCAAAAGTGCAAGGAATAGTCTCATTAGCATTTTCTTCTTTATGTTGCCCTAAAAACTCTAAACTGCAAAGATGATCCTCCATAGTCATCACTTTCTTATGTTGGCCTGAAAACCCTAAATTTCCTTGGATATCCTCCATAAGATTTTCTTTACTATATTGCTCTTGAAAACCTAAAGTGCAAGGAACACACTCCATACTACTTTCATTTTTATTGGAAGGAGAATATTTTAAGCTACTTGAGGATAGTAAAGGTGATTTACCTGGATTAAGCTTGACCTCCTTCACCTCATTTGATTTAAGATTCATCTCCCCATTTTCCTTTGTATTAAAATTTGCCTTCCCCTCTTCCTTCGCACCTTGAGCTCCTTCTATATTTGAACTTGTGCAATGTACTTCCTCATCTTCCATACCATTTTTTTCTTCTAATGGCTGATTCGAGTGAACTGTAATTGCCTTTGCCATTTGATGATGTAGAGGGATTTTTCTTGCCACTTTCTTAGGAGTGGAAAATCCTTGATTTGACCTAGCTTCTCCTGTGATATGGTCTACTTGTTTCAAATTGAAATTACCCTCATGCCCAAAAAATTCCATCTCTTCCTCCATTTTTACTTTGCAGTATTTTGCCATGTGCCCAGTTTCATGATATTTGTGACATCGAAATGCAATATTTTCATAATCCACCTATTGATCCCATTCTCTTGATTCAGTTTTAATCCTAATCGATTGCGGTAAAGGTTTAGAAATATCCATGGAAACACATATTCGAGTGTATACAACATGCCTTCTCTCCTTAGTAGATGGTCCCTCTTGGATGAATTCGCCTAGAGTATTACCAATACTCTTCAAAACCTCCTTATTGATGAGTTGATAAGGAAGTCCAAAAAGCCTAATCCATACCGAAAGCCTTTTAATAGTTTTTGTGTCCACAAAAAAATTCTCACTCCAAGGTCTTAAGTATAATGCATCTTTACCCCTAAACCACGGGCCTCCATCCATTATTTTATCCCTTATTTCTGAACTAGAGAAAATAATGAGGAAAAATCCTTTCGAAAGAAAAGTCATGGAGTAATTTGAATTCAATCCCCACTTCCACTTAATCCAATTTTGAATCTCAGAAAAACCTGGCCAATATCCATGAAACTTACAAATTAACCCTCTGGTTTTAAGAATCATTATATCATGCTCAATCATCTCATCTTTGATAATCACTTCTGGTGTAGAATCTGCTACCCGGACTAGGTTTGCCATAGATTCTCTCTTACCCTTATTGCTAGCTAGGGCATCCAAACTTCCAACTTGGCCATTCATACTTTCAGTAAGGACTTTCACAAATGACTTTCTTTCCATGTTACCTAGGTTTTTTTCAAATGAATCCTCTAAATTTTCTTGAGATCTGGAACAAGAAGTGACTTGTTACTTGGTCACACTTTGCTTTTTACTTTTTGCTTTCCTGCTCACACTTCCTCCTCACTCCCAGCTTGCGCTCGCACTTGCTTTTGGATGCACTCACTCCCGGCTCATGCTCGCACTCGCTTTTGACTGCACACTCGCTACCGACTGCACTCACACCCGGCTTGCACTCGCTTTTTTTTTAACTTTTTAATTAAACTAAGGTTGTTTATTTAAAAGCATGCACGTGAATTTTGATTTTTTGATTTTTTTCTTTTTAACTTTTTAATTAAATTAAGTTTGTTTATTTAAAAAGCATGCACGTGACTTTTAATTAAACTTTTTATTTATTTATTTATTTATTTAAATTTTTAATATATTTAAATATATATAATGTGATTATATAACATTATTATTATATAAATTTAATTAAATATTTAAATAAATTTAATTAAAAATAATTAAATTTAATTAAATACTTAATTAAATATATAATCAAACTTTATTAAAAAGAAAATATTTAATTAAATATTTAAGACCTTGGAGGTCAAAAATAATTAATTAAATTTTATTAAAGTCCAAAAATGATGACAAGAGACCAAAACGATGACCCGACTTTGACGACACAAATTTTCAAAGACGCTTTCGAAAGATGAGACAGGACTGGAAAAGACCCAAGGACCCAAAAATTTATTGAAAGGAGACTGACCAAGGCAAAAATGAAAGGACTCACAGGACACCAAAATTTTAAAAATTAGGGGTAAATCAAGTTGGATTTTGAGGATCCAACACAGGCTCCGACTGGGACAGGTGATGAAAAAGACTTTTGGGCAATGAATCACCTGAGAACTCCAGAATCTCCAGTAGACCAAAAAGATAAAACTTGCCTAATCACCTACAAAGAACACCTTAATCACCTACAAAACACCTTAGTCACCTAAAAAAACACCTTAATCACCTACAGAAACACCTTAATCACCTAAAAGAACTCCTTAATCACCTAGAAAGGACTCCTTAATCACCTAAAGACTGAAACACACTTTTTTTTGTGGCTTCTCAAGCCCTTTGTATAGAATGATACAATTTCAAATGTTGGCCATTGATAGGAATTGAAAATTCCTTACCATCCAGAGTTTGCAATTTGTAAGTATGTTGGCCTACCATCTGAAGGATTTGATAGGGACCAAGCCATTTTGGTTCCCACTTCCCTTTTTCACCATGCTTGTCATTCTTAGGATCCCAATACAACACTATATCTCCTTCCTAAAAAGGTTTACCTCTAGCCTTCTTATTGAACAACTATGATGTTTTATGAGCCTGCTCAGTTATCTTCATTAATGAATCTTTTCTATCTTCCTACAACTTCACAATTTGATCAAGTCTTCTCTACAAGACATTTGGATTTTCATGATCCTGTAGAAGCAAAGACAAAGCATGACTTTCTACCTGAGGGGGCAATAGAGCATTCTCACCATAAACTAGCTCATAAGGAGATTTTCCTATGCTTCTTTTGATAGATATTCTATCAGCCCATAAAGCAAACTTTAGTTCACTATCCCAACTTCTCTTGTTTCTGCCTAATGCTCTTTTGATTCTTGTGATCAAATTCTTGTTTGAGGATTCTACTAATCCATTCCCTTGAGGATAGTAATTTGTAGAATGAGAAAGCTCTATGTTGTACCTAGCACAAAATTCAATCATTTCAAAAGAAGTGAAGTAGTTACCATTATCTGTGACTAACTTCTTAGGGACCCCAAATCTTGTCAATATTTGCTCTTCAAAAACTTGATGACCACTCTAGTAGTGGATTTCTTGAGAGGTGTTGCTTCTACCCACTTGGTAAAATAGTCTGTTGCTATGATGATCCACCTATGACCTCCAGAAGAATTGGGGTTAATCTCACCTATGAGATCTATTCCCCATTGAGAAAAAGGAGCTTCAACAATCACTAGCTTCAAGGGCATGGCTGGAAAATTCTTCTTCCCTACAAAAATCTGATAGTTATGACAACTTCTAACAAAATGATAGACATATTTAAACAAGGAGGGCCAATAATAACCAGCTCTCATGATTTTGTGAGCAGTGGCCTTTGGAGCAAAGTGGCCTCCACAAAAACTAGAATGATATTCTTTCAACACTTGAGGGACTTCTTTCTCAAACAAACAGAGAAGCAACACTCCATATGGATGCCTCCAATACAGTCTACCTTCCTGAATGTAATACCTTTGAGCCAATTGCTTGATAGACCTTCTTTTATTTTGGGACATGTCTCCTAGAAATGATAAGTTTTTGAGGTAAAATATTATGCCATCATACCATCTACAATCAGAATTATCAATTGCTCTAGCTTCTTGTTGCTCATCTACTACAATAGTGTTATTCATATCTTCTCCTTCTTTGTTAGCCAAGTACTTTGCCAATCCTTGTCCTCTAACAATCTTCACTACTTTGAACTCCACATCATACTACAATAATTTAGCCATCCACCTTGCAAGACTACCTAAAGGTTTAAGTTGAGTGAAAATATATTTAATAACAATGTAGGGGATACAAGCTATTACCTTATTGGACCCAAAGATATACTTGAAATGATCCAATGCTCTGATTAATGCATAAGCCTATTTTTCCAAAATGGAAAATTTTAGTTGAGCACCCTTCAATCTTGTACTCATAAAGGCTATGGGCCTTTCATTTTTCTCTTCATATTGTTGAGCTAGAACTACAACAATAGTGTGTTTGAAGCAAATGAGTAGATTTTAAAATATTTGGAGTAATCAGGGTAGTTCAATACTAGAGCCTTAGTAATTGCATCTTTGATCTTCTAAAAAGTTATAATATTTTCCTCTATCCACATTATTTCTCCATTTTTCTTGATCATGTCATTTATTGGCTTGGCAATCTGAGAAAAATCAGGGACAAACCTCCTAATAAAGTTAATATTTCCAAAGAATGATCTAACTCCCTTAAGATTCTTAGGAGGGGGAATTTTAGCAATGGCTTCTACTCTTTGTGGATCAATGCTAATTCCATATTTTGAAACAATATGCCCAAGTAGTTTACCTTGTGTGGCCCCAAACACACATTTTCTAGGATTCAAAGATATGCCAAACTCCTTGCACCTATCAAACACTTGAGTTAGATGTGCAAAATGATCTTCAAGATTTTTTGAAAAAACTATAATATCATCAAGATATACTACCACTATCTTGAACATCAATCCCTTAAATGCAACATCCATTGCTCTCTGAAATGTTGCCCCTGCATTCATCAATCCAAAGGGCATCCTGAGATATTCAAATGTTCCCCATGGTGTAGTGAAAGTTGTTTTGTGTCTATCTTCTGGATTCACTACAATCTGATTGTAACCTGAAAAGCCATCCAATAAAGATATTCTTGATGACCCAACCACTACTTGAAGCAACTGCTCCATATTTGGAAGTGGATAATTATCTTTGAGAGAGCTCTTATTCAAATTCCTGAAATCTACACAAAGCCTGATCTCACCATTCTTTTTTCTAACTGGAACCAGGTTTTCCAACCAAGTAGAAAATCTCACCTTCCTGATTATCTTGGTATCCAATAACTTTTGCACTTCTTTTTGCATAATTGGATGCAAAGTGGGATTGAACTTCCTTTGTTTCTACCTGAAAGGCTTAGTATATTTTTGAAGAGGTATTATGTGAGTCATTACCTTTGTATTGAAGGTCTTCAGATCTTCATAACTCCAAGCAAAAGCATCCATGTTCTTTTTCAAGAACTTGATATATTGTTGCTTCTCTTTTCCTGATAGAGCTTTATTGATCCTAACAATCTTGGGCTCTTCCTCTATTCCAATATTAACTTCATCTATCTCAGATTCTTGAACCAGAGGTTTATATGCTCTATCAAAGTCATCAAACAAGCTCTCTAAAGATACCAACCCCTAGGGATCCTATTGGTCTTCAGTTGTATGACTTTTGTAGGCTCTCCAATAACATCCTTCAATTTTTCTTCATCACTTTCATCACAAATAACATCAAAAAATTCATTCTGCATAGTCATAAAATCATTAATGTGTATATCATCATGAAAAACTTGTAAATATACCACATTATCAGGGACAGATGGCTTATAAATAGATATGGTTGGGAACATTTCCATAAACCAAGTGTCTATCTCAAGATTTTCTGCTCCAGAAGCATTAATGGCCAACATATTAGCATTGTGATTATGTGCTCTAGGAATAAATTGTAGATCAAAAGCCAAGAATCTATCTATTTCATCCAACATTGCTTGCTTATATTGCTTTAGTCTAGGGTGCTTTGTTTGATATTTCCCTTTGATTTGTTGAATTATTAGTTCAACATCCCCACTAACTTTGAGGTAATTAATACCCAATTCCTTGGCCTTCCTTAGCCCTAGCAATAAAGCTTCATATTCTACAACATTATTTGTACAAGAAAATTCTAACATGTATGGTATGCCAAGATAGCTGCCATTGATGTCTATCAATAATACTCCAACTCCTGCTCCTGCTTTAGATTTTGCCCCATCAAAGGTCATAGTCCATAACTCAGAAGTCAGAATTCTATCAATTTCTGCATCTGCTTCAGCCTTCAATTTTGGATCCATATTCTCAGCATCAGGTACTTCCAACAAGAAAGGAGAATGCCAGATAGAGTAAACCCCCATGTCTTTTTCCTCAATAGAATTCATGACATTAACCATATTATCATTAGGATATCTGAATTCAACTGAATACCTATTGAAGGGTTCTCTTTTCAATATCACTTTCTCCTTACCCTACATTGGAATAGTGGCATATGACCAATCTAACTGAATAGTACCACCTAACTGCTCTACCCAATGCCTAGAGAGTAAGATAGAAAAGAAAGGGTCCACATCTACAACTGCAACATCCATCACCACTCCTTTCTTAGGATATTGTTCAATATGGACAAGAAGTCCAGTGATAATGCCTACACAAGGTACTCTCCTATTATCCATGATAGAAATAGGAGGGTGCTCTTTCTGATAAATCAAGCCTAACTGATCAACTACTTATTTTGACATTACATTCATGGAAGCACCACTATCAAGCATGCAATTATGAATAACATATTGGTCCCCATAGCCTGATGTATACCTTAGTGAGATGTAAAATGGCTTAACTGAATATGGGGCTCTAACTGCATTATTCACAAGGCCTATGGGGTTTTGAGGCTTTCCTCCTGATTGATCAATTAATTTGAAGGCTTTACATACCTGATACCGATACTTTGGAATAGTCATTAATTCCCCAAAAGTGATGTTGACCTTCTGCTTGGAAACCTCTATACCCAGATCAAACTGATCTTTCTTATCATCAATTCCTTTTCTAGTTTTCTGATTAGCCAAGTCACTTTGCTACTTTTGGATAATTTCTTCTACATCAAGCTCTTCAAGAATCATTTGCAACTTCATCTGATTTACCTTTTCTATGAAATCACTCCTATAGCTTTCTCCTTTTGTGTAGGCCCTTCATCAACTTTGTCCTCCACTATTCTATTCCTGATATTGATAACATGTATCCTTTCTAAAGATTCAACCTCTTCTATTGTAGGTACAAGCTTCCCCTGCTTCATTCTATCAAATCTGGTACTAGGAGGCTCACTTGAGGTTGATGCCTCTCCAAAGACTAAGGCTCTTTGCTCAAGATCACTAGCACATATGTCCATGTCCCTTTCAAATTCTTGTTCTCTGGTTTCATCCTCCTGAGTCCAACATACATTAATTCTAATATCTTCATCTTTAGATTCAACATTTAAATCAACATTAGAATGCATACTTAGATAAATACCACAATCAATAGGGTTATGTGGTGCATCACAGTAGAGAAATAAAAGGGATGATATGATGCTATATTATTTGATGGCATGGGATTTGGAATAGAATTTAGATCTCTCTCTACTTCTTTCTTTTTCCAATTTCCATTTTGATTCTTGTTTCCTTCTTCATTTCCATTGTTATTCTAGTTTCTATTGAAATTCCTCTTGAAAGGAGGCCTGTTATCTTCCTATTGTCTATTATTACCCTGTGAAGTTTTTGCAATGTTGTCCTTACCTTTTTCAAGTCTAGCCAACCTGTTATTCAAAGTAGTAAACATCTCACTCAACTGATTAGCTATTTTGTTCATAGGATCTTGATCTATTTTCTTAGGGATAGAGAACTCAACCTTCTTAGGCTTTCTTTCAGGTTGATTGGGCTCTAGAGAGTATGCTTTCATCTTACCACTATCAATCATATGTCTCTCTATTTCAATAGCTCTTTCCATACATATATCAATGGTGGTTGTTGCTTGTTGCCTTAGCTCATAACTAAAATCTCCAAGGAAAGCATTTTTGTAGAAACAAATGGATTGATCATCATTTGGCCTTAATGCTACAAGAATCTTATTTCTAGTCTTGAAGAATCTTCTATTGAAATATTCCACTGATTCATTTTCCTTCTTCTTCATGGTAGCCAACTCTATCAACAAGGACTGTTCATTCTTCCTCTCTCCATATTTCCTAAGGAAAGTGTTCTCTAGCTCTTGAAAATTATGGATAGTACCAGCTCCAAGGTTGTTAAACCATTCTCGAGCATCCTTCTCTAAAGTTTGAAAGAATAATCTAAGGACAACATCTTCATCATCCACCTCAAGACTATCCATGGCATACAGAAAATCTCTAATATGATCTTCACCAGTGACAACATTGTTTCCTTGGAACTTAGGCAAGTACTTATGAGCTTTACCAGGGAGAGGATTCAGATTTATAGGTAAAACAAAAGCTCTATATCTATTGGTCCTCCACTGATTGACATTAGCATTGGCATTTTGATTGACATTTTGATTTACATTGATATTTTGATTTGCATTAGGAGCTACCATACTCACTACAAGTTGATTCACTATAGGTACTTGGTTTACAATAGGAGAAGACTGATTCAAACCAAGATTTGGGCTAGAAACAAAAATTGGAATTGAAGATTTTCTATGAGACTTGAAAAATACCTCAAGATTTGGCACTCCAACAAGCACTTCTTTACCACTTCTTCTTGTAGATGCTAGATCCAACTCCTCCTTTTATTTTTAAATTTTGAGTTCATTCAGAGTCACCAACACAGATGTGCAAAGAAAGAGCAAGATCTTCAAAAATACTTGGGCTAAGATTGCTCAACCTGATATTCACTCAACTCTCACAAATTCCACTCTAGGAGAGACTAAGAAAAACAAAACACACAATAATACTAAGCCACCAAATTTTAGAATAATCCCCAACAATGATACCAAAAATTATTGTGGTGATTTTTTATGTCCTTAAGAATTTGGGTTGTCACGCCACAAGAAAATCATTGATTCACAAACAACACTATGGACTCTAGTGGATCCACCTCTTTAACTCGAGAAAATATTATCACAAAGACTCTAGACAGATCGAGTAAGGTAAGGAAACCCTAGAGGTGAGCCTATAATACTTCTTATATGCTCATGCTCATCCAGATTAACAAAAATAAAATAAAACTACAACATTAAAAATGACCAAGCTTTAAAGTAACTCCTAACTAATGCTTCAAGTTGTAGACCGATGCCTTATCCATTGGGTAATTGTAGCTAGACTTAAAATATGATGAAGAAAGAAGGGGGAGGAGATAAAACTGAGCCAATCACATCCATTCAAATAATATAACAGAGATGATTAAACATACCAATGAAAGAAGATGCCATTTATACATTCAAATGATGTAACATATAAATGGGACAACAAGCAAAACTACACATAAAATTGCTAAAAGGAGGAAGTAGGATAATATTGATCAATAGATCATTACAATGGAGTCTGATCAGTGTAACCAGATCTCACTAAGCAAGTACAAACAAATTCTCCATTCAAATAATGTAATAGAGAACTACAACTCTTCATTCAAATGATGTAACAAAGAGCCTCCTAGATTTCAACCTCAACCACTAGAAATGATCTCAATTAACTAGACACCTCCTCAACAAACACCTGCACAGTGATAGGGAAGAAAATGGGGTGACTAGACAAGACACAAAAGAAAATACAACTGACAAGGATGGGCACTCTAGTATACCTCTTGCAGAATTACTGCACAAAAACTTGATGATCAAAGTTGTTGCAACCACTCTCTCATATAGCCTGTAGATTGGTTCTCATTCAAAGCTGATGATGGCCCATAATTGCAAAACTACAACTACTCTGATGATGGCTCATAACTACAACTGTTACTAAAATTGGATGATGGCCCATAAAAATTGTAACTGCCTCCAAAATTGATCCACCATATTGCTTGCATTAAATGGTTCTCGTTCATGGCCTGGTAGTGGTCTCAATCAAAAATGCCTCCATAATCTTTCCATTCCTCTTGAAAATGACCAAAAAATGGCTTCAAGAAATTAATTCTCGATTGTTGAAACTTGGCCGCAAAAATGAGGCACGTTATAATTTTTAATTATTTTTTCAATTTTTATAAGTCTAACTTTAGCCAATTTTTAATTTTTATCTAAAAAATTAAATAATAATAATAAACTATTATTATCAATTTAATAATAATATTATTATTACATTTAATTATTTATTTAAATGCATGCAAAATTATTTATTAAATTATAGTGTGAATCTACACTACAATGGTCATCCCAAAGCCCTAACCACTATAATGTCCCAATGAATAGTTTGAACCTACACTATAATGGCCAGCCCAAAGCCCAAACCACTACAATATCCCAAGGAATAATTGTACTCTTTTTAATTGGTGACACGATTTGATCACTGCAACGACTGGAGTCAGAAAGCATACACAAGACATAGATGTAGGACGCGGCTGTTGAGTGGGTTGCACAACGAAAACCCTTGTGTACAATAGGCAAAAAAACAACTAACAAACTGGAAGCAGTGGTGGCGGTGAGCAACAACAACGATAATTTTTTTTTGCTCAGACCTAGTTGACGGGAGTAGCAAGCAGGGTGAATAACCAACGAGGGGTCGAAAACTAAAAAGGGGAAAAATGAAAACCCAAAAAATAGGGTTTTCAATTATTTTCAACCCATAAATGGGTGTTTGAGTTAAAAATAGTACGGGCAAGAAAAGGAGCAGATGAACTAGGGTTTGGAGTGACCAGAGATAGATGGGGAGCGGTTGGTGCAGGAATCAGAGTAGGGAAGGGCTAGACTGGGGTTGTGGAAGGTACATCAATGGATGGGGCCTTGGATGAAGAGCTAGAGAATGAATTTCTATGAAGAAAAATCCAAGAACATCTATATAAAGCGATACCAGAGAAGGGATAGGATGAATCAAAGGTAGACAGTGGTTAGGATAATCAGGCCCCAAAAGTGGGACAAAAATGCTCTTAGGCCCAAGTGGTACATGGTTTTAAACTTGTTACTATTCTTACTCCATTGGTAAGACACTTAAAATTGAGAGTTAAAGATGGCATTCTCAACATTACCTCAAAGATAATTTTGAACATGAAGGCAGAAGGGAAACACAATTTGGTGGGCAAGTTTTTTTGGGCAAGGCTAGATATAAATACTATTCGAAGGTGGGTCTTTGCTAGATGGAAACTAGCGAGTTGCATGGAGATTATGGCACTCCCAAATGGGTTCTTCATGATCAAACTTACTAAGGTAAGTGACATGCAAAAAATTCTATATGGAGAACCATGGTCGATGGGGAAGCATAGCCTGTTTCTTAGAAAATGGGATGTGAATTTTAATCCTCACACTCAAAGTCTCAACACAGTTGATGTTTGGGTAAGATTACCTCACCTTTCCTTTCAATATTGGTACGATGGATTTTTAATAGATATTGCAAATGGTATTGGTACCTTTGTTACCATTGATAGGGTAACCAGGTTGAAGTCTCGTATGGTGTTTACCTAAATCTGTGTTAATGTTGATCTGGATAGCAAGATCTCAGAAACAATAGACCTAACATCCCTAGTGGGTACCTAGAATCAGAGGCTGGAGTATGAAAATATTCCATCCCTTTGTGATATTTGTAAAGGGAGAGGTCATACCTCAAGCATCTTCCCAAATAAGAAATCTCCCAATACTAAAGTATGGCAAAGGAAGGGGAATATAGATGCAAAGCAGGGTAAAGGCATAGATCTTGTGGTGGATAATCAAAAGAAAGCAAACACCTCACACCAACCGGTTGTGGTGGTTGAGGAGGAACACATGGAAGATCCCTCTTATGGAGTTGTGGTAGTCTAGCCCCCCTGGAGCTGTGGAACCCCTTGAATTTGTAGACCCTAACTCTTTTGCTTGCTTGAGAGGAGTTGAAGAGGACAAAATGGGATACCCAGCTAAAGTTGCGGAATTTGTGGAGGAGACACAATGGGTGAATCATGAGGTGGTACAATAGGATATTCTAAAACCTCCAAAAGTAGATGTAGAGGTTAACCCTATTGACACAATTCTTACAAATCAGGACAAACAAGATGAAGCTGGAAAAATGCTAAAAGAAGATAATCAGATCCTAAAAAATAAAGAGGTGAAACTTGTAGCTCCAATACGAGAGGATTCCGGTTTAGAGGAGGTTTCGATGATGCCCTTAAGGGTGACTAGGAATCAAGCAAAGAGAACTCCCTTAGATGTTGGTAAGGAACACACTGTAGGTAGACCCCCTTTAACGGAGGTAAGAAAGAGGGAAAAAACAACAAAGATAGCCAAAGGAACATTAATCATCATCAATCTGGATAGGGGAGAGAATAAATCAACTAAATCTAAAAAATTAAGGTTTTGTCATGGAAGGTATGAGGTCTCAACGGGACTAGAAGATATATATCAGTACAAACGTTGAGAAGAGATAATCACCTAGACATTTTGCTATTATAAGAGACAAAGATGGTAGAAGAAAAATTAGCAATGGTTAAAGACAAGATTTGGTGAGGAGTAGACTTTGATGCTCAATACTCAATGATCTCCTCAGGAGGAATGATGTGTATTTGGGACCCAAATAAATTGGAAGGACAAAAATTATCTCAAATGATAGATTTTGTGCTATTCACTTCTTTTCAAAGGAGGATAATTCCCACTAGATAATTACAAATGTTTATGCATCCAATACTGTGGCTAGAAGACAAAGGTTATGAAGGTAATTGAGTGAACTTAGGAATGTCTTTGTAGGCATCCCATGGATCATTATAGGGGACTTTAATACCCCTCTATTTTCGTCTGATAAGAATGAAGGCATTGAAGGATATTCAGAGAGTATGACTAAGTTTGGTGATTTTATAAATTCAAATGCTTTGATGGAATTGGAGCTTAGACAAGCAAAGTTTACCTGGACTAACAGGCGACGGGGGAGTCAATTGATTCAGATCATAATGGGTAGGGTGTTGATTTCTCAAGAGCGCTTAGTGTTGTTTGGGGATACTACTCTCACGATCCTCCAAAAAACTGGCCCAAACCATAATCCTTTTATTTGGGAAACAACGAACAGGAAAATGCTCTTTGCTACCCCTTTCCAGTTTGAAAATATGTAGATCCTTCATTATGATTTAGAGAGTAGGATTCAATCTTGGTGGCAGTAATATTTTTTTGGGGATAGTGGTAGGAACCTAGGGTTCCTAGCACATAAAATGATAAATAAATAAATAATAACCTAAATCTAAAAGAATCGCTTTTGAATTGTCGAGAAGTCCCTTCAATGATTTAATAAATCATATATTATATATTTCATGGATGATCTTGAATGAATGGTTTGAACAATCATATATACCGACCTAACCTTAACCATCATGTCTCTTCACCACAATGGTTCATAATAATTAATATAATTAATTATTATGACTTATGCTAAGCCCAATAATATAATAATAATAATTAATTATTATATTATAAACTATACTACATGATATTAAATTATTATTATATTATTATTATTAATAAAGGTTAGGATATAAAATCCTAACATGCCACCCTTCCTCGAAAAACTTTGTCCTCAAAGTTTAGAAAGACTGGGAAAATAATCTTCAACACTTTATTCTTTGGAAGGCTCAGTTTGTAGGGTAGATAGTAGCATTGTGGACTTTGTTGATAATAGTTACCATAGCTTAATGAAATCCTGGCACAAACCTTTAATAATATATTCCTTAATAATAATGGGAATTATATTATTTTTGTGGGCTACTTCACCGAGTTGCTAGTATTCAATATTTGGCAATAAGAGAGGACTATACGAGGCTTGTAGCATCCCAACAACAACAATATTTGGCTTATGAACACCCCTCGATAATGGTGCAATAGCTATCTTTTAACATTTGGTACGCATTTGTTGTATGTGCTATCTTGTAACGGTTCGTTTTAGCTTGTTGCTTCTTAATTAACTTGTGTCTTCTTGATCAAACATCTCCATTCCTTACTCAAGGAGGCCAATAATGTCGTGGTGCTTCGAATGCTATGTTCTTTATCCTAAATTTTAGCAAGTCAAGAAATAAGCACTGCATAATACACCTTACAGGATTTGTTTCGCCACAACAACTTAGCAACACTTCACCAAACAATCAATATTTGGGTCAAGAAAGAACGCTCTTGTCCAGTAATCAGTACGCGATGTAAGGTTGAACAGTATCATGTCAGTCAACCAAACACAACTTGAATTAGTTGTTGTACTAATATTCTTTATTTCTCTAGCAGTCTTGTATTTCCAGTTGTAATAAATGTCTTCCAATTGTTATTTACCTCTCTTAAATGGTTCGATTACTTCATTCGCAGTGATAAGACACTGCACTCTCCGTCCAATTTGACACAACTATAATTTTATTACCGTTAGCCTACTTTGAACTTCCTCCACATGCATTGAAAGTATCTTGTAGTGGTTCGTTCTCTTCCCTAGGCACGTAGATATTTTGAAGCTCTCTCGTTTGGCAATTTGGTAGCAACTTTTTTTTTAACGACATCGTACGTAAAAAATAGACCTCCTTTTAATGCTTTCAATCCTTAGGGTTTAAAATGGCTAGTCAATTGTTTCGCCAATCAAATGTGTTGGCTAATTTAAGCAATTAGGGATTCTAAAATACTGCAACCACATGATTAATTCGAAGGTGATGAACCAATATATCTCCTATGCTCCTAATGTTTTACTGCATGTTTGAAACATAATTCCAACCACTTGTTAGTTTATCTTCAGTAGTGCAACTTTGACTAGCTATATTTTCAGCATTGCTGGCATTTCCACAGGCCCACCCATTAATAAATGAACTACTGGTACCAGCATGGCTTCATATGTTTCAAAATTTGTAGTTAGAACTATTTCGAAAAACCTGATAATCAGGTAAATTTGGAGCTGCCATAAGATTTATCCGTTCACCCTAATAAATATATGATTCAATATATATGATTCAATATTCATGTTATTTTGGTCAGATATATTTCCCAAATCAAATATTTCTGTCATTGGATGCATTGTGGTCCTTTGGCCTTGCATTATACCCTGTAATAGTCTCTTCCAGGTCCAAAATTTGGGCAACAAATGATGTTGTTTATAACATATTTGTAATTAATTTCAACCTGACATGTCACATGTGTCAATCATTTGAACAACATATTGTTTTTTGAAGTTGAGTAGCAATATCATATCCACCAGCGATTGTCTTCTATCATTTTTCGTAAAATAATCTTCTAACAGACAGTGTTGTGGAAACTCTCGAAAATGTGACCGAGTGTTTTGTGATCGGGAAACAAATAAAATTTTCACCAAATTTTACGGGGGGTGGTTCATGCGTTCATGAAATTTTTCCTTTGGAAAAGTACGAACAGAAGAACATCCTTATTATCGGGTACACTCTTCCCCTCATTAACAATGACTGTTCCCAGATTTGGGGAGAAATTGAGGTTGGGTTATATCGCTTGATAGATATATTCTTTGATCTTCTAGAACCCACACGCTGTGACCTCCCTCGGCTCTTATAAGAAAAAAAAATACGAGACATATGAGAGCTAGAAAACAGGTTTCCTTTGTTTGATGGATGGGTGTCCAGGATTACCTGCGATCAAAATTTTTCATTGCTAAGACTCTAAGAAACGCAGTTTCAGAGCTCCAAATGGATAAATACAACAGGTAAATTTCTGCAGCCATTGCTAAAATCAACATTGTGTGTATCCAGATATCCAGACTACCCATTTGATGGATTGTGGTCTCCCAGTTCTATAGAATTCCTAAATATAATGAGTAACATGAACTTCTCCACACGAGTGGCATATGATGAACCATCGTCGCTTATCATACAAACTGAACAAATGAGCTACTTCAGTTGCCACTTTCTCCAAATCATGGAGGCCATTTTGACCAATCTCGTTGGCAGGCGTAAGTTTCTATTAATAAGATCTTTGCGGACAAGGTTATAGAAGTTATAAATCCAGAAGTTGATTATGTTTGGGTTCATAATTACCATTTCATGGTATGTTAAAATTATGGATGATATTTCCAACTAGTTATAAGTTGCAAGGAGAGAATGCATTTCCAGTTGCAGTGCTACCTCGAAAGATGAGTACTAAACTTTCTCGCTTTCTCGATATGAGTAAGTGTTGGGTGGTGCGTCTTCCCAATGAAATTGGAGAACTATTCAATCTAGAAGAGTTATATTTGTCTGGGTGTAATCTAATAGAGCTTCCTCAATGTTTGGGTAATCTTATCAAGCTGAAAGTTCTTGACATCGGTGAAAATGATATAAGCAGTTTTCCAGCAAATTTTCATCAGCTGAAATCACTAGTACATTTATGTGCAGACCAAAATGACAAACTTGAGGAATTGTCAGCCCTTTCAAATAGTCTCATTAAACTTAATATCTATTTGTTGTTGTACAAATCTGTAAGAAGTGTCCACCATTTCACATTTGAAAAAATTGAAGGTCCTTGATGTCTCTTTCTGCACAAGTCTCACGAAACTTCCATCGTTGAACTCCATGTATTCTTTTAAAAAAAAATTCACATTGTGTAATTGTGGTATCTGGGAATTGCCATCTCTTCTAGAAAGTCTTGTTGATCTCAAAGTTGCACACTACACTGCTACAATCTACGAAATTTTTTATCTTGTTTAGTTGGTTGGGCATCAAATGTAGAAGTTGGTGGTGGCCAAGGAGGTGGCCTCTCAGAACATAGACGCCATGTGATTATGTATGCATGAATCTCCTTTCTATTCTTCAAAGTAGATACATCGGTGCATATGGATAGAACACTCGAAATAGTGACTGAATCTGATTTCAAGTATGTCTTTTCTATTTGATAGAATAGGTCAATAGCTTTACAACAACATTTTTTTGGGGTATAAGATTTCAAAAATGTTCTTGTAGTAGCACACGAATTCCAAGAAAAATGTACATTGTGGCCGTACTTAGTTTCCCAACTACCTGTAATTATTTTTTGTATTGAAGTTTTTTTATGGTTTTTATAATTTTTATTCGAAAGTGGAATAGGTATTTTTTGGAGTTCTATGGTTATGGGCTCATCCAGAGAAACAATTAATTTAGGGTTTGGAGCAATATGTTCAGTTGCATTTTTTTCATTCTTGGGAAGAGCAATGGGTACCAATTGGGATTTCATGGCTACGGGTTCTTCCTCCTCTACCTGAGATTCCATGGCTAGGGTCTCCTCTTGCATTTCCATTAAATATTGTATAATATGATCAGAACGTTCCATTTGTTTTTTTTGTTTTTGTTCAATCATTCTTCTAATTTCTGCAATGTCATTTTTCATTTCCTTGACCAATATGGTTGGATCCATAAGGCTCTGATACCAGATGGTAGGAACCTAGGGTTCCTAGCACATAAAATGATAAATAAATAATAACCTAAATCTAAAAGAATCGCTTTTGAATTGTCGGGAAGTCCCTTCAATGATTTAATAAATCATATATTATATATTTCATGGATGATCTTGAATGAATGGTTTGAACAATCATATATACCGACCTAACCTTAACCATCATGTCTCTTCACCACAATGGTTCATAATAATTAATATAATTAATTATTATGACTTATGCTAAGCCCAATAATATAATATAATAATTAATTAATAATTAATTATTATATTATAAACTATACTACATGATATTAAATTATTATTATATTATTATTATTAATAAAGGTTAGGATATAAAATCCTAACAGATAGATTGACTCCAGTAGCAAAGAAAATGAGATTTGTTAAGCAAAACTTAAAACTATGGGATGAAGAGGTGTTTGGAGACATTATGGTTAAAAAGGTAGCTTTACAACAATAGCTCATGGAGTTAGATAACTCTTTGCATTTGGGTGAGTATTCGGAGGAAGTTAGAACTAGAGAAAAGTATCTTCTATGTGATTGGCATAATACTTTGGCATGTGAGGAGGCTTTCTGGCGGTAGAAATCAAGAGCTTTGTGGTTAAAGAAAGGGGACACGAGGTTTTTCCATGTTTCAACTCTCAGGCACAAAAGTTTTAATAAAATATAGGAGATCAAGATTGCTGATGGTTCTTCTAAAAGGGATTCTTTCCAAATTAGAGGGGAAGCTGTTCAATTTTTCCAAGACATGTTAAATGTTAATTCGGAGCTGGATGAAGAGGTGATGAACCTGTTGTTAGGTCATATTCCCTTAAAGACTACAAACCGAATAAATGACTATGTCCTCAGTCCCTTTACGGATAAGAATATTTAAAGAGGTGGTCTTCTCCATGAAGGGAGATAAATCTCCTAGTCCAGATGGGTTTTTGGTGCTCTTCTATCATAAGTTTTGGCACATCATTGGAAATGAGGTCACCTTGGTAGTTAAGGAGTTTTAGACCTCTAAAAGGATCCCTTTTGATGTGAACTATACATTCTTAGCCCTCATCCCGAAGATTGTAGGTGCTAAATATTTTGCAGATTACCGCCCAATTAGCCTATGTAATACTCTCTACAAAATTGTGTCCAAAGTCCTTGCAAACCGGTTGAAGATGGCTCTCCCTTTTGTCATTGAAAAACACCAAAGGGGTTTTGTTCAAGGGACATATTCTTAATGGGTTCATTTTGATCCATGATATCCTGCACTCTGTCTCTAAATAAAAAAAGGAAGGTATGTTTCTTAAATTGGATATGAATAAAGCATATGACAAAGTTTCTTGGGATTTCCTGATCAAAGTGCTCCAACATTTTGGTTTTCATGAGGATTGGATCTCTATGATGAAAAACTGCATCTCCACAGTGATGATCTCCATCTTAGTTAATGGGTCTACAGTGGGTTATTTTCCTAGCAAGAGGGGGTTAAGACAAGGGGACCCCTTGTCCCCTTATCTATTTATAATTTTAGTTGAAGCTATGGGTAGAGCCTTCACAACAGCCACAGATAGAGGAGACATAGAAGGTATCAGGTCAGATTCCACTCTAGAACCGGTCTCTTTTCAACATTTTGTGGATGATACTCTAATTTTGACAAGATCATCTCTTCCACAAGTAAGACATTAAGATGATTTTGCATTTCTATGAGCTTGCAACAGGCCAAAAGGTAAATTTTAATAAAAGCAAGTTTTTTTCTTGAATACCTCTAGAGCTCTCCAACTGCATATAGCAAGAATCTTCAACTATGGCATAGGTGATTTGCCAACAACCTATCTAGGGATACCTTTATTCCATGGGAGTATGAAGGAAGCCTTGTGGGATCCGATTATTGAACATGTTACAAAGAAATTGTCTTCCTGGAAAGGCTCTCTTCTTAGTCAGGCAGGAAAGGCCCAACTTGTGAAATCCTACCTTCAAAGTATACCTATTTACTTCATGTCAATTTTTAAAATGCCAGTATCGGTCTACAAAAATATTGAACAGATCCAAAGGATTTTTCTATGGTCTAGGGCTGAGGAAAAGAAGAGGATATATTTACTTGCTTGGAACAAAGTCTGTACCTCTAAAAAATATGGGGGATTGGGACTAAGAACTCTTCCCAAAATGAACAAAGCTCTAATGGGAAAGTTGGGTTGGAAGTTGGCGAAGGAAGAAGACACTCCCTGGGTCAAAATTGTAAAAGCTAAGTATTTACGTAATTCCTCCTTCCTGGAAAACCTCAACCCCCTAAGGGGTCTAGTTTTTAGAATAGCCTTCAATAGGTAAGACCTCTGATCCAACAGGGCTATAGATGGCAGATTGGATATGGTGCTAACATGAGATTTTGGTAGGATACTTGGCTCTTTAACTCTCCCCTTTGTGAGATCCCAAGGTTTGCAAACTTAAGAACAATCTTGACTCCTATTTATGGACTGTTGGTTTGGGATTATATTGTGGAAGAAAATGGCATCAAGAAGTGGAAGTGGCTTTATGCTGAGAACATCAATGAGGACTTGCATCCACACCTGGAAAGTCTTAATAGATGCCTTAATGCCTACATCCTCAGCCATTGGTGATCAAATGATATATTTATTTGGATGAAAACGAAGAGTGGAGATTATTTTATGAAGTTTGGTTATAACTTGGTTGAAGGTGTAGGGGTAGTGTGGCCCCATGTAAAGGTTTGGGACAAAGATCTCATCCCTAAGATTACTATTTTCCAGTGGTTGGTTATGCATAATAAAATTATGACCCAGGATAATGTGAAAAAATATGGTTTCTCCTTACCAAATAGATGTGTTTTGTGTGAAAAAGAGGAGGAAAGCATTGATCATCTACTTCTTAAGTGCTCCTTTACCAAAAACTTGTTTGATCAACTCTATAGTGAATTCCAAGTTCAGTGGGTTTTCCCTAGAACTATCTCAGATTTAAACTTGCAATGGGAGCCTCCTTTTAAAGGTAAAAGAATCAGGAAGTTGTGGCTTCTAAGCCTTCCACATATCTGGTGGAGAGTCTGGAATGAAAGAAACCATAAAATCTTTGAGGACTTGAAGATGGACTGGGAAATGGTTTGGAACCGAGCAAGAAGTCTCCTGATGGAGAATTTTAACACTATCCGCTTCAAGGAGGGATGGGAATCAGAGTAGGAAAGGCAAATATTGGAATGTTGCAGAGTCAGAGAGAAATTACCAATACCTCAAGTTCATCCCAGAACTCATGCAAAATGGATACCGCCGTTGGTTGGATGGTTCAAATTATATTTTTATGGGGCCTCGAAAGGTAATCCTGGGCTGGAGAGAGCTGGAGGGGTGATCCAAAATCATCTGGGTAAGGTAATCAAAGCCTTTGATGAACCACTGGGTGAATAGACAAGTCATTTTACTAAAGCAAGAGTAGCTTATGTAGGAATTTATTTGGCTATCAATTGCAATCTAGATAAGCTCATAGTTGAAGGAGACTCACAAAATATTATGACCATTTTAAAGGGAGAACAACCAACCACATGGACTATTGATTTAATGATGGTGGAAGCTCGAGTGATTTTGGATAGACTCGAGAATGTGTCTATCAATCATATTTATAGAGAAGCCAACAGGGTAGCAGATGGTCTTGCTAACAAAGGAGTTATGGCAGATGCTAGAAAGGAATGGGGGAATGATATCCCAATGCACATAAATAATTTAGTTGACAATGATAATGCCACAATAATTGACAATGGGGATCAGTAGGAAGAGGTTTCCAGGAAAGCATAGAGTATATGATATTTAGATATGTAAGGTGTATGCTGATTTTCTAGTTTTGGATGTGGTTAGTGAAGTGTGTTTGTTGTTACACGGTTGGTATAGGCTTTATGCTAGTGGGAAATCCTTCTTGGTGAAATGGATAGTGATTGGCCATATCTATTGATGTAAAAGGTTAGCATTCCTTTCAAAAATGCACTTTTCCAACTTAACAAAAAAATTATTTATTAAATACATATTATAAATTATATTTAATATGCAAATACTAGTTCCCTTTATAAAAGGAATGGCCGATGGCCATTGCCATCGGCTGAATTCTATTTATAAAGGGAATGGCCAATGGCCATTTCCATTGGCTAAAATTCCTTTTATAAAGGGAATTTGATCGATGGCTATTTCCATCGATCAAAATTCTCTTTAAAGGGAATGGTCGAATCCCCTTTATAAAGGGAATGGCCGATGACCATGACCATCGACCGGCCTTTAATTTATTTAAAAAGATTTGATTTTTATTTATTTATTTATTTTTAATGGGGGCTACAGGGGAGTTCCCTAGGAGGTCCTTCCCCACTTCCTTGCAACCCATCCTTGGCCCTGTCCTAGATCCCTGGTCCTGTCCTAGATCCCTAGCACTTCGTTTGCCCTTCCTCCTGGTTGGTAGGCACTGTAGACGATCTCCTTGGAGTGGGGGGTCGCTTTTCCACTTGTATACCCCTTTCCTTGATGTCTAATGGGGTTCTATCTGGTGCCTATGATTTGGGATGTTCCTTGGTTTTTCTAGGACGTCCCTGGATCTTGTCCTAGTTCTCTGGTATTCCTTTTGCTCTCCTTCTTGGTTGGCTAGTGTTGCAGATGATCTCCTTGGGTTGGGAGATCCATTATTCTATTGTATGCCCCTTTCCATGCCTTTTGGTGGGTTTTTTCTCTTGGTGCCTATGAACTGGGATGTCCCTGGGGTTTTCTAGGGTGTCCTTGGTTTTTCTTGGGTCCTCCCTTGGGTTTTCTGAGTTCCTTCAGGAACACTTTTTCTTTTTCTTTTTTTATTGTAGGGTGCTAGTTGGTGCTAAGGATCAAGGGTTCTTCTAGTGTAGTGCATTATGGCTGAGATTTTTTGGCTTCATGAGCAACTCTTCATAATTTCTTTTGGCTTGGGATGGGGCCTCATGCTTATTCCTATGGTGTTGCTCTTTGGGTTTTTAGTTGCAGGTTTGATGGTGGGTTCTCAAATTTTTTGTGGCTTATGGTGGGCCTCTATGTTGATTGCTACTATGTTCCTATGGGTTATCCTCTTATGGATCCCTGAAGCTACTCGTTCGTGGTGTTGGAGGTTGCTGTGGAGCTCTTGCTACTTTTTTTTGTCCTGCACTTTTAGGTGGCATATCGTGCTTCATAGTTCCTCTGTTGAGGTTTCCTGGAGCCTCCCCACTATTTCCCTTGGCTCACATTTTTGCTTTGTTGTTTTCTCTATCCTCCTTGGCATCTGAGTAGTTTTCCTTGCTACAATAGGATTTCATGGTCTCTAGAGTCCCTTGCTTGTTGTTCCTCTTACAGGCCTGTTCAGGATGTCGTTCCCTGTTATTGCATCCTTCTATTGCATCCTTGTGCATCCTCAGGTGAGAATTTTTTATGTTTCTCGCTTTAAGTTTGAATTTGAATTTTCAAATTGTTGTAGTGGGCGGGATAGCCCTGTTTCAAATATTTTTGGGTAGGTTTACCCTTTTTCAAATATTTTTATCACGTGCTATTTGGGTGGTCCTTTTGCACGTGTTTTTTGGTGGTTTTAGGCAGGGTGGCATTGTCCTAGACTTCAATGTAAAAAAAATAAAAATTGTCCTTTAAGGCTATCCTTTAGCCTATCCTGAAAGGTTGTCCTTAAGCCTGTCTTGAAAGGCATTCCTTATGTCTTTCCTCTGGATTTTGGTGTACTTTCCGTTGGACTTCCTATGGCCTTGTTTATAGTATTTTGACTTGTTGTAATAAGGTTTTAGGATCCTTGATAAAACCCCTTTTTTAATTTAACTGATAAAAAAATAAAAATTATTTTTTACTTTTTTTTTTGGTAAATAGTGTAGCTTATAATAAAGGGTTTTTTCCTGGATCCCAAAGCTAGTAGTTACAAAAATCTCAAAGGAGACTAGCATATTAGAAGACTAAACTTTAAAAAAGTGTTTTCATATATGGATAAACATCGTTCACCATATATTGGTTAAAAGTCGATAAGCCTAATAACAAACACCCCAAACAATATTGATGTAGATAATATATGGAAATCACCCCAAACAGGATTGATGCAAATAATATATGGATAACAGATACCCAAACCAACATTGATGCATATAATATATGTAAAGTTAAAATAACCCTCATGAAAAAAATCCCTAGTAAGGACCGAGATAACCATAAACAAAAAATACCCATGACCCTCCATCATGCGTCAACCACCTTCTTCTTCGCAGTGCTTTTCTTAGTCTTTATGAGCTGCTTCAGCTTCCTGCTAAGGTTATCAAGAGTACTAATAAGGCTGCTGATGAAGATGTTGAAAACCTGATGATGGATCTCCTACTTTGATGCTTCATTGTTGATTTGCCCACTTTTGGTTGGCTTCATTAACAATGTTTGAGGGTGGATTGTTATCGTATACAGTGAAGGAATTCTGATTGATTCCCATGTTTGCTAAGAAGTCAGCAAATCTGTATGTCTCCCTATACACATGTCTGCATATCATGTTTCCCTATCTTCTTATCATGTTTATGGATTCCCTGATGGCATTCATGACCTTCCATGAAGGATTGAAGATGTTGTTGATATAATTTATGATGTTGAGAAAGTTCCCTTCTATTTCGTAGTTCCCTTTGTGCTTTTGGATGATGTTGAGACCTCTCCATAGGGCATGGGATTATGCTATGTGATTAGCTTGAATGCCTAGGTTCTCCGCAAAGGTGACCATAATCTTGTCATTGCTATCTATGACCAATCCTCCTACCCCTGCCATTCTCGGGTTTCCTTTAGAAGCTCCATCGAAATTGAGCTTGAGCCATCCTACCGAGGGGGGTTTTAATGAAGAGGTGTTCCTTGGGTGGGGATGAGTGACATGAGTATTATATTCCCTGGGGATACTAATACTTATAAACAGAAAAACCTCCAATCCCACATCAGGGGGTTCTGTGCAAGGGATGAGCCGGGAGTTCTGTATGGCAAAGATGATGATTTTACTAGCAATGGAGGTAGGATCATTAGGAGTGTTAAAGAACACCCTGTTGTTTCTTTCTAGCCATACCTACCATAAGAAATGGTGAGTGCACATTTTCCACAAGGATTTCAACTAAGGTTTTTTGAAAGGATTGGGCCACTAAGTGAAAAGCTCTACCAGGGAGTTGGGTTGAACCCAGTTGATGTGGAAACTAGACAGTAAGTTACTCATCACAGTTAAGAGAAATCACATTTAGTGAAAAGATGATTGATGAATTTCCAAGCTTTATAGCATAGATGGCATATGTTGGGTACCATCATACCCCTCTTGATGAGATTATTAGTGGTTAGAATCTTGTTTTAAATTTCCATCTAGGAAAACACTGCCACTTTAGGGATGAGGTGCTTGATCCAAATTTGGCTAGGAGAGAAGGGAGCATATTGTGGATTGAGGGTAAGTTGGTAGGCAGATTTGACAGAAAAACATCCACTGTTCGTTTCTTTCCAAATTAGAAAGTCTTCTCTTCCATATGTTGGAATCACTGTAGTATTCAGCATAAGAGCCAAATCCCTCGTTGCCCTGGTTATGTGCCCATCATTTGAGTTAATGTTGAGGTATTTCCAGCTTTTAGACCCATTGATGTTTTGGATGAAGTCTGCTACTTTGCTGCCTATGGTGCCATCAAGGATAGGTTTTAGGATAAATATCTCATCATCTTCAACTAGGGGTTGATCATTGACCCACCTGTCTATCCAGAAGTTTATGGTAGTACCTGTTCCCATATTTCACCTTGAACATTTCTAGAGAACTTCTTTGAACTGAATAATTGACTTCCAAAAAGTTGATCCCTCTTTGGGGATATCTTCATAAGTGAATTATTTGTGTTGAAGGTATTTCATCTATATTATTGACACCCATTCTGCATTGAAACTTGTGTGAATTTTTCAGGCTTGCTTAGCCAGCAGAGCAGTGTTCATATGCTTGATTCTTCTAAGTCCTAGACCCCCTTGGTTTTTTGGTCGACAAACCTTTTTCCATCCAACCAAATGAATCTTTTACTTCTCCTCTGTGCCTCCCCACATGAATCTTTTTTATATTTGCTCGATTTTTGCATAAAATGAAGTAGGATATTTGAAGACTGAGAGGAAATAGGTTGGGATGCTTTGGAGGTATGCTGCTATAAGAGTGATTTTACCTGCTTGGGTTAGAAAAGCCCCTTTCCATCCAGCTAACTTTTTGTTTATCCTTTCCACCACATGACTCCACATGGACAATTTGGGATGACTGTAAAAAAGAGGAAGCCTCGGATAGTGAGTAGGGAACTCACCAATGCTACATTGAAGAATACACCCGATTTTAATCTGCCTAGAAAGGGGTATTGATGAAGAAGCTTTTACTTTTGTTATAGTTGATTTATTGCCTAGTCGCTTTATGATATAAATCATGGATTTTTTTGATCATCTTGGCCTCCACTACTAAAGCATAGGTAGCGAGTATTGTGTCATACACAAATTGTTGGTGTGACAATGGGTTTAGACTCGAGACAACCCTGATCCTTGTGATAGTTTTCTCATTGACAACACTCTTAAGTGCTCTTCCCAGAGATTCAATGAGTATTATAAAAAGGATGGGTGACAAGGGGTCTCCCTGCCTGATGCCTTTATCGCTAGGGAAATAACCTGTGGGTGATCCTTTAACCAAGACTAATAAATGAGGGTTGGATATGCAACCTCTAATTACATTTATCCATTCCCTGTGAAAACTAAATTTTTGAAGAACAACCAAGAGGAAATCCTTGTTTACTTGATCAAAAGCCTTACTGATATCTAATTTGAGAAAAAGGGTTGCCTTCTTGTTTTGGTAAGCTGAGTGGAGGACTTCATGCAGGGTGATTATGCCATCATGAATGGACCTTCCTTTGACTGAGCTACCTTGGCAAGGATCTATAATGAGCGGGAGTATTTCTTTGAGTCTTGTTATCAGGGCTTTGGCAAGAATCTTGTATATGACATCACATATATTGATGGGTCTATAGTTATTATTTGTACTCAAGGCCTTTAGGGATTAAGGTGATGAAGGTGGAGTTGGTGCTTCTGGGGATGGCTTTAGATTTATGCATGTGAATAATGGTTTTGCAAATGTCAACCCCTATGATATCCCAGTAATTTTGAAAAAACCTGGGGGAGAAACCATCAGGCCCCAAAGATTTATCAGGGGGCATGGAGAAAACAACCTGCTTTATTTATTCATTGGTAAGGTCCTTGATGAGCATGTCATTCATTTTAGGGGATACCAGATTTGGAATATGCTGAAGAAGCTGATCTTGGGCCTGTTTGAAAACAATGGAATTTGTTCCCAGTATTTTCCCAAAGAAGCTGACTGCTTCATTTCTGATGAGGTGGATGTCTCTCACACTTGTGCCATCATTGTTTATTAACTCCCTGATATTATTGGAGTTTCTGTGATGAAGAGTGGAAGCATGGAAAAATTTCATGTTTGAGTCCCCATCCTTGAGCCACAGGGCTCTAGACTTTTGTCTCCAAATTATTTCTTCCTTGGCCAGAATGTTGTGGTAATCGACAAGTAGTTTTTTCTCTTCATTCATGATTTGTATTCTCATTTGCATTTCTGAATTTGCTCTTCTATGGATTTGAGCTTGTTGGTGATTTGCTCCTTATTTTCAAAAATATTACCAAACACTTCCTTGTTTCAAATTTTGATGTGGTCTTTGATTATTTTGAGTTTTTGGGTAACTTGAGCGATGGGGGATCCGTCCACCTACTGTTGCCACCACCCTACAATTTGATTACGTAAATATGGGTGGCAAACCCACATTACCTCGAATCTAAAAGGGGTCCTCAAAACTGGAGGCTTGTTAGATTTGAACGGGAGAGGACTATGATCCAATCTAATTTTGGATAGATAAGTGAAGGAGTCATCACCATACAGAGGTATGACTTCTTGAGATAGAAATAATCTATTTAGCTTAACTTGGATCAGATTGTTCCCTATTATTCTGTTATTCCATGTGAATTAAGCTCCCCAAATTTGGATATCCATTAGGTTATTCTCAGTGAAAAACCCATGGAAGTCCTGAATAATTTGGTAGGAATGTCAATGCCTCATGCCTTATCTGACGGGTAAAGGGGGGAGTTGAAATCCCCAGCCAAAACCCAAGGGAAATTTTTGAAATCCTGCCTCATTTGACTTAGTTGGTCCCAAATGGAACTCTCGTTGAGGGGATTGTTTGGGGTATAGATATTAGACAGGATCCAACATTGATCCTTGTCTTTGCAAAAAAAACTTGATATTTATAACTCTATCTGAGAATGATATTACTCTACCATCCACTTTCTATGGATCCCAAAGGCACAAAAGACCCCAGATGGACCTTGGTTGGGACTAAAAATGCTTCCACTATTTTTCCAAATGGTGTTGCCCGTCTTGCACGCTTTTGACTGATCTAACTTGGTCTCTTGAATAATGAGGATTGTTGGTTTGGTTTCTTTTCTAACAGTGCTAACCAATCTCTGCTTGGCCGTATTGTTGAGGCCTCTCACATTCCATGAGAGTATCCTCATATAGAAACTTTAGATGATTTTTTGCCCCCTTTTGACTATCGCACAGGGGGTTTGGGTAATTTGGGATCTTCCTTTGGGTGAGTAAACATCTTAGGTACAAGGGTTGTTTGGAATTTGTTGGCTATGTCCTCAATAGTTTGGCTTCTTATTTGATCTTGGATATTGGGCCTTCCCCTTTTCTTGTCATTGCCAACATCGACACAGGATTTTTTGGAGCTTCGAGTATTTTTGAGACTGAAATCTGCTTTTGTTTTGTTGACAACCTATTGTAAAAGAAGATTTTTAAGGGGGGATCATGGGAAGCTAGCTTGAATGGAGATAAGACAGGGCTGCTGGTGGGAAGGGGATACTGCAAAATTTCTTTGATGGTGGGAATTTGGAGGTTGACATATCTTTTTTTGCTGAGTGAATAACCCTTCATTTATTTATGAATCAGAGTGGGTGATATTTCCCAGAATATCAAATCGATTAGGATGAGAGAAAAGGGAGCTTACATGAGATTGGTCCTCTGATTTTTTTGGCTACACTTTTTGCTTTCCTTTGCTTACCATAGGGTTTTGCCCATGTTCTTTCTGATGAGGGTTTTTGCTATATATTTACCTATTCTTTTACATTGGGGGCTTCCCAGAGAAGTGAACACCTTGGTTCTTGTAGATATGGTTGCCAGAATCTACCTCCTTTTATGGTCTGAGCGAGGGATAGTGGGACTTGAGGTGTTCTTGAGTTTGGAATTTGATGCAGAAAGTCGGTTTGTTTTCATACTCTATGTTCTGGAAGTGGCGGAAGGAACCATAGACTATATTGATTCGAGTTGGGAGCTAGGAATCAAGATTTGTGTTGACGCATGTTTTGGCTTGGGTCAACCTAGAGCGAGCTTTGGTGGTTGAATCCATGGCCACCATTTCTTCTATGTATTTGCCTATTCCTTGCAGGATGTCTTCATGCCAAAATTGTCTAGGGAGTCCCAGAAGATGAACCCACACTAGAGAAAAATTTATGCTTTGAGTTTCGACATTGAAATCTTCCCCCCATCTGTGAATAAATAAAATCTTCTTCCCATAGAACCACGACCTTCCTGTTAGAATGTGGGTTACATCTTTGGGATTGTTAAGGCAGATTTGAAAGAATCCTCTAGGGAGAGCTACAATATCAAGATTCCCTGAAACTTTCCACCTGGTAGTGGCCCATTGCCAAATGGATTCGATGTCCGATATGCCACCCACGAACTTCCCAATCAGAGAATGTTCTTCTAGGGAAATATATTTGGCCATTAGGGTTTTTGGAATCACTAAGTCTTCTCCGATCGCTATCAAAGGGCTTCGGTCCTTGGTAGATTTTTGTGATTTGGTACCTGTGACATTTTCAAGATAAGATGCAGAACCAGAGGGCCCAGCGTCGGTCCCCCTACCTTGGGATAGCCCTCGTTCTTGTTCGGGGGTCCTTTCCTGGGTCTTTCTTTCGCCCAGCAGAAAGGTCCATTTTAGCATCAACATTTGATTCCTCAGTGCCCTCCCCTATAGCAAAGTTGAGGATCTTGCCTGGATTGAGGTTCCCTGTCGCTGCCGCACCCGATACATTCCTGCCAGAACTCACCTGAGATAAAATGCTCGCCATCGCTCCCTTTTGTTTTCTTTTTAACTTTTTAATTAAACTAAGTTTGTTTATTTAAAAGAATGCACGTGACTTTGAATTTTATTTATTTATTTTTATTTTTAACTTTTAAATTAAACTAAGTTTGTTTATTTAAAAATTATCACGTGACTTTTAATCAAGCTTTTAACTTTTGACTTTTTATTTTTTATTTTTTTTCTTTTAACTTTTTAATTTATTTAAATATATATAAAATGATTATATAACATTATTATTATATATAATATTTAATTAAATATATAATCAAACTTTATAAAAAAAGAAAATATTTAATTAAATATTTATGATCCTGGAGGTAAAAAAAAATTAATTAAATGCACCTGGGGGTGCAGTGCAATGTTTCGGGCTTTGGCTCTTCTTCGGGAGGTCCAAGGTTCAAACCATGATGTGGGCGAGTGTGTGAGGGGGTGGGTGTGTGGTGGCTTTGTGTTAAATTATCTATTGATAAGTATAGCTCTCGGCTTTACGAGGGGTCATGGTTGGGAGGATATTGCTCAGCCCTGTGCATCGGTCATAGAGGTTTCTCACAATAACCAAATCAAAATAATAACAATAAATTAGATTTTTATTAAGGTCCAAAAATGACGACAAGAGACTAAAATGATGACCTCACTTTGGCAACATGGAATTTTTCAAAGACGCTTTCAAAAGGCAAGATAAGACTGGAAAAGACCCAAGGACCCAAAAATTTATTGAAAGGGACTGACCAGGGCAAAAATGTCACGACTCACCAAAATTTCAAAATTTGGGGGGTAAAACAAGTTGGATTTTGAGAATCCAACAATGATCATGATGCAAATATTTTTTGATCCTCTGCAAAACACGACTGAAGGCGACTATCAAGAAAAGGTGGGTTGTGCTGCATGAATCTGAACCATTGATTAATCCAACTTGCCTAACAACTTTTATAGATTATAAATTTAATCTACCTGCTCCTATAAGAAATCGACTATTAATTGCATGTCCAAACCTATTGAAGTTGACTGCTTCCATGGATGCCAGGCTCAACCTATTGCCTGCTGGATAGGTGCTAGATATCTTTTTTGATAGTCATTCATCGTGCATCCTCATAAATGAGGATGTTACTTTTCTCTTTCAAGGGTTCTTTGACATCTCAAGGATTTCCTCATTGGTGGACTTTTGGGATTGATTACTATTTGCTAGAGCTCTAGAATTCCACCTGATATATTTCTTCGTCAGGGTGGGCTATCGAGCTTTGCTTTAGTCTTCTGGCCTTAGTGGAACTTTGGGACCCTTTAAAGGTATGACATATGCTCATTCTTCCACCCAATCCTATACTTAGGTGATTAAAATCCCACCTATGTGGTGGGTTTTCAATATTTGGTTGGGGTCCATCTATGTACCACTTCTTCACCATCGCTTTTGTGATGGGTTTTTGGGATCCCGTTCTTCCACCTATCATTCTTGTGGTAGGCTTTTAGGACTCAAATGGATTCCACGAGTGCCCATTTTACCGCTAGTGGTGACACTTAGCCAATTTTTTTATGTTCTGTTGGCAGGACTTTAGGTACCATTTCAAGGTGAATGACACCTGATCCTTTTGTCAGTGGCAAGATTTTTACCCTTCATCCAGGGTGGCCTTTTGGGATTAGCCCTATATTTCTTGGTGATCCATTTTCTACCACACTCAATACTTAGTTATTTTTGCTACAACATTAGCTTTTCATCTCTATTTAAATGCCAAATGGACAGGGTAGCAGGTCCCTCCTTTACTACCATACATTTGTCACTTGCATTATAGCCTACCCATCCTCCAAAAAGCTTCACCATGGCTCCATCAGCTGTCAAAGGCTCATTCTCAGCATCCACCACCTAATGCACATATACTTGGCTCCAAAACTTTATTTTCTTAATACCAATCATCTTGTTTATAAAAAAAGAATGCATGGGTGAATGCATCAAAAATTTCACCCACACTTTTATCTACGTTTCATCGAGTAACCATAGAGATTACCCCTAGATCCTCCAACTTCCATGTGGATGCCATGGCCACTGTTGCATTATTGTTTTCCTTGGAATTGGATTACGATCAAACGTTGATTATCATTAGATTAAGATAACTCTAGGAGCCTACACCGCTTAGTCCTAGTCTTGTTATGTTAGATGTTTTGACCATCGAAGCTTCCCCATATTAGCCATGGTATACCGACATCTTTAATTTTCTTAAGGATGATTTGATTCTTGATGGTTTAGAATACAATAAACATAAGCTTCTACACAAAAGAGTATGTCAATTAATTATAATTGACAATACTTTATATCAATATTCTTTTGAAGGTATCCTCTTATGATGCCTTAACTTTGATAAAGTCTGATTAGCTTTTAGTGAGGCTGATGAAGGATCATGTAGAGACCATTTCAATAGTAATGTCATTTCCAAAAAGCTCCTTCAGATGGTGTATTATTGGCCTTCCACGGAGAAATATACATGTGACCATGTTTTATGTTGCAACAAGTGTCAACTCCATGACAACCTTGTTCATGCTACTCAATAACTTTAGGTTATTTATTTCCCTTGGCCATTTTCAATTTGGGGATTGGACATTATAGGGAAGATCAACCCAATGTCATCTTATGGTCACAATTTTATTATAACAGTGATAAAGTACTTCACTAAATGGGTCAAAGTCATACCCCTGGCCATGGTGACTAGATATTAGGTATCCAAGTTCATATTCAACCATATCCTTTGTAGGTTAGGGATTCCTTTGATGATTAATTTTTACAATGACACTCCTTTCAAGAATACCATAAGCTTTGCTCTAAGTATAATATTCAACACATGTGGTCAAATTTATATTACCCTTAGGGTAACTATCAAGCCAAAACATCCAATAAGTCTTTAGTCAAAATCCTTAAGAAGTTGACTAGTAAGACCAATCGAGACTAGCATATCTAGATTTATCCTACCGTTTTGACCTACCGTATCAATGTACAAACTTCTACAGGTGCTTCTTTGTATGTCTCGATCTATGGGACTGAAATGGTTTTTCTTTTGAGTTAGAGGTTCCTTCATTGTGCATCTTGTTGCAAGATGCCTTGATCGATGATGAGTATTGCTTCAATCATTTGCACCAATTGGAGTTGTTGGATGAAAAACACATTCATGCCTTAGAGAACTTGCGATCCTATTAGAATAGGCTCAAAAAATTGTATTCCAAGAGAGTTCACAATAGTTATTTTGAGGTTGGGGACCTTATCCTCGAGAAGAACCAAAAAAACAATAATGCTCAATCAGATCTAAAAGGCAAGTTTTAGTCCAATTGGCTAGGCCCCTTCATCATAACGATGAATTGGCTTAAGAGCCTATCGTTTAGCTTCTTTAGATGGTAAAGAACTTAAAGAACCAATGAACATAATGCATCTAAAAATATACTATGCATGACTTTACATTTTCTTCTTCTCATATTGCATTTAGCTTAGTTTTCATATTTCATTTGGTTTGTTTGTCCATACTACATGATTACATGTCATATTTACATGTTTTGCTTGATATTCTATTCCACTTGCATTTTTTCTTATCATATAGTTGCATTGTTGCTTGATCATATTTTTCATGACTACTTGATCATATAGATTTTTGGAGATTTCATGAGGATGGCAAGTGATGAAACCTAGTTAGGTCTTAGTTCACATGCATTGCACTCTTACTAGGGTTATAATGCCTAGATAATCCCCAACCTAGGTCCCATCTCCATGCATTTTCATCATTGCATTTGCTCATATATTCTCTTCTTTCTCTCTTCTTTTATATTCCTTGATATTTGAAAGTATAAAATGATCATCAAAATTTCCTCCAAGTCAAGGAATATAGTTCTTTTTGTCCTTTGCAATTTTTCTTTCTCATTTTTATCAAGACAAAGGATATACATTCCTTCTTCTATTTGCTCATTTTTGCTTTTGCTCACACTTTTCCTTCCTGATCTTGTGATTGTTAAGAGGTCCTCATGGGATAGGGTAGATACCACATGAATATCATTTATGGTGTTCATACGATCACTGACTATTTTACGCACACCTCTTAGCTATCGATATTTTAATAAGGACACACACACACACTATTGTTTACTCTTTGTTCCACTATTTATTCTATCTTCTTCTCCTCTAACACACACACACACACATTATTTTGTTGTGTTTTGTTTTGCTTATTTATCTTTTGCATACACCACACCTCTATCGGGTAGAAATTGCTTTGGAAAATCAATCAAATAATTCACCCCATACAAGATAGCTTCATGGTCACAAGTGAGGGACAGCCTCCATTCGACCATTTGCAAGCATACATCGTAGCAGGTATCTCTTCATCTCTAGCCACTAGAAAGCACTACACCCATGGCGAGTATCACTCCACACTCAACCATTTTTATGAGCATAACACCCTTATAGGATAGCTTCATGGCCACAAGAAAGGGGTATCCTCCATTTGATTATTTGTGAGCATTAGGGTTTCGCTCCTATTTTTTGATTTGTGTTTCCTTTTTTGACCTTTTGGGGCTTTTTCTTCTTTTGTTCTTTCCTTCTCTTGTCACCATTTCTTTTCTTATTCTCTTTTGTTTTTTTCCTCTCCTTTCTTCTTTTTGTTCGCTCTTCCATTCTTCTCATTTGCATTCATTTTAGTTAGTTTCATGCATTTCATTAGTTAAGCTCATTTTACATTCATTTAGTTAAGATCATTATGCATTGCATTCATTATGTTTGTGATCATCATGCATAGCAAAAACAAATTAAAAAACATACACATAATGCACATATTTTTTCACACCATAAATAATCAATAACAACATGATATTAATCGATAGCAAAGAGTACATATCATTTGGGTTGGTGTAACACAATCCAAGGCTGATACACTCAACCCTCCCTAGGGATGCATACCAAAATAAAAATTGGCATGTCATTCGATCCTAGCCCTCACTCCATGAGCTCGTCTCCTCTTCTCCACCTATCAGAGGTGGTCCTGGTGAGGGCATGTTCATAGATCACGTGGCAATCCATGATCTAGACCATGATTGACCCTATGTATTAAGGGAGAATGGTGGAGGTACCCTCTTCTCCATTGGGATTTCTTAAAAGTATAGGGTCTGGTAGAAGGTCTCTCTTCATATCAACACCTCCATCATCTCCTTTGCCCTCTACAACTACTCCTATAGAAGGTAGATCCCATCACATGGCTGGTTGCTCGTAATGATAGCCATACCCTCTGCCCAAGCTTACTATCACTCCTACTCCAACCGATCCATCTCCTCCCTAAGGCACTCTTCCTCAACCCTTGTTGTGTCTTTCTTTGCTATGATATGGCCTAGTTGTGCATGGAGGGTGTCTATTGAAGAGAAATAATACCCTAAAAAATGAAATCTAGAAAAGCAGTAAGTATAAAATCAAAGGAAAAATAGAGAAGAAGAAACACATTACACAAGAATTTATCTTGGGAAACCCTTTTGGAAAAAAATCTAGCAAGAATATTTTCTTATTGTATAAACTTGACCTTATTCATTACAATGATATCCTTATCCATATTTCACTTGCAATTACATTGCTTGCATATTTTTACACTTACAAACCCTCATTCAAGTGTTGTTTTATATACCAACAACATAATAAGAGGAATTACAATAACATGGGTGCAAATCCATAGGCTGACTATACATTAATCCAAAATTGTCCATATGGATCTAAAAATAGCTTAAATCCCCAAAATGATTCCTCGATGGTTACCGCCCCTGGATCCCTGCTCGAGGTCCGACTCGAACCTAAAACCCAATGAGTATAGGGACAGAGTGTCCAATCCTCTCAGAGTTAACCCCACCTGAATAACATGGAAAATATTCAACACAATTCCAACATTCTCCCACTTGTTGAATACTTTCCATACCATTTTCAACTATCAAGGGTAACCATGCCCATAGGTCTTCTTCACCAAGAAATTTTTTGAGCAAGTACAACCTTTGTTAATGAATAAAAAATATTCTTCTTTGTATTAACTTTCTACAACATAACCCAATTCTTTTCAACCATATCTCACAAAATGGTACTTGATATCAATATGTTTTGATCGATCATGAAAACTATGATTGTTTGCCAAAAATATTGCACTTTGACTATCATTGTCAATTCTCACAACTTTTTGCTTAAAACCAATTGTTGAACATAGCCTCTTTAGCCACACTATTTTTTTACAAGAACGAGTTGCTACAATGTACTCTACTTTTATAATGGATAAAGCAACCAATGATTATTTTTTACTCATCCAACTTATTGCCCCTCCAAACACCCTGAATACATAAGCACTCGTGGATCTTCTCTTGTTATGATCTCCAACCCAGTCAACATCCATAAAGCCTTGTAGATTTACAATATTATTATCTCCAAATTTTTCTTGGTATCAGATAACATAATCTATAGTTCTACGCAGGTATCTAAAGATCCTCTTGACAGTAGTACAATGTTCCTTTCCTAGATTGGACATATATATGCTAACTACTCCCACTACATGTGCAATATCAGGTCTAGTACAAATTATTACATACAATAGACTACCAACAATACTGGCATAAGGAACATGATGCATTTCTTCAATTTTATCATCTATTTTAGGACACTGTTTAGCAGATAACTTTTGACCAAAAGGATATGGAGTACATACTATTTTACAATCATGCATCCTAAACCTTTATAGCATCAAATAAATATATTTCCTTTGATTTAATCACACCTTTTTAATTGCACAATCTCTTATTATTTCCATACCCAAAATAAATTTTGTAGCATCCAAGTCCATGTCAAATTTAGAAGATAACTAAGATTTTATTAAATTTATCATCTTCTTATTGTTACCAATTAACAACATATTATCCACATACAAAACAATGATAACAACATTGTCACCTTCCTTTTTAAAATAAACACACAAATATGCTTTGCTTTTTTCAAGCCCAAGTGTCAAAATAATTCTATCAAATTTTTGGTTATGCATTCTTGGAGATTGCTTTAATCCGTAAAGATACTTCTTCAAATTGCATACCAAGTCCTCCTTACCTTTTCATTTGAAGCATTCTGGTTGTGACATATATATGTCTTCATCAAGTTCACCATGTCGAAAAGTTGTTTTTACATCCATTTGTCTTATTTCAAAATCAAAAGCAGTAAAAATAGCCAACAAAACTCTAATTGATGTTAGTTTAGCCACAAGAGAAAAAATCTCATCAACAACAATTCCCTCAAATCCTTTTGCTACTATGCAAGCCTTCTACTTATCCAACTTTCCTTCTACATTGTACTTCTTCTTGAATAACCATTTACAGCCAACAAGTTTTCTTCTAGGGGCTAGTTTCACAAAGTCCCATAACTTATTTTTATCTAAGGACTCCATTTCTTCCTCCACATTCCTTTTCCAAGACTTATTCTCACTTGACTGAAGTGCCTCCTTTACAGTCTTGGGTTCTTCATTAGTATCTAATAAATTAGGAATCTTCTCACTCGATATGATCTCCTCAAAATTGAAGTTCTAGGTTTTGCATCTTCAACTTCCTCCTCACCTTCTTCCTCTAAATATTCCTCTTAAGACTTTCTTTGTAATTCATATTCTTCTGTAGCATCAGGTTCTACCACAGGTTCTTCCTCTTGATCCATTTTTACCTAAAATATTTTAGGTTCTTTGCTTGGTTGCATTTCCTATTTTGGAACCCCTTTTATTCCTTTAAAGATCACATTACAATTGTAAGCAATCTTCTATATTTTTGGGTTTCACAACTTATATGCATTTTTTAGATTTATAGTATAGCTTAGTCCTTTTCTATTTTGGGACATACATATAAGATTCACAACCAAAAACCTGTATATGACTGCGAGATGGTTTCTTACCAGTCCAAATTTCTTATGGAGTTTTATCCGCCAAAGTTGAGGTAGGATATATAATGATGAGGTAACAAGCAGTTAACATGAATTCTACCTAGATTTTATTTCTAACCATGCATCGATTAACATACTTTTAGCCTTATCCATCAATGTTCTATTCATTCATTTTGCAACTCCATTTTGTTGTGGAGTATACATAGTTGTTCTCTGTCTTTCTATTCCAAAGTCATTGAAAAATTTCTCAAATTCATTAGAGCAATACTCACCACCATTGTAACTTCTCATAACCTTTATCTTTTTCTTTGTTTATTTTTCTACAAAAATCTTGAACTCTTTAAATTTTTTGAAAACATCAAATTTATACCATAAAAAAATATACCTAGGTCTTTCTTGATAAGTCATCCATAAATATAACAAAATACGTAGATTTACCTAATGATGGTACTTTTGCAGGTCCAAACACATCATTGTGAACTAGATGTAAAATTCCTCCAGATATTGTAGCACTAATGGTAAACTTGACTCGGGTTTGATTTTTAAATATAATGCTCACAAAAATCAAAATTTAATGGGCAATCAAACATTCCTTCAACCATGCCTTTCATTTTTAATATTTGAAGACCTTTCTCACCAATGTGCCCCATGCATTGATGCCACAACATTATCTTCACTACATGAATACTTACAACTTCTTCTACCATATTAATTTCCTCTACAACTCAAGAGTTATTGCAATCAATACTTATAATGCTTACCTCAAGTTTGAACCAAGTTCCTATACAAAATCCCCTTGCCAACACTAAGCATCCATGAACCATATTGCAGTTGTCTTTATTGAATATCACAATCACACCCGTGTCATTCATCTTACTAACATATATTAGATTCCTTGACAAACCTAAAATATGCAACACACCAAGAAGGGTTTTAATTCTTCCATATTTTAACCTCAACTTGAATCTTCCTCGACCTATTATTTTATATGTTGAATTGTCTCTCAAGAAGACTTTAACTTCATTTATCTTTTCATATTAATATAACCCCTCCTTATGAGGATTCATATGAAAAGAAACACATGAGTCAATCAACCATGAGTCATGGTGTTCACTTGAGCATGCTGTAGCTACAAATGGGTCCTCTGAATCTTCATTTTTTATCTTCATTTCTGTAGACGTCTTCAGATGAATGACTATTATCTATCTTTTTAAAAATTTAGTCTCTTTTATAATGCCCTATTTTACCACACTTCCAACATTTCCTTTTGTTTGGAGCAACAAAATTTCCCTACATTTCAATTTCTTTTCTTCGGTTTTATTTTTACTTCTTTATTGAGAATGACCTCTCAAAACCAAGGCATCCTTCTAGTGATAATCTTCAAAATATTTTTGTCTCATTTTCTTAGAAAGTAATGTTCCTACTATATCCTCTACTTTCAATATAAAGGTAGTATTGGTGATAGCCATAACTAGGTTATCCCAAGAATTAAGTAACGAATAAAGTAAAGTAATACATTTTTCCTCTTCATCCATTTTTACATCTACAAAGTTTAATTGACTTACCATAGTATTAAAAGCATTCATATGTTCAGCCATAGAGTCACCATCATTCATTTGAAGTGAAGACAACTTCTTTTGAATAAAGAGTTTATTTACTGGTGACTTTATCTGATACAACATTCTCAACGTTTTCCATAACAACTTTATCATGGTCTTTGTTGATACATTCAACAATATTTAATCAGATAAGCACAATGTGATAATGTTCCTTACCTTGCTATCAATCTTTAGCCACTCCTGATCTGTCATTCCTATTAGTTTTACTTTTGATACTGCAACCCACTAATCTCTATCCACCAATAGATCCTCCATCTTGAGTTTCCATAACTCAAAATTCTCGTCCATTAAATTTTTTGATCTCTACTCGTGTACTTTTTGTTATTTTTCTTTACCCAAATTTTTTCACACACTGCTCCCACTCAAGAATAAATTTATCCCAAGGTTGAAACCCTTACTCCTTGAACAAATTTAAAACCTAGCTCTGATACCAAATGAAGAGAAATAATACCTTGATAAACAAAATCTAGAAAAGTAGTAAGTGCAAATCAAAGGAAAAATTAAATAAGAAACACATTACACAAGAATTTATCCTGGGAAACCCTTTCAAAAAAAACCTAGCAAGAATATTTCCTTATTATATAAACTTGACCATCTCCAATAGAATAATATCCTTATCCATGTTTCTCTTTCTTATGCATTTTTACACTTACAAACCCTCATTCAAGTGTTGTTTTATATACCAACAACACAATAAGGGAAATTACAATACTATGGGCACATATCCATGGGCTAATTATAAATTAGCCAAAAAACATTTCCCTGGGGGCTACTGCCCCTATACCCCAACTTGGGGTCTAGCTTGACCCTAAAACCTGACAAGTATAGGGTCATAGTGTTTAATCCTCTCAAAGTTAACCCCAACTAAATAACATGGAAAATATTCAATACAATTCAAACATCCATCTCCCCATGCATAACAACTATCCTAGTTGGTAGCCCCTTTGCCTCCCTCATCGGGTCTCCTTGATCCATGGTTTTACCTGTGTCATTATGGGGGTATCTCTCATTGTCTCCCCTACCCTTGAGTTAGAGAGAATGATGGTTGTCCTCATGGTCATCACCATATCTATCCTAACATGTACCCTCACCTTCCTAGAAGGCTTTGGCCCACTTTGTCATCGCTTTATAGTCCATCGATTAGCCTCTCGGAGTGCTACCTGCACTCGTTGGCCCATGACTTGGCACCTCTACACAGAAACCTATGAGGAGATCCTTAAGGGTGTAATAACCATGTGCCATCTATATATCAGGGCTAATTTGACATCATCCACTCCAATATTGACATAGAGGCGATCATCCAGGTCCTCCTTCATAAACCTAGCCACATCAGGGTCCCTTCGAACTCTTGATGAATTCCTCCTCACATTCCTAAACTATTAATCACTTAGGTTTGGTATTGAAAGCACGAGATTCCGGGTAAAGGAACACCAAGTGCGATTGCATTCAAAATTAAGTACGCTTAAGTCCTAGAAACGTAAATTGCATGAAATGGAAAAGAAACACATTGGAAGAGACACAATCAAATAGAGAAAACACAGCCCTTTCATTAATTTCCCTTGATCTCTGTTACAATGACGTCTCCTCCCTTTTCAGGGTCTAGGAGCGCAAATAGAGTTTGATTACAATCACTGAATGATTCCTCTTTTCGCGTGCCCACGATTGCAATGGGCGGGCCAAGATGATGCCGCCACTGATGTCGATGAGTTCTTTGCCTCTGCTACTTCTCCTGTGAACAAAGAAATGACCAAGACGTCAGTAGCACCTGCTGCAAATGAAAAGCGTTTTCTCTCTAAAATTAACGAAATATGCATGTAAATATTTGCCTGAAACAGTGAATACAGTGAATCAAAATTGCTTCAAAACTTGACGGAAGGTAAGAAAAGTTACCGAAGGCCACCGCCACCGAGGCAACTGGCCAATCCACCTTCAACTGGAATTCGTCCCTGGGCAGGACGAATTCTGACTGTAATTCGTCCCTGGGTGGGACGAATTCTTCTGTGTTGAAGAAACCGACTTGCTGTTGCTTCAATGTCGGATCCCGAGACCTGCAAAACGTCTACAAACAGGGGGGTTATGTAATTGGGGCCATTTTGGGACGACCCAGATGGTCGGATTTTCCCAATTTGGCCTCCACCCTTGGGAATTTGACCTTGACACCTGCAATTTAGCGAAACGACAAAGCAATACAAAACATCCTAGAATCTAACCAAAAGTTACAAAATTGCAGCTATGGACTAATCAGACCTAGTAACACAGAATGCAATCTAAAAAATAATCTAAAATGCTCAAAAACTAAAAAATAGGACTTGGGAGGTGCGAGGGTGCCCAAGTGGGCCTCCCACCGTTGGCCCTTAATTTTGGAGCCAATCCACCAGGGATGGGCCCAAAACCTTTTAGGATTGGGGGGTCGGCGAATTGGTAGGTTCAGGTGTCCATGCGTTGGATTTGGGTCCGGTTCGAGCTTCCAAAGGCCACCCTACAACCTCCCTTGCAAAAGAGATTGGTGGATGGGGGAAGGTGAACCAAGAGGGATGCAAGTGGGTCTTCAATTCGACAGCACTTCGTTGCTTGAAAACTCCTTCAACCTGTCTATTTTGGGTGAGAAAAGTCCCACATTTTATAGACCCATGGGGTCTCTTTTGGGAGGGAAGCACAAATGCCATGTGTTGGCCATGGGCGCCATGTGGCAGTCTTGTCTTCCCATGAGGGAGGGGAGTCCTCCATTGACTTGAACTTTGATAAATGCTTTTTGTAACAGTCTTCTAACGGCCCCTCTGTCCACTTACACATGTGTGCAAGGCAGGAGCCCTTAATTGACTGTTCTAGGCTGCCACTTGGCACCATTTGCCTTTTTGCCCGTTAAGCTTAGAATTCGTCCCACCCAGATACGGATTTAGAATTCGTCTTGGGGTGGGACGGATTCTATTTTGAATTCGTCCCGGGGTGAGACGAGTACTGGGCAAAGTGTCCAAGTGTGCCAAATTGCTTCTTGACCTTACAAAATTGCTATGAAAGTGGTTAAGACCACTGTTTAACCTCTGAGGGCTGCCCTGGGGGGCTGTGTTTGTCAAAGCAATCAGTGTTTGCAGTCACATAATCGGATTGGTGCTGTTTTGGTGTCTACGGATGCCCCTTTTTGGGAAGCGCCGCGGTGACGCAGTGCTAAGCAAAAATAGATAACCAAAGCACTAATGATTAGGGTTTCTTGGTAACCTAACCAACTTTTGATGCCCCAAGTATGGAAAGGGCATGCATTCTTGAATCCTTGCTTCTGACGAGCTAAGGAATTTGATTTCAAGTATTAACCTATTTTGGTGAGGTGTGACTTGAACTTAGACATTGATCAGTCATGAACAAGTGAAGGGCGTTTTTATCCTTAGGGGGAACCTTGTGTTCATGATTCACGAAATGCCAAGTGTTTGATTGATTTGATTGTTGCTTGTTTACTGCCCCAAGCAAGAGCGTGATTGTCTTTGTCAATGATTCTTTGAATGCATGTCATTTTCCTTAATTGGGTGTGTGATTGTTGATTGGTGACTAAGTGTGACTACCCCCTCAAGCGATGAATCGATGAGGGAATGACCTTCGTGAGAGAAGCGACTAGTCGCTTGACCCAAGATGACTTGTGCAGGTGTGCCTTAAAGGGTTTACCGTTTAGCGTGTGCAATTTTTCCAACATTTGGACCTGTTTTTGGTGGGTGTTAACCCTTTTGGTGATGCCGTAATGAGGTGAAATCATCGAAAACCTAACTTCCCGTGGAGCGGTCCAGCTATTGTAGCCTTCTTGGGGAAGTAGGAGAGCGATAATTTGGACCTCGACATCGATTTTCTTTGCCCGGAGTTTAAGTGCAAGAGCACTTATGTCCGGCAATGTTTTTGTTGTGTTTTTGTTGAATTTTGTACTGTTTTTGTTGTTTTTGTGACACCATTTGGTGATTGAATTGTCGGCAATCCGTCCTCCCGTGGAGCGGTCCGACTATGGTAGCCTTCTTAGGGAGTAGGATAGTGACAATGCAAACCCCGACATAAATTTTGCTATGCCAAGAGGTTAAGTGCAAGAGCACTTGTGTCTGGCAATGTTTATTGTTTGTTTTGTGTTGCATTTTTTGTTGTTTTGTTGTTTTTTTTTTTTTTTTTGTGACACCATTTTGGGATTAAATTGTCAAAATATGTCTTCCCGTGGAGCGGTCCGGCTATGGTAGCCTTCTTAGGGAGTAGGATAGTGATAATTTGTGACCTCGATGTCGATTTTGTATGCCCATGTTGTCAGGTGCATTAGCAATCCTGTCAGGCAATTTTATTGTCTGTTTTAGTGCATTTTTAGTCATTTTTGTTGATTTTTTTTTTGTGCTGGCCTGAATTCGTCCCTGGGTGGGACGAATTCCGGTTGAGAGAATTCGTCCCTGGGTGGGACGAGCGCCGATCGAGCGCTCGTCCCAGCCAAGGACGAATTCGAGTGCAAAGGGCCTATTTAAGGGCCAAAACTTGATTTTGGGCTCATTTGTGTCATTTTTTCTTGCGATTTTGGAGCTCTGGGAGGAGGAGGTAATTCTGCAAAGCGAAGCACTGCTGTAATTCTCTCTGCCATCATGAGTGCACAAACTGGTTCGAGCGGCAGAGCCGAGGCGAGATCTGTAAGTGACCCTAGGGTTTATTTTGTTTTAACTTAATGCATGTTTTTGTGTTGACGCTTTTCTAAAATTTAAGATTTTTTGTGATGTTTTGGTTTAACAGTTAAGGTTAGAAACCCTAGAACTGAAAATTTGATCTATTTTATTTATTTATTTATTTTTTTTGTTTGCTTGCAGGTTGTTAGGAGCCGGTATCGTGTACCCGCTGCCTTTACTAAGGCGCGGTTGGCATTGACCGATGATGACTGGGAATGGCTTGATGCCCTTGGGCTCAAGCAGGTGGCTCGACTGGAGCCTGTGGTTTTGGATCAGGCCTATCTGACGTCCCTGATCAAGCTCTGGGATCCGTGAACCAATACTTTCCATCTCTTGACAGGGGAGATGACTGTGACTCTTGAGGACGTCTATCGGTTGCTTCGAATTTCGATAGATGGTCTGCCTATTAGGACATCTCCGTTTGATCAACGAAATGCTATACTTACGAGATGTTTTGGGCATGGGGGGGAGCTGGGTGTAGCAGACCCAGTGGAGACAGCCGAGGCGGATTGCTAGGCTAGCGAGATTTTGGTTAGCTGGTGGAAGGAGAGGGGGGTGTTAGGAGTGAGGCACGCATTCTTGATGGGCCTCATTTCTAACATTCTTCTCCCTGATTCGTCAGGTGTGAGGTTCCCGTGGAACCTGCTAGATTTGGTGTGGCAGTTGGCAGAGTGCCCGATAGAGGCACCGTTGATTCTGAGATGGGGAAAAACTTTGTTGGCATAGCTTTACGGGGAGCTGTACGGGGTCCGCTGTCGACAGCGAAAGGGTGTCAATTGCAGCTTTTTGTTGCGAGTCGTCGGGGTTGGCAGCACATAGCTGTTGAGAGGCCTACCGGGTTACCGTGGACGACTCGGGCGGTGATGGAGGATGATGAGATTGGTTATGCAGCTTTGTGGCGACGGTCTACGGAGTAGGGGCAGAGTCGACATGGGCAGGTGCCGTTGAGCACTACATTGATGCCTTTTATCGGCTCACTCCAGGGGAGGTGTTTTGGCGTCCCTATCGGGACTGTCCTGCTTGGCCTGAGGCTGGAGAGTGGCTCCGACGGGTACGGAGGGAGCGATGGTTGACTGGGCGGCACGGGACAGAGCATGAGTTCTTTCTGTATCATCGGGTTACACGACAGTTTGGGGTGCGCTAGGGGTTGCCTGGTGAACCCGTAGGCTATCGACATCGGGGAGATGAGAGGGATCTGGAGCCATCGGTCCTCGTGCCATTGGGCGAGGAATCGGATGTGGTGATTGAGGTGTTGGATGTGGATGACGTCGATACTACCACTGAGTATGACTCGTGGTGGGTATTGCAACGTTGGAGAGGAGAGGGTCCACTGGGAGGCGCAGAGGCGGCAGTGGAGGATGCTGAGGCGGTAGGGGGTGATTGGGGGGGCCGTTGGATGATGCGGACATGGTGGATGCGGGAGATGAGGATGTGGACTTGGGTGTTCCGGAGCAGCCGGACATGCAGGATGTGGAGGAGCAGTTGGAGCCTGACCAGGCTACTGTCCCCGCGAGTCCTATGCGTTCGACAGATACGGAGGGGGTGGGGTCGAATGTAGGTGATGAGGTTACACGACTTACAGAGCTACTGCGGATGTGGGATCTAGAGAGGGATCTTCTACGGGCTCAGTTGGCAGAGTGGGATAGAGTTTTGGCGCAGCGGGATGATGCATTGGCTATTTATCATCGGCGAGAGGCAGAGTGGTGTCTGTACCGGATAGACTTGGAGAGGGAGGTCATCCGCCTTGGCGGGCGGCTCCCTGAGCCTTCGATCAATAGATCTTCTCGACGAACGAGGGATAGTCTGACTGAGCAGTCAGCATCATCTCGTTGCAGGCGGTTAGATGAGGGGGGTGGTAGTAGGCATGATGCGCGGGCTAGCAGTAGCCGCCCTGCAGGGTCCCGTCAGACCCACACCACGGGGGGTAGTTCCCGTCGCACCGATCCTACGTGATCATGGTGGTCGACGCCTTAGGTTGGGTTTTGGATATGCTTGCGGGGTCTGAGGACCGATTTTGTAGCCTGCGGGCATCTTTTTGACGATATATATATATATATACCGGTTTTATTTTTGGTTTTGTACATGTGATGATGTGATTTTTGTTATGCATGTTTATTCATTTTGATTAATGCAGATGTTTTAGATGTCTATGTGATATGCAAATTGAAATGGATGAATGATATTTGTGTTGATTGCACTGTAGGCTGTTTAAGAAGCTCTTTATTTACATGATTTTTTTTGTTTTTGTGTTTTCTGATGGTATCATAAGGATGATAAGTAGCACAGATGGTTTTGGAATGAATGTAAGATTTTTTGAGATTCAGACAGTTTTAACTCATTATTCATGACTGTACTTTATCTTACAAGACTTTTGAACAAGGTATGAATCGGACCTGTTTTTGACCGAGTTACTTAACATCCCTGTGTGTGCAATTGAGTTCATTTAGTGGTATTTGTTAGGATACCGCCAGTGCAGTGGGATTTCAACCGAACTCGTCTCGAGGATCACCTAATTAGCTCCACGAATTCCTTTGTTGCATGTACTAAGATTAATCTGCGTTGTAATCCAGGATGCCATAAGCTAGCTCATCCACATGCAAACATTGATCTGTACGCAAGTTAATGTGACAGATATATCGTCATGCGGGAGGTTTACTTCTGTTACCGATAGGCTATCAACCAAATTGGTACAAAAGCTTGCCTTATGACCTACAGAATGCTGAGAGTTCTAGGGATTCAAGGTCAACTCCCTTCTTTTTTTTCAATTGTATTGGGATACTTGCTCTTTTGTAGTGATAAGATCACTGTTTATTTTGATGGTTTTTATTTTATTTTATTTTTTTTTTTTGAGCAAGGGATTGGGGATATGGAGTGATGAAAATCACTGTTGTCTATGCCTTTTGATGTTTGCACTATAGTTTGTCAAATTTGGAGTTTTGACATTTTGCAAATTTTTGTGTTTTGCAACTGTTGAGAACTTTAGGGATTCTTAGGGAATTGGGTAGGGAGGATGCTTATTCTTATGCCAACTCTCAGCATTCTAGGGGTCATTCGCACAGGGGGATGAGCAAGATAATCGTTTCTCTTGTGGTGACCTAGATTATTTTTTGGTTTCGTCCTTCGTTCACACAATTTGGGAATTTTAGTGTTTTGATTTGTGTTGGGATGTTACGTAACAAGGTGTATTTCAAGTATGACTCTACCTTCGTAAAATACTGTTCGACGTGGTACACTACATGGCTAAAGAGGAAAATGATGATCGAATCACTGAAACTCTTGGTACATTTCCAGACCACTGACTGTAGTGTGGTAAAAGTTATGCATGGTGTTTTTGTTGTTTTTGATGAATTCGAGTATGCCTAAAATTGAGATGCAAATCTTTATTGTTTTTGATGATTTTTGTTGTTTTGTTTTTGTTGAATTTTTTGATTTTTTTTTTGACCAAACGATTGCGATAATCGTTGGAGCTTTTTGGGTTGACCAAGAGATTGTGATAATCCTTGGAGCTTTTTGGTGACCAAGAGATTGCGATAATCCTTGGAGCTTTTTGGATTGACCAAGAGATTGCGATAATCCTTGGAGTTTTTAGGTTGACCAAGACATTGCGATAATCCTTGGAGCTTTTTGGGTTGACCAAGAGATTGCGATAATCCTTGGAGCTTTTTGGGTTGACCAAGAATTGCGATAATACTTGGAGCTTTTTGGTGACCAAGAGATTGCGATAATCCTTGGAGCTTTTTGGGTGACCAAGAGATTGCGATAATCCTTGGAGCTTTTTGTTTCTTTGTTTTTGTGTTTTTTTTTTTTTTTGTACATGGCTTTCTTAGATATGAAATGGTCACAAATGACTGATATTCAAGGGTTCTGTTTCCTTGATACCGTCAAGAGAAGCTAGCCTATACGTTCTCGGTCCTATTTTGCTATCAATGATATAAGGACCTAGCCAATTTGCCGTGAATTTGTCCCTCATATGGGATGGCAAATTAGAGTTTTGTTGGTTTTCCTTCAGAACCAGATCACCAACCCAAAAGTCTCTTAGGTGAAATTTCATGTTGTAAGCTCTCTTAAGCCGCTCTTGATAGATACGTAAGTGCTCGAGAGCATTAACGCGTCTTTCGTCAAGCAACGTAAGTTGGTCTAACCGGGCATGCCGTGTAGTGTCATCATCGATGAATTCTTGTATTGATATGCGGAGGGAAGGAATTTCCAACTCGAGAGGCATTACTGCCTCTGAGCCATACACTAGTGAAAACGGAGTTGCCCTAGTGGGCGTCCGAATGCTAGTGCGATAAGCCCAAAGGGCAAGTGGGATTTGTATGTGCCAATCCTTATGACTGTCTGCGACAGTCTTTGACAGTCTTTTTAAGGATGGCGACTAGCGTTTTGTTTGACGCCTCCGCTTGCCCATTTGCTTGCGGATAATAGGGTGTTGAAAAGCTGTGCTGAATTTTGTACTTTGTGGTTAAAGCACGCACGTCTTTGTTCTTGAATGATGGCCCATTATCCGAGATTATTTTGGATGGAATACCAAAACGACATATGATGTAATGCAAAATGAACTCCGCAATGCGGGGTCCTATCGTAGAGGTTAACAAAATTGCTTCCACCCATTTGGTAAAGTATTCTATGGCCGTTATGATAAATGTGTGACGGCCTGACGATGTAGGGGAGATCTTTTTGATTAGATCGAGGCCCCACTACGAAAATGGCCAAGCAGACTGGACTGTCTGTAGGGCCTGGGAAGGTGCGTGCATCAAATTGGCATGATGTTGACACTTTACGCACCTCTTGACATACGCGCAACAATCTCGCTCTAAAGATGGCCAGTAATAGCCCATGCGAAGAATGCACTTTGCAATGGCCATACCACTAAGTGGCCGCCACATGTACCGTCATGCGCTTGGGTGATCGCCAAGTGGACTCTTGCTGGTCCAAGCAACGAAGAAGAATTCCGTCGTAGCTGCGACGATACAAAATGTCTCCTATCAAGACATATTTTGCCACTTTCTATTTGAATGTTCATTTTGTGGCTTGCGTCAATCCAAAGGGTAGATTACCTAACTTGAGGTAGTCTCTTATGGGTAAATACCAGTCCTGTTGATCGAATACCTCGACAGTTTGAACAGCCAATCCCTTTTGAAGTTCTTCCCTAACAAATATTGATTGGGATAGAACTTGTAAGAATAGCGTTGTGTTGCTATTAATGGGAGTGGGGGAGAACAAAGACCCCAGTTGGCATGTTTCAAATAGTCTCGGATTCGAAAGAACTTATCCGAAGATGGTTCGATCTGGATCATGTGGATTCTTGGCGTCAAGTCTGAGCTTGCGCGCTCCATCGCGGGTTGCGATAAGGTTTTGACTTGAATGGTTGTTACATCACCGGAAAGGTCTTGCGGGATTAGTGACCCTAAGGAGGCCATTGTGTCCGCAAAACGATTCGATGATCGAGAGAGTGCCTCGATGTCATACCACTCAAGTTTTTCCAGGAATTTATCCACGAGGGCTTTATAGGCCTTTAGAACTGGGCATTTGCATTGATATACCCCTTTGACTTGATTGACGATTAACAACGAATCACCAAAGATGTTTAGTCTTTTGATGTTCATGGCAATTGCTGTCTGAAGACCTAGGAGCAAGGCTTCATATTCTGCATTGTTGTTGGTGCACTTGAAGTTTAATTTAAATGACAGGGGCATTGGAGCGCCATGCGGTGTGAAGAATACAATTCTGTGCCACCACCTTGCTCGCATTTAGAACCATCAAAAAATAAGGTTATGTCGGCCCGAGACTCGAGCTCTTCGTAATCCGGCAATCTCGAGACATGGAAGACCTCATCATCGGGTAGTTCTATGACCAGAGGCTGATCGTCTTCAAGAGGAGCCTCTGCTAGTTGATCGGCTATGACTTGTCCTTTTATAGATTTTTGCCCAATAAACTCAATGTCAAATTCTGTCAACAACATAATCCATTTCGTCGTGAGGCTACTCTGATAAGTACGACTCATCATGTATCGCAATGGATTCTCATTAGACACAACATACGTCGTGTTGCTCAACATGTAATGGCGTAGCCTCTTGGTAGCAAACACCACTGCCAAGCAGAGTTTTTCAACGTATGCATAGTTAAGTTCGTAGCACCGACAGGTGCGGCTAAGATAGTAAGTAGCCTATTCTTTGTAAAGTTCATTCTTCTGGGCTAGCATTGCGCCCAGTGCCACCTCAGTAGTTGAGATGTATAAGTAGAACGGCACACCTGGTCTAGGCGGTGCCAATACTGGCGGCGAAGCCAAGTATTGTTTGATTTCATCAAAAGGTCGATCGGCACTCGTCATCCCAATGAAATGTGACCCCCTTGTGCAATAGTTTGTTCATTGGTCGGCATTTGTCAGATAATTGTGCTATGAAGCGTTTAATCGACATGACCTTTCCTTGCAGACTTTTGAGCTGCTTGATAGTGGTTGGGGGAGCCATTTCAAGGATTGCCTTGACTTTGTTTGGGTCCACTTCGATGCCTCTCTTGGAGACTATAAAACCCAAGAGTTTTCCAGATGTGATGTCGAACACGCACTTCTTGGGATTCAATTTGACCTTATGCTCTATGAGGCGATCGAGAATCTTGCTTAAGTCACCGAGATGATCTGAGCGCAAGAGAGACTTGGCTAACAAATCATCCATGTAATCTTCCAAAGTTTTGTGCATGTAATCGTGGAAGATATAAGTCATAGCACGTTGGTATGTAGCGCCAGCATTTTTAAGGCCAAAAGGCATGACCTTATAACAAAATGTCCCCCAAGGCGTTGTGAATGCCGTTTTGAGTTGGTCTTTAGGATTGATACGAATTTGATTGTATCCTGAGAAACCGTCCATTAGGGAGAGCATTTCGTGACCTGCTGTAGCGTCTACCAATGCGTCGATGCTTGGCAAGGGGAAATCATCCTTAGGACTCGCTTTGTTTAGGTCTCGAAAGTCGGTGCATATGCGAATCCTCCCATCGGGCTTCTTGACGGGAACCATGTTGGACAACCATGGCGGATAATCCATGCAGATGACAAATTGTGCATCCAACAACTTTTGCAATTCGTATTTGACCATCAAGGCCACTGTTGGGTGCATTTTTCTTAGTTTTTGCTTTACTTGCTTGATTTTCGGATCAAGCGTTAAATTGTGCATGACTAGCTGCAGGTCTAGTCTTGGCATATCTTTGTATGACCATGCAAAAACCTCCTTCTTTTCTTTGAGAAGGGCAATGTAATCGGCTTTACCCCATCCACAAATCTCTTTTGCAAGGGAGGTTGTAGGGTGGCCTTTGGAAGCTCGAACCAGACCCAAATACAACGCATGGACACCTGAACCTACCAATTCGCCGACCCCCCAATCCTAAAAGGTTTTGCATTTTTCTTAGTTTTTGCTTTCGGTGAAATGCTTCATTTTACCCCAAGGACAACTCAGGATATTTTTCAAGCTGAAGAGGGACACGAGGTCCCAAACGCAGATCTTAACTCAGCTGATGATATCCATTTAATCCCAACTCCACATCAATTGGAGGACGGATCCCACATGTCAGTCGAAGAGACGACTGACGTAGACATCGGCACAGATCCAATGAATCCACGGATTCTCAAGTTGGGGGTAAGCCTTTCCCCCGAAGAGCAAGCCGATTACATTGCCCTTCTTAAAGAAAAGAAGGAAGTTTTTGCATGGTCATACAAAGATATGCCAGGACTAGACCCGCAACTAGTCATGCACAACTTAACGCTTGATCCGAAAATCAAGCTCCGTAAAGCAAAAACTAAGAAAGATGCACCCAACAATGGCCTTGATGGTCAAAGACGAATTGCAAAAGCTGTTGGATGCACAATTTGTCATCTGCGTGGATTATCCGCCATGGTTGTCCAACATGGTTCCCGTCAATAAGCCCGACGGGAGGATTCGCATATGCATCGACTTTCGAGACCTAAACAAAGCGAGTCCTAAGGATGATTTCCCCTTGCCAAGCATCGACGCATTGGTAGACGCTACGAGCAGGTCACGAAATGCTCTCCCTAATGGACGGTTTCTCGAGGATACAATCAAATTCGTATCAATCCCGAAGACCAACTCAAAACGGCATTCACAACGCCTTGGGGGACATTTTGCTATAAGGTCATGCCTTTTGGCCTTAAAAATGCTCGGTGCTACATACCAACGTGCTATGACGTATATCTTCCATGATTACATGCACAAAACTTTGGAAGATTATATGGATGATTTGTTAGCCAAGTCTATCTTGCGCTCAGATCATCTCGGTGACTTGAGCAAGATTCTCAATCGCCTCATAGAGCATAAGGTCAGACTGAATCCCAAGAAGTGCGTGTTCGGCGTCACATCTAGAAAACTCTTGGGTTTTATAGTCTCCAAAAGAGGCATCGAAGTGGACCCAAACAAAGTCAAGGCAATCCTTGAAATGGCTCCCCCAACCACTATCAAGCAGCTCAGAAGTCTGTAAGAAAAGGTCACGTCAATTAAACGCTTCATAGCACAATTATCTGAAAAATGCCGACCAATGAACAAATTATTGCACAAGGGGGTCACATTTCATTGGGATGACGAGTGCCAGTCAGCCTTTGACGAAATCAAACAATACTTGGCTTCGCCGCCGTATTGGCACCGCCTAGACCAGGTGTCCCGTTCTACTTATACATCTCAGCTACTGAGGTGGCACTGGGCGCAATGCTAGCCCAGAAGAATGAACTTCACAAAGAACAAGCTACTTACTATCTTAGCCGCACCCTGGTCAGTTACGAACTTAACTATGCATACGTTGAGAAACTCTCTGGCAGTGGTGTTTGCTACAAAGAGGCTACGCCATTACATGCTGAGCAACACGACGTATGTTGTGTCTAAGGAGAATCCATTGCGATACATGATGAGTCGTACTTATCATAGTAGCCGCACGGCGAAATGGATCATGTTGTTGACGAAATTTGACATTGAGTTTATTGGGCAAAAATCTATAAAAGGACAAGTCATAGCCGATCAACTAGCAGAGGCTCCTCTTGAAGACGATCAGCCTCTCGGTTATAGAACTACCCGATGATGAGGTCTTCCATGTCTCGGAATCGCCAGATTCGAAGAGCCTCGAGTCTCGGGCCGACATAACCTTATTTTTTGATGGTTCTAAATGCGAGCAAGGTGGTGGCGCAGAATTGTATTCTTCACACCGCGAGGCGCTCCAATGCCCTCGTCATTTAAATTAAATTTCAAGTGCACCAAAAACAATGCGGAATATGAAGCCTTGCTCCTAGGTCTTCGAACAGCAATCGCCATGAACATCAAAAGACTGAACATCTTTGGTGATTCGTTGTTAATCATCAATCAAGTCAAAGGGGTATACCAATGCAAATGCCCAGTTCTAAAGGCCTATAAAGCCCTCGTGGACAAATTCTTGGCAAAACTTGAGTGGTATGACATCGAGGCACTCCCTCAATCATCGAATCATTTTGCGGACACAATGGCCTCCTTAGGGTCACTAATCCCGCAAGACCTTTTCGGTGACATGACAACCATTCAGGTCAAAACCTTATCGCAACCCGCGATGGAGCGCGCAAGCTCAGACTTGACGCCGAGAGTCCACATGATCCAGATCGAACCATCTTCGGATAAGTTCTTTCGAATCCGAGACTATTTGAAACACGTCAACTGGGGGTCTTTGTTCTCCCCCACTCCCATTAATAGCAACACAACGCTATTCTTACAAGTTCTATCCCAATCAGCATTTGTTAGGGAAGAACTCCAAAAGGGATTGGCTGTTCAAACTGTCGAGGTATTCGATCAACAGGACTGGTATTTACCCATAAGAGACTACCTAAAGTTAGGTAATCTACCCTTTGGATTGACGCAAGCCGCAAAACGAACATTCAAATAGAAAGCAGCAAAATATGTCTTGATAGGAGACATTTTGTATCGTCGCAGCTACGACGGAATTCTTCTTCGTTGCTTGGACCAGCAAGAGTCCACTTGGGCAGTCACCCAAGCGCATGACGGTACATGTGGCGGCCACTTTAGTGGTATGGCCATTGCAAAGCGCATTCTTCGCATGGGCTATTATTGGCCATATTTAGAGCGAGATTGCTGCGCATATGTCAAGAGGTGCATAAAATGTCAACATCATGCCAATTTAATGCACGCACCTTCCCAGGCTCTACAGACAGTCCAGTCTGCTTGGCCATTTTCATAGTGGGGCCTCGATCTAATTGGAAAGATCTCCCCTGCATCATCAGGCCGTCACACGTTTATCATAACGGCCACATAATACTTTACCAAATGGGTGGAAGCAATTATGTTAACCTCTACGACAGGACCCCGCATTGCGGAGTTCATTTTGCATTACATCATATGTCGTTTTGGTATTCCATCCAAAATAATCTCGGATAATGGGCCATCATTCAAGAACAAAGACATGCGTGCTTTAACCACAAAGTACAAAATTCAGCACAACTTTTCAACACCCTATTATCCGTAAGCAAATGGGCAAGCAGAGGCGTCAAACAAAACGCTAGTCGCCATCCTTAAAAAGACCGTCGCAGATAGTCATAAGGATTGGCACATACAAATCCCACTTGCCCTTTGGGCTTATCACACTAGCATTCGGACGCCCACTGGGGCAACTCCGTTTTCACTAGTGTATGGCTCAGAGGCAGTAATGCCTCTCGAGTTGGAAATTCCTTCCCTCCGCATATCAATACAGGAATTCATCGATGATGACACTACACGGCAAGCCCGGTTAGACCAACTTACGTTGCTTGAAGAAAGACGTGTTAATGCTCTCGAGCACTTACGTATCTATCAAGAGCGGATTAAGAGAGCTTACAACATGAAAGTTCACCTAAGAGACTTTCGGGTTGGTGATCTTGTTCTGAAGGAAAACCAACAAAACTCTAATTTGCCGTCCCATATGAGGGACAAATTCGCGACAAATTGGCTAGGTCCTTATGTCATTGATAGCAAAATAGGACCGGGAACGTACAGGCTAGCTTCTCTTGACGATATCAAGGAAACAGAACCCTTGAATATCAGTCATTTGCGACCATTTCATATCTAAGAAAGCCATGTACCAAAAAAAAAAAAAAAAAAAAAAACACAAAAACAAAGAAACAAAAAGCTCCAAGGATTATCGCAATCTCTTGGTCACCCAAAAAGCTCCAAGGATTATCGCAATCTCTTGGTCACCAAAAATCTCCAAGGATTATCGCAAATTCTTGGTCAACCCAAAAAGCTCCAAGGATTATCGCAATCTCTTGGTCAACCCAAAAAGCTCCAAGGATTATCGCAATCTCTTGGTCAACCTAAAAGCTCCAAGGATTATCGCAATCTCTTGGTCAATCCAAAAAGCTCCAAGGATTATCGCAATCTCTTGGTCACCAAAAAGCTCCAAGGATTATCACAATCTCTTGGTCAACCCAAAAAGCTCCAACGATTATCGCAATCGTTTGGTCAAAAAAAAAATCAAAAAATTCAACAAAAACAAAACAACAAAAATCATCAAAAACAATAAAGATTTGCATCTCAATTTTAGGCATACTCGAATTCATCAAAAACAACAAAAACACTATGCATAACTTTTACCACACTACAGTCAGTGGTCTGGAAATGTACCAAGAGTTTCAGTGATTCAGTCATCATTTTCCTCTTTAGCCATGTAGTGTACCAAGTCGAACGGATTTTACGAAGGTAGAGTCATACTTGAAATACACCTTGTTACGTAACATCCCAACACAAATCAAAACACTAAAATTCCCAAATTGTGTGAATGAAAGACGAAACCTGCAAAATAATCTAGGTCACCACAAGCGAAACGGTTATCTTGCTCATCCCCCTATGCGAATGACCCCTAGAATGCTGAGAGTTGGCAAAAGGACAAGCATCCTCCCTACCCAATTTCCTAAGAATCCCTAAAGTTCTCAACAGTTGCAAAACACAAAAATTTGCAAAATGTCAAAACTCCAAATTTGACAAACTATAGTGCAAACATCAAAAGGCACAGACAACAGTGATTTTCATCACTCCATATCCCCAATCCCTTGCTCAAAAAAAAAATAAAAATAAAAAAAAAACCATCAAAATAAACAATGATCTTATCACTACAAAAGAGCAAGTATCCCAATACAATTGAAAAAAAAAGAAGGGAGTTGACCTTGAATCCCTGGAACTCTCAGCATTCTGTAGGTCATAAGGCAAGCTTTTGTACCAATTTGGTTGATAGCCTATCGATAACAGAAGTAAACCTCCCGCATGACGATATATATGTCACATTAACTTGCGTACAGATCAATGTTTGCATGTGGATGAGCTAGCTTATGGCATCCTGGATTACAACGCAGATTAATCTTAGTACATAAAACAAAGGAATTCATGGAGCTAATTAGGTGATCCTCAGTACAGGTTCGGTTGAAAGCCCACCTGGCACTGGCGGTAACCTAACAAATACCACTAAATGAACTCAATTGCACACACAGGGATGTTAAGTAACTCGATCAAAAACAGGTCCGATTCATACCTTGTTCAAAAGTCTTGTAAGATAAAGTACAGTCATGAATAATGAGTTAAAACTGTCTGAATCTCAAAAAATCTTACATTCATTCCAAAACCATCTGTGCTACTTATCATCCTTATGATACCATCAGAAAACACAAAAATAGAAAAAATCATCCTTATGATACTATCCTACTCCCTAAGAAGGCTACCATAGCCGGACCGCTCCACGGGAGGACGGATTGCCGACAATTCAATCACCAAATGGTGTCACAAAAACAACAAAAATAGTACAAAATTCAACAAAAACACAACAAAAACATTGCCGGACATAAGTGCTCTTGCACTTAAACTCTGGGCAAAGAAAATTGATGTCGAGGTCCAAATTATCGCTCTCCTACTTCCCCAAGAAGGTTACAATAGCCGGACCGCTCCACGGGAAGTTAGGTTTTCGATGATTTCACCTCATTACGGCATCACCAAAAGGGTTAACACCCACCAAAAATAGGTCCAAATGTTGGAAAAATTGCACACGCTAAACGGTAAACCCTTTAAGGCATACCTGCACAAGTCATCTTGGGTCAAGCGACTCGTCGCTTCTCTCACGAAGGTCATTCCCTCATCGATTCGTCGCTTGAAGGGGTAGTCACAGTCACAAATCAACAATCACACACCCAATTAAGGAAAATGACATGCATTCAAAGAATCATTGACAAAGACAATCACGCTCCTGCTTGGGGTAGTAAACAAGCAATAATCAAATCAATCAAACACTTGGCATTTCGTGAATCATGAACACAAGGTTCCCCCTGAGGATAAAAACGCCCTTCACTTGTTCATGACTGATCAATGTCTAAGTTCAAGTCACACCTCACCAAAACAGGTTAATACTTGAAATCAAATTCCTTAGCTCGTCAGAAGCAAGGATTCAAGAATGCATGCCCTTTCCATACTTGGGGCATCAAAAGTTGGTTAGGTTACCAAGAAACCCTAATCATTAGTGCTTTGGTTATCTATTTTTGCTTAGCACTGCGTCACCGTAGCGCTTCCAAAAAAGGGGCATCTGTAGACACCAAAACAGCACCAATCCGATTATGTGACTGCAAACACTGATCACTTTGACAAACACGGCCCCAGGGCAGCCCTCAGAGGTTAAACAGTGGTCTTAACCAATTTCATAGCAATTTTGTAAGGTCAAGAAGCAATTTGGCACACTTGGACACTTTGCCCAGTACTCGTCTCACCCCAGGACGTATTCAAAATAGAATCCGTCCCACCCCAGGACGAATTCTAAATTCGTCCCTGGGTGGGACGAATTCTAAGCTTAACGGGAAAAAAGGCAAATGGTGCCAAGTGGCAGCCCAGAATAGTCAGTTAAGGGCTCCTGCCTTGCACGCATGTGTAAGTGGACAGAGGGGCCGTTAGAAGACTGTTACAAAAAGCATTTATCAAAGTTCAAGTCAATGGAGGACTCCCCTCCCTCATGGGAAGACAAGACTGCCACATGGCGCCCATGTCCAACACATGGCATTTGTGCTTCCCTCCCAAAAGAGACCCCATGGGTCTATAAAAGGTGGGACTTTTCTCACCCAAAATAGACAGGTTGAAGGAGTTTTCAAGCAATGAAGTGCTGCCGAATTGAAGACCCACTTGCATCCCTCTTGGTTCACCTTCCCCCATCCACCAATCTATTTTGCAAGGGAGGTTGTAGGGTGGCCTTTGGAAGCTCGAACCAGACCCAAATCCAACGCATGGACACCTGAACCTACCAATTCGCCGACCCCCCAATCCTAAAAGGTTTTGGGCCCATCCCTGGTGGATTGGCTCCAAAATTAAGGGCCAACGGTGGGAGGCCCACTTGGGCGCCCCCGCACCTCCCAAGTCCTATTTTTTAGTTTTTGAGCATTTTAGATTATTTTTTAGATTGCATTCTGTGTTACTAGGTCTGATTAGTCCATAGCTGCAATTTTGTAACTTTTGGTCAGATTCTAGGATGTTTTGTATTGCTTTGTCGTTTCGCTAACTTGCAGGTGTCAAGGTCAAATTCCCGAGGGTGGAGGCCAAATTGGGAAAATCCGACCATCTGGGTCGTCCCAAAATGGCCCCAATTACATAACCCCCCAGTTTGCAGGCGTTTTGCAGGTCTCGAGATCCGAAATTGGAGCAAAGATGGGTCGGTTTCTTCAACACGAAAGAATTCGTCCCACCTAGGGACGGATTACGATCGAGTCGTCCGCCCGGGGACGAATTCCGCTTGAAGGTGGATTGGCCAGTCGCCTCGATGGCGGTGGCCTTCCGGTAACTTTTCTTACCTTCGTCAAGTTTTGAAGCAATTTGGATTCACTGTATTCACTGTTTCAGGCAAATATTTACATGCATATTTCGTTAGTTTTAGAGAGAAAACGCTTTTCATTTGCAACAGGTGCTACTGACGTCTTGGTCATTTCTTTGTTCGCAGGAGAAGCAGCAGAGGCAAAGAACTCATCGACATCAACGGCGGCATCATCTTGGCCCGCCCATTGCAATCGTGGGCATGCGGAAAGAGGAATCATTCAGTGATTGTAATCAAACTCTATTTGCGCTCCTAGCCCCTGAAAAGGGAGGAGACGTCATTGTAACAGAGATCAAGGGAAATTAATGAAAGGGCTGTGTTTTCTCTTTTTGATTGTGTCTCTTCCAATGTGTTTCTTTTCCATTTCATGCAATTTACATTTCTAGGACTTAAGCGTACTTAATTTTGAATGCAATCGCACTTGGTGTTCCTTTACCCGGAATCTCGTGCTTTCAATACGAAACCTGAGTGATTAATAGTTTAGGAATGTGAGGAGGAATTCATCAAGAGTTCGAAGGGACCCTGATGTGGCTAGGTTTATGAAGGAGGACCTGGATGATCGCCTCTATGTCAATATTGGAGTGGATGATGTCAAATTAGCCCTGAGATATAGATGGCACATGGTTATTACACCCTTAAGGATCTCCTCATAGGTTTCTGTGTAGAGGTGCCAAGTCATGGGCCAACGAGTGCAGGTAGCACTCCGAGAGGCTAATCGATGGACTATAAAGCTATGACAAAGTGGGCCAAAGCCTTCTAGGAAGGTGAGGGTACATGTTAGGATAGATATGGTGATGACCATGAGGACAACCATCATTCTCTCTAACTCAAGGGTAGGGGAGACAATGAGAGATACCCCCATAATGACACAGGTAAAACCATGGATCAAGGAGACCCGATGAGGGAGGCAAAGGGGCTACCAACTAGGATAGTTGTTATGCAGGGGGAGATGGATGTTTGAATTGTATTGAATATTTTCCATGTTATTTAGTTGGGGTTAACTTTGAGAGGATTAAACACTATGACCCTATACTTGTCAGGTTTTAGGGTCAAGCTAGACCCCAAGTTGGGGTATAGGGGCAGTAGCCCCCAGGGAAATGTTTTTTGGCTAATTTATAATTAGCCCATGGATATGTGCCCATAGTATTGTAATTTCCCTTATTGTGTTGTTGGTATATAAAACAACACTTGAATGAGGGTTTGTAAGTGTAAAAATGCATAAGAAAGAGAAACATGGATAAGGATATTATTCTATTGGAGATGGTCAAGTTTATATAATAAGGAAATATTCTTGCTAGGTTTTTTTTGAAAGGGTTTCCCAGGATAAATTCTTGTGTAATGTGTTTCTTATTTATTTTTTCCTTTGATTTGCACTTACTACTTTTCTAGATTTTGTTTATCAAGGTATTATTTCTCTTCATTTGGTATCGTAGCTAGGTTTTAAATTTGTTCAAGGAGTAAGGGTTTCAACCTTGGGATAAATTTATTCTTGAGTGGGAGCAGTGTGTGAAAAAATTTGGGTAAAGAAAAATAACAAAAAGTACACGAGTAGAGATCAAAAAATTTAATGGACATAATTTTGAGTTATGGAAACTCAAGATGGAGGATCTATTGGTGGATAGAGATTAGTGGGTTGTAGTATCAAAAGTAAAACTAATAGGAATGACAGATCAGGAGTGGCTAAATATTGATAGCAAGGTAAGGAACATTATCACATTGTGCTTATCTGATTAAATATTGTTGAATGTATCAACAAAGACCATGATAAAGTTGTTATGGAAAACGTTGAGAATGTTGTATCAGATAAAGTCACCAGTAAATAAACTCTTTATTCAAAAGAAGTTGTCTTCACTTCAAATGAATGATGGTGACTCTATGGCTGAACATATGAATGCTTTTAATACTATGGTAAGTCCATTAAACTTTGTAGATGTAAAAATGGATGAAGAGGAAAAATGTATTACTTTACTTTATTCGTTACTTAATTCTTGGGATAACCTAGTTATGGCTATCACCAATACTACCTTTATATTGAAAGTAGAGGATATAGTAGGAACATTACTTTCTAAGAAAATGAGACAAAAATATTTTGAAGATTATCACTAGAAGGATGCCTTGGTTTTGAGAGGTCATTCTCAAGAAAGAAGTAAAAATAAAACCGAAGAAAAGAAATTGAAATGTAGGGAAATTTTGTTGCTCCAAACAAAAGGAAATGTTGGAAGTGTGGTAAAACAGGGCATTATAAAAGAGACTAAATTTTTAAAAAGATAGATAATAGTAATTCATCTGAAGACGTCTACAGAAATGAAGATAAAAAATGAAGATTCAGAGGACCCATTTGTAGCTACAGCATGCTCAAGTGAACACCATGACTCATGGTTGATTGACTCATGTGTTTCTTTTCATATGAATCCTCATAAGGAGGGGTTATATTAATATGAAAAGATAAATGAAGTTAAAGTCTTCTTGAGAGAAAATTCAACATATAAAATAATAGGTCGAGGAAGATTCAATTTGATTTTAAAATATGGAAGAATTAAAACCCTTCTTGGTGTGTTGCATATTTTAGGTTTGTCAAGGAATCTAATATATGTTAGTAAGATGAATGACACGGGTGTGATTGTGATATTCAATAAAGACAACTGCAAGATGGTTCATGGATGCTTAGTGTTGGCAAGGGGATTTTGTATAGGAACTTGGTTCAAACTTGAGGTAAGCATTATAAGTATTGATTGCAATAACTCTTGAGTTGTAGAGGAAATTAATATGGTAGAAGAAGTTGTAAGTATTCATGTAGTGAAGATAATATTGTGGCATCAATGCATGGGGCACATTGGTGAGAAAGGTCTTCAAATATTAAAAATGAAAGGCATGGTTGAAGGAATGTTTGATTGCCCATTAAATTTTGATTTTTGTGAGCATTATATTTAAAAATCAAACCCGAGTCAAGTTTACCATTAGTGCTACAATATCTGGAGGAATTTTACATCTAGTTCACAATGATGTGTTTGGACCTGCAAAAGTACCATCATTAGGTAAATCTACGTATTTTGTTATATTTATGGATGACTTATCAAGAAAGACCTAGGTATATTTTTTTATGGTATAAATTTGATGTTTTCAAAAAATTTAAAGAGTTTAAGATTTTTGTAGAAAAATAAACAAAGAAAAAGATAAAGGTTATGAGAAGTTACAATGGTGGTGAGTATTGCTCTAATGAATTTGAGAAATTTTTCAATGACTGTGGAATAGAAAGACAGAGAACAACTATGTATACTCCACAACAAAATGGAGTTGCAAAATGAATGAATAGAACATTGATGGATAAGGCTAAAATTATGTTAATCGATGCATGGTTAGAAATAAAATCTAGGTAGAATTCATGTTAACTGCTTGTTACCTCATCATTATATATCCTACCTCAACTTTGGTGGATAAAACTCCACAAGAAGTTTGGACTGGTAAGAAACCATCTCGCAGTCATATACAGGTTTTTGGTTGTGAATCTTATATGTATGTCCCAAAAGAGAAAAGGACTAAGCTATACTATAAATCTAAAAAATGCATATAAGTTGTGAAACCCAAAAATATAGAAGATTGCTTACAATTGTAATGTGATCTTTAAAGAAATAAAAGGGGTTCCAAAATAGGAAATGCAACCAAGCAAAGAACCTAAAATATTTTAGGTAAAAATGGATCAAGAGGAAGAACCTGTGGTAGAACCTGATGCTACAGAAGAATATGAATTACAAAGAAAGTCTTAAGAGGAATATTTAGAGGAAGAAGGTGAGGAGGAAGTTGAAGATGCAAAACCTAGAACTTCAATTTTGAGGAGATCATATCGAGTGAGAAGACTCCTAATTTATTAGATACTAATGAAGAACCCAAGATTGTAAAGGAGGCACTTCAGTCAAGTGAGAATAAGTCTTGGAAAAGGAATGTGGAGGAAGAAATGGAGTCCTTAGATAAAAATAAGTTATGGGACTTTGTGAAACTAGCCCATAGAAGAAAACTTGTTGGCTGTAAATGGTTATTCAAGAAGAAGTACAATGTAGAAGGAAAGTTGGATAAGTAGAAGGCTTGCCTAGTAGCAAAAGGATTTGAGGGAATTGTTGTTGATGAGATTTTTTCTCTTGTGGCTAAACTAACATCAATTAGAGTTTTGTTGGCTATTTCTACTGCTTTTGATTTTGAAATAAGACAAATGGATGTAAAGACAACTTTTCGACATGGTGTTTCCTTTGCCCGAATCTCGTGCTTTCAGTGGTGATCAGAAACACCAAATAGAGGGTTGTCCTTGTCCCTTGATCTCTGTTACACTGACGTCTCCTCCCTTTTCAGGGGCTAGGAGCGCAAATAGAGTTTGATTACAATCACTGAACGATTCCTCTTTCCGCATGCCCACGATTGCAATGGGCGGGCTAAGATGATGCCGTCGCTGATGTCGATGAGTTCTTCGCCTCTGCTGATTCTCCTGCGAACAAAGAAATGACCAAGACTTCAGTAGCACCTGTTGCAAATGAAAAGCGTTTTCTCTCTAAAACTAACGAAATATGCATGTAAATATTTGCCCGAAACGATAATTACGGTGAATCCAAATTGCTTCAAAACTTGACGAAGGTAAGAAAAGTTACCGAAGGCCATCGCCATCGAGGCACTGGCCAATCCACCTTCAAGCGGAATTCGTCCCTAGGCAAGATGAATTCTGACTGTAATTTGTCCCTGGGTGGGACGAATTCTTCTGTGTTGAAGAAACCGACTCTGTCGCTGCTCCTATGTCGGATCCTGAGACCTGCAAAATGCCTGCAAACGAGGGGTTATGTAATTGGGGCCATTTTGGGACGACCTAGATGGTCGGATTTTCCCAATTTGGCCTCCACCCTCGAGAATTTGACCTTGACACCTGCAAGTTAGCGAAACGACAAAGCAATACAAAACATCCTAAAATCTGACCAAAAGTTACAAAATTGCAGCTATGGACTAATCAGACCTAGTAACACAAAATGTGATCTAAAAAATAATCTAAAATGCTCAAAAACTAAAAATAGGACTTGGGAGGTGCGGGGGTGCCCAAGTGGGCCTCCCACCGTTGGCCCTCAATTTTTGAGCCAATCCACCAGGGATGGGCCCAAAACCTTTTAGGATTGGGGGGTCGGTGAATTGGTAGGTTCGAGTGTCCATGCGTTGGATTTGGGTAAGGTTCGAGCTTCCAAAGGCCACCCAACAACCTCCCTTGCAAAAGAGATTGGTGGATGTGGGAAGGTGAACCAAGAGGGATGCAAGTGAGTCTTCAATTTGGCAGCACTTCGTTGCTTGAACACTCCTTCAACCTGTATATTTTGGGTGAGAAAAGTCCCACCTTTTATAGACCCATGGGGTCTCTTTTGGGAGGGAAGCACAAATGCCATGTGTTGGCCATGGGCGCCATGTGGCAGTCTTGTCTTCCCATGAGGGAGGGGAGTCCTCCATTGACTTGAACTTTGATAAATGCTTTTGTAACAGTCTTCTAACGGCCCCTCTGTCCACTTACACATGCGTGCAAGGCAGGAGCCCTTAATCGACTGTTCTGGGCTGCCACTTGGCACCATTTGCCTTTTTGCCCGTTAAGCTTAGAATTCGTCCCACCCAGGGACGAATTTAGAATTCGTCTTGGGGTGGGACGGATTCTATTTTAAATTCGTCCCGGGGTGAGACGAGTACTGGGCAAAGTGTCCAAGTGTGCCAAATTGCTTCTTGACCTTACAAAATTGCTATGAAAGTGGTTAAGACCACTGTTTAACCTCTAAGGGCTGCCCTAGGGGCTGTGTTTGTCAAAGCGATCAGTGTTTACAATCACATAATCGGATTGGTGCTGTTTTGGTGTTTGCAGTCACATAATCGGATTGGTGCTGTTGCACTTGACATTTCGGCATACAAAATACGCATTGGCATTACAAAATGTCAATATCCTACCCCCCAAGAAGGCTAACGTAGCCGGACCGCTCCACGGGCGGACGGAGTGCAGACAATTTAATCCCCAAATGGTGTCACAAAAACAAAAAACACTACAAAATTCAACAAAAACACAGAGAAACATTGCCAGACATAAGTGCTAATGCACTTAACCTCTAGGCAAAGAAAATAGATTTCGAGGTCCAAATTATCGCTCTCCTACTTCCCTAAGAAGGCTACAATAGCCGGACCGCTCCACGGGAAGTTAGATTTTTGATGATTTCACCTCATTTTGGCATCACCAAAAGGGTTAACACCCACCAAAAATAGGTCCAAATGTTGGAAAAATTGCACACGCTTAACGGTAAACCCTCTAAAGGTACCCTTGCACAAGTCATCTTGGGTCAAGTGACTCGTCGCTTCTCTCACAAAGGTCATTCCCTCATCGATTCGTCGCTTGAGGGGGTAGTCACACTTAGTCACCAACCAACAATCACACACCCAATTAAGGAAAATGACATGCATTCAAAGAATCATTGACAAAGACAATCACGCTCCTGCTTGGGGCAGTAAACAAGCAACAATCAAATCAATCAAACACTTGGAATTTCGTGAATCATGAACACAAGGTTCCCCCTGAGGATAAAAACGCCCTTCACTTGTTCATGACTGATCAATGTCTAAGTTCAAGTCACACCTCACCAAAACAGGTTAATACTTGAAATCAAGTTCCTTAGCTCGTCAGAAGCAAGGATTCAAGAATGCATGCCCTTTCCATACTTGGGACATCAAAAGTTGGTTAGGTTACCAAGAAAACCTAATCATTATTGCTTTGGTTATCTATTTTTTCTCAAAGACCGCGTCACCTGCAGTCGCTTCCCAAAAAGGGGCATCTGTAGACACCAAAACAACACCAATCCGATTATGTGATCGCAAACACTGATCGCTTTGACAAACACTGCCCCCAGGGCAGCCCTCAGAGGTTAAACAGTGGTCTTAACCACTTTCATAGCAATTTTGTAAGGTCAAGAAGCAATTTGGCACACTTGGACACTTTGACCAGATATTCGCTCTCACCCGGGGACCGAATTCAAAATAGAATCCGTCCCACCCCAGGACCTAGTTCTGAATCCGTCCCCGGGTGGGACGAATTCTAAGCTAACGGGCAAAAAGACAAATGGTGCCAAGTGGCAGCCCAGAACAGTCGATTAATGACTCCTGCCTTGCATGCGTGTGTAGGTGGACGGAGGGGCCGTTAGAAGACTGTCACAAAAGGCATTTATCAAAGCCCAAGTCAACGGAGGACTCCCTCCCTCATGGGAAGACAAGACTGCCACATGGCGCCTATGACCAACACATGGCATTTGTGTTTCCCTCCCAAAAGAGACCCCATGGGTCTATAAAAGGTGGGACTTTTCTCACCCAAATAGACAGGTTGAAGGAGTTTTCAAGCAACGAAGTGCTTCCGAATTGAAGACCCACTTGCATCCCTTTTGGTTCACCTTCCCACATCCACCAATCTCTTTTGCAAGGGAGGTTATTGGGTGGCATTTGGAAGCTCGAACCTTACCCAAATCCAATGCATGGACACCTGAACCAACCAATTCGCCGACCCCCCAATCATAAAAGGTTTTGGGCCCATCCGTGGTGGATTGGCTCCAAAATTGAGTGCCAACGGTGGGAGGCCCACTTGGGCACCCCCGCACCTCCCAAGTCCTATTTTTAGTTTTTGAGCATTTTAGATTATTTTTTTTAGATTGCATTTTTTGTTATTAGGTTTGATTAATCCATGGCTGCAATTTTGTAACTTTTGGTCAGATTCTAGGATGTTTTGTATTGCTTTGTCGTTTCGCTAACTTGCAGGTGTCGAGGTCAAATTCCCGAGGGTGGAGGCCAAATTGGGAAAATCCGACCATCTGGGTCGTCCCAAAATGGCCCCAATTACATAACCCCCTGTTTGCAGGCGTTTTGCAGGTCCCGAGATCCGACATTGGAGCAGCAGAAGGTCGGTTTCTTCAACACAGAAGAATTCGTCCCACCCAGGGACAAATTACGAGTCGGAATCATCCCCGCCCAGGGACGAATTCCGCTTGAAGGTGGATTGGCCAGCTGCCTCGGTGGCGATGGCCTTCCGGTAACTTTTCTTACCCTCTGTCAAGTTTTGAAGCAATTTGGATTCACTATATTCACTTGTTTCGTGCAAATATTTACATGCATATTTCGTTAGTTTTAGGGAGCAAACGCTTTTCATTTGCGACAGGTGCTACCGACGTCTTGGTCATTTCTTTGTTCACAGGAGAAGCAAGCAGAGGCGAAGAACTCATCGACATCAGCGGCGGCATCATCTTGGCCCGCCCATTGCAATCGTGGGCACGAGAAAAGAGGAATCATTCAGTGATTGTAATCAAACTCTATTTGTGCTCCTAGCCCCTGAAAAGGGAGGAGACACCATTGTAACAGAGATCAAGGGATATTAATGAAAGGGCTGCGTTTTCTCTATTTGATTGTGTCTCTTCCAATGTGTTTCTTTTCCATTTCATGCAATTTACATTTCTAGGACTTAAGCGTACTTAATTTTGAATGCAATCACACTTGGTGTTTCTTTTGCCCGAAATCTCATGCTTTCAGTGGCGATCACGGTGGGACCCCCCTTGTGATAGTCTTCTAACGGCACCTATGTCCACCTACACACGCGTGCAAGGCAAGAGTCATTAACTAACTGTTCTGGGCTGCCACTTGGCACCATTTGTCTTTTTGCCCGTGCCCGTTAAGCTTAGAATTCGTCCCATCCAGGGACGGATTAAGAATTCGTCCTGGGGTGGGACGAATTCTATTTTGAATTCGTCCCTAGGTGAGACGAATACTAGGCAAAGTGTCCAAGTGTGCCAAATTTCTTCTTGACCTTACAAGTCCTGGTGGATTCTATTTTGACGAATACTGGGCAAAGTGTCCAAGTGTGCCAAATTGCTTCTTGACCTTACAAGTCCTGGTGGATTATGCAATCTAAAAAAAAATAATCTAAAATGCTCAAAAACTAAAAATAGGACTTGGGAGGTGCGGGGGTGCCCAAGTGGGCCTCCCACCGTTGGCCCTCGATTTTGGAGCCAATCCACCACGGATGGGCCCAAAACCTTTTAGGATTGGGGGGTCGGCGAATTGGTTGGTTCAAGTGTCCATGCGTTGGATTTGGGTAAGGTTCGAGCTTCCAAAGGCCACCCAACAACCTCCCTTGCAAAAGAGATTGGTGGATGTGGGAAGGTGAACCAAGAGGGATGCAAGTGGGTCTTCAATTCGGCGAGCACTTCGTTGCTTGAAAACTCCTTCAACTCTGTCCATGTTTTGGGTGAGAAAAGTCCCACCTTTTATAGACCCAAGGGGTCTCTTTTGGGAGGGAAGCACAAATGCCATGTGTTGGTCATAGGCGCCATGTGGCAGTCTTGTCTTCCCATGAGGGAGGGGAGTCCTCCATTGACTTGAACTTTGATAAATGCCTTTTGTGACAGTCTTCTAACGGCCCCTCTGTCCACCTACACACGCGTGCAAGGCAAGAGTCCTTAACTGACTGTTCTGGGCTGCCACTTGGCACCATTTGCCTTTTTGCCCGTTAAGCTTAGAATTCGTCCCACCCAGGGACGGATTCAGAATTCGTCTTGGGGTGGGACGAATTCTATTTTGAATTCGTCCCTGGGTGAGACGAATCATCGGGCAAAGTGTCCAAGTGTGCCAAATTGCTTCTTGACCTTACAAAATTGCTATGAAAGTGGTTAAGACCATCTGTTTAACCTCCGAGGGCTGCCCCTGGGGGCTGTGTTTGTCAAAGCGATCAGTTTTTGCGGTCACATAATCGGATTGGTGCTGTTTTGGTGTCTACGAGATGCCCCTTTTTGGGAAGCGCCATGGTGACGCAGATGTTGAGCAAAAATAGATAACCAAAGCACTAATGATTAGGGTTTCTTGGTAACCTAACCAACTTTTGATGCCCCAAGTATGGAAAGGGCATGCATTCTTGAATCCTTGCTTCTGACGAGCTAAGGAATTTGATTTCAAGTATTAACCTGTTTTGGTGAGGTGTGACTTGAACTTAGACATTGATCAGTCATGAACAAGTGAAGGGCATTTTTATCCTCAGGGGGAACCTTGTGTTCATGATTCACGAAATGCCAAGTGTTTGATTGATTTGATTGTTGCTTGTTTATTGCCCCAGCCAGGAGCGTGATTGTCTTTGTCAATGATTCTTTGAATGCATGTCGTTTTCCTTAATTGGGTGTGTGATTGTTGGTTGGTGACTAAGTGTGACTACCCCCTCAAGTGACGAATCGATGAGGGAATGACCTTCGTGAGAGAAGCGACGAGTCGCTTGACCCAAGATGACTTGTGCAAGGGTGCCTTTAGAGGGTTTACCGTTAAGCGTGTGCAATTTTTCCAACATTTGGACCTATTTTTGGTGGGTGTTAACCCTTTTGGTGATGCCGTAATGAGGTGAAATCATCGAAAATCTAACTTCCCGTGGAGCGGTCCGGCTATTGTAGCCTTCTTGGGGAAGTAGGAGAGCGATAATTTGAACCCCGACATCGATTTTCTTTGCCCATAGGTTAAGTGCAAGAGCACTTATGTCCGGCAATGTTTTTTGCTGTTTGTTTTTGTTGAATTTTGTACTGTTTTTGTTGTTTTTGTGACACCATTTGGGGATTAAATTGTCGAAAATCCATCTTCCGTGGAGCGGTCCGGCTATGGTAGCCTTCTTGGGGAGTAGGATATTGACAATGTAAACCCTGACATCAATTTTGCTATGCCAAGAGGTTAAGTGCAAGAGCACTTGTGTCTGGCAATGTTTATTTTGCTATGTTTTTTGTTGTTTTGATTTTCTTGTGACATCATTTGGGGATGAAATTGTCGAAAATCCGTCTTCCCGTGGAGCGGTCCGGCTATGGTAGCCTTCTTAGGGAATAGGATAGTGACAATGTAGACCCCGACATCAGTTTTTCTATGCCAAGAGGTTAAGTGCAAGAGCACTTGTGTCTGGCAATGTTTATTATTGTTTTTGTTGTTTTGATTTTCTTGTGACATCGTTTGGGGATGAAATTGTCAAAAATCCGTCTTCCCGTGGAGCGGTCCGGCTATGGTAGCCTTCTTAGGGAGTAGGATAGTGACAATGTAGACCCCGACATCAATTTTTCTATGCCAAGAGGTTAAGTGCAAGAGCACTTGTGTCTGGAAATGTTTATTGCTTTTTGTTTTTGTGTTGCATTTATTTGTTGTTTTTGTTGTTTTGATTTTCTTTGATCTTGTGCATGATGGTTGATGAATATGGATGTATGCATGTTGATTTATTTTGATGGATGCATATGCTATGATGAATGCAAATGGTTTTGATTTATATGTGATATGCAGATATGAAATGGATGAATGGGGTTTGTGATGTTTGGCTATGGCACCAAGGACTGTTTAGAACTCTGTTATTTTGTTTTTAGGCGATTGTTGTGATGCATGACTTTGTATGTATACATGTGGTTTTTCTTTTTTTTGTATTTTTTTGATGGTATTGTAAGGATGAAAAGTAGCGCAGTTGGTTTAGAAATGTAGCTAAGGTTTTCTGAGACTCAGACGGTTTTAACTCACTAGCCATGACTGTACTTTATCTTACAAGACTTTTGGACAAGGTATGAATCGGACTTGTTTTTGACCAAGTTATTTCACATCCCTGTGTGTGCAATTGAGTTCATTTATGTGGTATTTGTTAGGATACCGCCAATGCCGGATGGGCTTTCAACCGAACCTGTCTTGAGGATCACCTAATTAGCTCCACGAATTCCTTTGTTGTATGTACTAAGATTAATCTGCGGTGTAATCCAGGATGCCATAAGCTAGCTCATCCACATGCAAACATTGATCCGTACGCAAGTTAATGTGACGGATATATCGTCATGCGGGAGGTTTACTTACGTTACCGATAGGCTATCAACCAAATTGGTACTGAAGCTTGCCTTATGACCTATAGAATCGTTGAGAGTTCCGAGGGATTCAAGGTCAACTCCCTTCTTTTCTTCAATTGTATTGGGATACTTGCTCATTGTAGTGATGAGATCACTGTTTATTTTGATTTGTTTTTCTTTTGAGCAAGGGATTGGGGATATGGAGTGACGAAAATCACTGTTGTTTGTGCCTTTTGATGTGTGCACTGTAGTTTGTCAAATTTGGAGTTTTGACATTTTGCAAATTTTTTGTGTTTTGCAACTGTTGAGAACTTTAGGGATTCTTAGGGAATTGGGTAGGGAGGATGCTTGTCCTTTTGCCAACTCTCAGCATTCTAGGGGTCATTCGCACAGGGGGATGAGCAAGATAACCGTTTCGCTTGTGGTGACCTAGATTATTTTGCAGGTTTCGTCTTTCGTTCACACAATTTGGGAATTTTTTTTATGTGTTTTAATTTGTGTTGGGATGTTACGTAACAAGGTGTATTTCAAGTATGACTCTACCTTCGTAAAATCTGTTCGACTTGATACACTACATGGCTAAAGAGGAAAATGATGACTGAATCACTGAAACTCTTGGTACATTCCCAGACCACTGACTGTAGTGTGGTAAAAGTTATGCATGGTGTTTTTGTTGTTTTTGTAAAATGGAACAGTGTGGAACAAGATGGTCTATCAGAGCAATTACAGCCTATGGTGCCTTTGACCTATATGACCACAAATATGCAATGTATGGATGCAATGCTTAATGCAACTACATATTTTTGTAATTTTGATGGATTGTTTTTGTTGAAGGTGAAGATGAGGTGCGAGAATATGAATTTTTTTGATGAATTTGAGTATGCCTAGAATTGAGATGCAAATATTTGTTGTTTTTGATGATTTTTGTTGTTTTGTTTTTTTTGAATTTCTTGATTTTTTTGACCAAGCGATTGCGATAATCGTTGGAGCTTTTTGGGTTGACCAAGAGATTGCGATAATCCTTGGAGCTTTTTGGATTGACCAAGAGATTGCGATAATCCTTGGAGCTTTTTGGATTGACCAAGAGATTGCGATAATCCTTGGAGCTTTTTGGGTTGACCAAGAGATTGCGATAATCCTTGGAGCTTTTGGGTGTGACCAAGAGATTGCGATAATCCTTGGAGCTTTTGGGTGTGACCAAGAGATTGCGATAATCCTTGGAGCTTTTTGGTTTTGACCAAGTGATTGCGATAATCCTTGGAGCTTTTTGGGTGACCAAGAGATTGCGATAATCCTTGGAGCTTTTTGGTTTTGACCAAGAGATTGCGATAATCCTTGGAGCTTTTTGGGTGACCAAGAGATTGCGATAATCCTTGGAGATTTTTGGTTTGGATTATGGTTCTTCAGGGGATAGAGGTACCCCCAGCTTGATGGTCTTTGCACTTCGGATCTGGCTCTAGAGGTATGGGCATGAATGGATCGGCCCTATGCACGGAGATGAGGACAGGGGTCCGCCCGTGGCAGTGATGTTGCTATGATGTCTCGTGGTAGAAGTTGCTCTCTGTGTGCCCAAAGTGGTGGATGTAATGCTTGGTCCCATTGTGGTGGGTTAACGTGCCACTCATGCCCTAGTATTATGTTTATCTGTTGACATGCTTCTTCGATTTTTATGGGATGTCGATGCTGTCGCATGTGATTCTTGTGGGCTATGTCTGTTTCATCCTCACCTTCGAACAATGTGTATAGCTCATCAGAATCTATAGATTCTGAGACATGGAGGACTGCATCATCAGGTAGCCCTACGGTTAAAGGTTGATCCTCTTCGAAAGGAGCCTTATGTAAGTTGGGCCTTGGGAGCTCCAAAATCTTGGTCTCTACCAACTCTAAGTGCTCTAGTGCTTTGCATGTATTGGGAGATTTGAACTCCTCCTCTTTGGTTGGTTCTTGTTGAGGAACTTGGGGCTTATGGAGGGGTGGCCTGATGGCACCCCCATGCCTTGGTAGGGCAGTTCATCCCGCTCTTCTTCACGCTCTGATTCCTTAGAGGCTTCTTGATGAATTTCTAAGGGTGGCTCATAAGCCTGGGTGGATGTCTGAGGAAGGCACCCGTCATTGGTTATAGGAGCAGCCTCCCATTCATGTCTAGGAGGCGTCGGGGGTGGTGCTTCAGGAATCGGGAGAGTAGCTTCCCGCTCCTGTCTAGGAGGTGTTGGGGGTAGCTTTTGATGAGGTCGCGATGACCTATCTTCCCCCCATGGGTTGTGCCACTCAAAATATTTTGTCTTATGCATGTGAGGGGTTGGAGTCTTCTCTTGCATAGTGTGTTGGAACAGCTCATCCTTCTGGCGCTGAAGGTGCTCTTCGTTAATATGGTACGGTTCCTCTAATGGTAGTCGTTCGAGCTCAAGTTGCGTGAGTTGCTTGAGATGTGTGATATATTCGACAGATTCTACGATAGTTAGTCCCACCGCCTCATGTCTAGAAGGCCTAGACGCCTCTCTTAGATAAAAATCTTGGTCGTAGTGATCCAAGATCTCTATAGGACACATCCCTCTGTTAGGGGTAGCAGCATTCTCTCGGGGATTTGGCCTCAGTGATTGGTCCTGATAGATAGCAGGTGCGAAGGCATATTGCTCTCGCACTGTATATTGCTCTCGAGGAAGGTAGAGGTCTTCCTCGTGCTCTCTTTCATAAGTGAAAAAGGGATGGACGGAGCTATCTCGCCCTGCCCAAAGAGCCTTGTGCTCTGGATTTGTCTTTGTAGTTCTGGCAACTAGAGGGGGTGAAGGAGGGATAATGTAATCATGTGGTTCCTCCCATCGAACCCTATGTTGACTTAGCACTTCATCGCGCGATGACCGCTCATAGCGAGCATCTAAGGGAGCTCTCATTGCTTCATGTCTAGAAGGCCTAGATGCCTCTTCTAGATATCTATCTCGGTCGTAGTGATCCAAGATCTCTATAGGCGACCTCCCTCTATTGGGGGTAACAGCATTCCCTCGAGGCTTTGGCCTCAGTGAGTGTTCTTGATAGATAGCAGGTGCGGAGGCATATTGCTCTCGACTGTATATTGCTCTCGAGGAAGGTAGAGGTCTTCCTCGTGCTCTCTTTCATAAATTAAAAAGGAACGGGTGGAGTTGGCCCGCCCCCCTCGAGGAGCCTTGTGCTCGGATTTGTCTTTGTAGTCCCGACAACTAGAGGGGGTGAAGGACGGGTAGTGTAATGATGTGGTTCCTCCCGTCGAACCCTATGTTGACCTAGCGCTTCATCGCGCGGTGACCGCTCATAGCGATCATCTAAGGGAGCTCTCCTATGACTGTACCCCTCATGGAAGGGTGTGTGATGAGTGCTATGTTGAACAGGAGTGCTCCTCGAAGAGGTGTCCCTGTAGTCTCTTTCCTTTAAGGTGTGGAGGGGACTGCATTGTGTGTTAGGTCACCAAGGTGGTATGACCAAATCCTTGGGATTGTAATGGAGGTGACTCGTGCCTCCTTGGATATTCCCCATAGCCTTCGCCCGTGATTGGGCTTGGCTACGGGTTAGCACCATGACGATGTCTCTCTAAAAAGCCCTAAAATTGAAAATGAGTCATATGGGGCCCAAAATTGGTGTGCGCATCCCTCTTATAATAGATAAGACAAAAATGAAGTTTCAAGTCCTAACTCTAAATACATTAGGAGATATTGACATCCGAACAGCTCAAAAAGTGTAAAAAATTGGGCACGCAATTTTAGAACCTAATTTCGGGGCACTAGATGATGGAATTTGGCCTCGAAAACTAGATTTTTGGGGAAATACAACTCTAGGGAGTTATATTTGTTTAAAATTCTCCCAACCAACTCCCTGTAAAATTTCGTGTCAAACGGAGCTACGGTTGAGAAGTTATGGCCCCGACAAGATGCACTAAAATTTAGGGAAAAATGTAAGATTTCCCATATTTTGTTGGATGGTCCTGCATCACTTATGGGCACATTTGGGGTGATTTTGGGTTGACCAAAGGGTTCATGGACACCTTTGGGGCATTTTGGAGTGACCAAGCGATTACGGGAATCCTTGGAGCTTTTTGGAGAAAATGACAAAATGCGTAGATTTTTTTATCTTTGTTTTTAATGATTTTTTTTTGTCTACACTAAACAGAATTAAACACACACATTCACAAAACCGTGATTATCTCTTTTAAGGATTCTTGGTGTGCCCTAAACTGGTTTAGTGCATTTTGGTGTTTTGTTTTTGTTTTTGTAGGTTTTGTAGAACGTTTAAATGCATCATGTAGGCTCTTATAACTCCAAAAAGGTCGCCCCTTCAATATACCAACCAGGCCGATATACCAACCTCTCTATATACCCGCCCTTACGAGAGGGAGACTATAGGTACGTGAGAGCAGAAGGTACGTGGTACATAGGCGGTACGGAAGGGGGATTGTCCTGTTAATGGCACCTACCATAGAAGACTTATCCTCGCGCGCATGGGAATCACCCCAGCTACGCTCGGTCCTGTCTTCGTCGGGATTTACGCCTAACAACGGTTGACAATCGGGAAATGGATGCAAATCAAGCCAAGGTGGTGATGAAATCCACCAATGGTCTTGATCAAGGGCTGGGGTCTTACGACCAGCTCCTTGGTTTAAAATTGTTTCGTGATGTGTGTGGGATTCATTTTATTCAACAAAAATGAAACAAGCATACATGACTTTTCTTATGCAATGCAAGACAAGATGAAAACAATCAAAGGAACAGAAACAGAAACAGAAAAAATATAACAGAGATCATGAAAATCCCTACCTCTTCTCTGGCTCGCTCCCGTTGTCTCCGAATTTCTGCTCTAAAAATCTACGAGCGAGAATTCGTCCCTCTGGGAGACGAATTGCAGAACAAAATTCGTCCCTCCCAGAGACGAATTTGAATTCGTCTCAGGGTCAGACGAATTGCAGAAAAGAATTCGTCCCTGTTAGAGACGAATAGCAGTCTGCAACAAAAAAAAATGTACCTGTCAAGCACAAACACAAAACTTTGATCAGTTTCTGTGATTTCAAAAACCAGGGAACAGAGTCCCACCGTGATCGCCACTGAAAGCACGAGATTTCGGGCAAAGGAAACACCAAGTGCGATTGCATTCAAAATTAAGTACGCTTAAGTCCTAGAAATGTAAATTGCATGAAATGGAAAAGAAACACATTGGAAGAGACACAATCAAATAGAGAAAACACAGCCCTTTCATTAATATCCCTTGATCTCTGTTACAATGATGTCTCCTCCCTTTTCAGGGGCTAGGAGCGCAAATAGAGTTTGATTACAATCACTGAATGATTCCTCTTTCCGCGTGCCCACGATTGCAATGGGCGGGCCAAGATGATGCCGCCATTGATGTCGATGAGTTCTTCGCCTCTGCTGCTTCTCCTACGAACAAAGAAATGACCAAGACGTCAGTAGCACCTGCTGCAAATGAAAAGCGTTTGCTCTCTAAAACTAACGAAATATGCATGTAAATATTTGCCTAAAGCAGTGAATACAGTGAATCCAAATTGCTTCAAAACTTGACAGAAGGTAAGAAAAGTTACCAGAAGGCCACTTGCCACTGAGGCAGCTGGCCAATCCACCTTCAACTGGAATTCGTCCCTGGGCAGGACGAATTCTGATCGTAATTCGTCCCTGGGTGGGACGAATTCTTCTGTGTTGAAGAAACCGACTTGTTGCTGCTCCAATGTCGGATCCCGAGACCTGCAAAACACCTGCAAATAGGGGGGTTATGTAATTGGGGCCATTTTGGGACGACCCAGATGGTCGGATTTTCCCAATTTGGCCTCCACCCTCAGGAATTTGACCTTGACACCTACAAGTTAGCGAAACGACAAAGCAATACAAAACATCCTAGAATCTGACCAAAAGTTACAAAATTGCAGCTATGGATTAATCAAACCTAATAACACAAAATGCAATCTAAAAAATAATCTAAAATGCTCAAAAACTAAAAATAGGACTTGGGAGGTGCGGGGGTGCCCAAGTGGGCCTCCCACCGTTGGCCCTCGATTTTGGAGCCAATCCACCAGGGATGGGCCCAAAACCTTTTAGGATTGGGGGGTCGGCGAATTGGTTGGTTCAGGTGTCCATGCGTTGGATTTGGGTAAGGTTCGAGCTTCCAAAGGCCACCCAACAACCTCCCTTGCAAAAGAGATTGGTGGATGTGGGAAGGTGAACCAAAAGGGATGCAAGTGGGTCTTCAATTCGGCAGCACTTCGTTGCTTGAAAACTCCTTCAACCTATCCATGTTTTGGGTGAGAAAAGTCCCACCTTTTATAGACCCAAGGGGTCTCTTTTGGGAGGGAAGCACAAATGCCATGTGTTGGCCATAGGCGCCATGTGGCAGTCTTGTCTTCCCATGAGGGAGGGGAGTCCTCCATTGACTTGAGCTTTGATAAATGCCTTTTGTGACAGTCTTCTAACGGCCCCTCTGTCCACCTACACACGCGTGCAAGGCGGGAGTCCTTAACTGACTGTTCTGGGCTGCCACTTGGCACCATTTGCCTTTTTGCCCGTTAAGCTTAGAATTCGTCCCACCCAGGGACGGATTCAAAAGTCGTCCTGGGGTGGGACGAATTCTATTTTGAATTCGTCCCTGGGTGAGACGAATACTGGGCAAAGTGTCCAAGTGTGCCAAATTGCTTCTTGACCTTACAAAATTGCTATGAAAGTGGTTAAGACCACTGTTTAACCTCTGAGGGCTGCCCTAGGGACTGTGTTTGTCAAAGCGATCAGTGTTTGCAGTCACATAATCGGATTGGTGCTGTTTTGGTGTCTACAGATTCCCCTTTTTGGGAAGCGCTACGGGTGACGCGATAGTGCTGAGCAAAAATAGATAACCAAAGCACTAATGATTAGGGCTTCTTGGTAACCTAACCAAATTTTGATGCCCCAAGTATGGAAAGGGCATGCATTCTTGAATCCTTGCTTCTGACGAGCTAAGGAACTTGATTTCAAGTATTAACCTGTTTTGGTGAGGTGTGACTTGAACTTAGACATTGATCAGTCATGAACAAGTGAAGGGTTAAGTGATTGTAATCAAAATATATTTGTGCTTCTAGCCCCTAAAAATGGAGAAGACGTCATTGTAACAGAGATCAAGGGACAAGGGTTAAGTGAGATCACGGTAAACCCTCTACAGGTACCCTTGCACAAGTCATCTTGGGTCAAGCGACTCGTCGCTTCTCTCACGAAGGTCATTCCCTCATCGATTCGTCGCTTGAGGGGGTAGTCACACTTAGTCACCAACCAACAATCACACACCCAATTAAGGAAAATGACATGCATTCAAAGAATCATTGACAAAGACAATCACGCTCCTGCTTGGGGCAGCGGGCAAAGGAAACACCAAGTGCGATTGCATTCAAAATTAAGTACGCTTAAGTCCTAGAAACGTAAATTGCATGAAATGGAAAAGAAAAACATTGGAAGAGACACAATCAAATAGAGAAAACACAGCCCTTTCATTAATTTCCCTTGATCTCTGTTACAATGACGTCTCCTCCCTTTTTAGGGGCTAGGAGCGCAAATAGAGTTTGATTACAATCACTGAATGATTCCTCTTTTCGCGTGCCCACGATTGCAATGGGCGGGCCAAGATGATGCCGCCACTGATGTCGATGAGTTCTTTGCCTCTGCTGCTTCTCCTACGAACAAAGAAATGACCAAGACGTCAGTAGCACCTGTTGCAAATGAAAAGCGTTTGCTCTCTAAAACTAACGAAATATGCATGTAAATATTTTCCTGAAACGATGAATACGATGAATCCAAATTGCTTCAAAACTTGACGGAAGGTAAGAAAAGTTACCGAAGGCCACTGCCACCGATGCGGCTGGCCAATCCACCTTCAACTGGAATTCGTCCTTGGGCAGGACGAATTCAGCTGTAATTCATCCCCAGGTAGGACGAATTCTACTGTGTTGAAGAAACCGACCTGCCTTCGCTCCAATGTCGGATCCTGAGACATGCAAAATGCCTGCAAATAGGGGGGTTATGTAATTGGGGCCATTTTGGGATGACCCAGATGGTCGGATTTTTCCCAATTTGGCCTCCACCCTCGAGAATTTGACCTTGACACCTGCAAGTTAGCGAAACGACAAAGCAATACAAAACATCCTAGAATCTGACCAAAAGTTACAAAATTGTAGCTATGGACTAATCAGACCTAGTAACACAAAATGCAATCTAAAAAATAATCTAAAATGCTCAAAAACTAAAAATAGGACTTGGGAGGTGCGGGGGTGCCCAAGTGGGCCTCCCACCGTTGGCCCTCGATTTTGGAGCCAATCCACCAGGGATGGGCCCAAAACCTTTTAGGATTGGGGGGTCGGCGAATTGGTAGGTTCAGGTGTCCATGCGTTGGATTTGGGTAAGGTTCGAGCTTCCAAAGGCCACCCAACAACCTCCCTTGCAAAAGAGATTGGTGGATGTGGGAAGGTGAACCAAGAGGGATGCAAGTGGGTCTTCAATTCGACAGCACTTCGTTGCTTGAAAACTCCTTCAACCTGTCTATTTTGGGTGAGAAAAGTCCCACGTTTTATAGACCCATGGGGTCTCTTTTGGGAGGGAAGCACAAATGCCATGTGTTGGCCATGGGCGCCATGTGGCAGTCTTGTCTTCCCATGAGGGAGGGGAGTCCTCCATTGACTTGAACTTTGATAAATGCTTTTTGTGCAGCTCTTCTAACGGCCCCTCTGTCCACTTACACATGCGTGCAAGGCGAGAGCCCTTAGTCGGCGTTGCGGGCTGCCACTTGGCACCATTTGCCTTTTTCCCGTTAAGCTTAGAATTCGTCCCACCCAGGGACGGATTTAGAATTCGTCCTGGGGTGGGACGGATTCTATTTTGAATTCGTCCCGGGGTGAGACGAGTACTGGGCAAAGTGTCCAAGTGTGCCAAATTGCTTCTTGACCTTACAAAATTGCTATGAAAGTGGTTAAGACCATTGTTTAACCTCTGAGGGCTGCCCTGGGGGCTGTGTTTGTCAAAGCGATCAGTGTTTGCAGTCACATAATCGGATTGGTGCTGTTTTGGTGTCTACAGGTATCTCTTGGATAATCTTAAACTACCATCGCACTCAGTCAAACTAGTAATGCTCTAGCTCACCCTTCTCTATGGTGACCCATCATACCCTTCTAAATTGAGCTATTTCCTCCTCATACTCAATCCTTGTAGGGTGTAGACACCATGTTTGCCATATGATCTTGTGATCTTGTAGCTCATCTACCACCTATCTCCCTAGTGGTCTAATACCTGTGTATGTCCTCTATGTACGCTCATAGTCTTAGGACCACATGTATCCTATTGGTCGCTCTAGGTCAGGCAGCAGCACTCATAGTGCATCCAACCTCTTAATGGCTATGTGCTTCTAGCACCACAACTAGAGCAACATCGTGCACACTAGTCATGTGTGTCATTTATACTTGATGATTTATAATATCTTGTACAAACAAGCCAGCACATACGACCCCTATGTGAAGCTCGTCTAATGGTCTCTCATGTCTAGTACTACTCCTGCTAGTACCCATGACATATGTTTTTGATTGGTATGGCACACTAGCAATCCTACCACCACTCCACAAAGCACGATCGTTAGTGCCCCAATCCTATGTCATTGCAGCATATCATCTATATGAAACCCGCTCTTACGGATATCATGTGATGGTTCACTCGTCAATCTCTACACTATCACCTAAGGCACCTGTATGCTATGTAAATCATCCTTACCTTGATGGTGATCCTCAATATGCACCACACATCCTATTTTATGATGGTCATTTCTCTCGTTAGTAACCAAAATATGGATGATTTTGGGTACCACCTCTCCGTTAGAATAGCTAGTAACACTCTATTAGCCTCCACGCGAGGCATCTCTACCAAGTGTAGTAGCCTCACTGATCGTAGTGTATTTCTCTCTACTAGCATGAGTTGTCCTAGTGCTTCCTCTAGGGTACTCGACTGCCACTCCCTGCTCTTGAGCACATCATGTTGCAATAAATACAATCACATATAATTTCATCAATTTAAAAATAAAAAATATATAAAATAGTAAAAATCACATAACCAAACTAAAGAGTAACCTAAACATTAAGTTATTTTTTCTATTCTCTCTCTCCCTCTCTTTTCTTTGCTATCTTTCTCTTCTTTTGAATCCACACCTCATATCCTCTAAGGTACAATTGCATGAATTAGCACCCTATAAAACATAAGGCACAAATTCGGTCCCTGCCAGGGTTGGTCAGATTTATGGGTAACCATCGAATCTATGCCTGGGCACCCTGCACATCAAATTCCTCTCGAAACTGGTAAAAATTTCTAAAAATGCATAAATAAATAAAAAAATGCAAGTAAAACCTAATATAAAGTCGGCTCTTGGCTCTTACTTGTGCTCATTGTGTTGTGTTAGTCTTGCACCTCACAACAATTGCTCGATGTGTGGGTAGCGTCATTCTTCTATTTTTTCCAAAGCTCTTTTTCTTTTCTTCACATGGTGAAAATGAATTAGGTTTTCATCCCTTTTTTTCTCTTTTTTTTCTGTTTCTCTCTCCTCTTTCTTCCTTTTGACATCTTTTATTTTCCTTTCTTGTGTTGTTTGCCACTCTATCTTCTTTTACGTTCATCATTTCAAGTTTCCTCTAAAATGTAATATTCCTTCCAAAACTCGAGGGGGCACCCTGGCCTGAGAGGTGTTACTATCCCTAATGCCTTGATTTGCATGTAAAATTGTAAAAGTGTTAAGACTGACACCATTTTTGAACCACCCCTTTCTTCTAAACCAAACACTCATTTTTATGTTTACCATTTTTTGCTCATAGGTGTCTACATATTTCTTTGATGCATTTATTAGGCCTTAAATGCATTAAAGAGGGAGAAAAATGTAGATATGGAAAATTGACCCATCGAGATGAGTTATTTTTCCTTAGAATATCTAGGAGGACCTTAAAATTTCTAAGTGTAAGTTTGAACCCTCTTTTCTTGTATTTTGCTTTGTTTTTTTGACCTTGACCAAATTCGTGTTTGATAAATTATGGGACGTGGATTCAAAAAATTTGGATTTTTTTCTTTAAAAAATTCTAAATTTTGGGTTGACCTTTTGTAGAATCGGTTTGGCCAAGGTTAATTTTCATTTTCTTGCTTTTTTATCCCTCCAAATCCTGTATAAATAAGGGATTGTTGGTGCAAAATTTGCCTTTGGTTACGTTTGTGCCCAAGACTTTGCCAACATTGAATGATCGGGTTTAAAATAAAGTTTACCCGGTTCAATCTCCAGAGAAGGTTGATTCCTTGCTTTATTATAGGGAAAAAGGAAAGAGCAAAGTGCATAAAGAAAGGAACATATAGCTATTGCTATAACATCAAAGGGGTACAAGTTAGACAACAATAAGGAAACACATACCGCTTTTATAGACAAGCATTCTTTAAAACATCAAAATAAGAATTACCATTTCTTTGGTGTAGATTTAAACAATCGTAAACCTACTGGAATTGTTAATTTCAGAGCTAGTGAAACTTAAAGTACAAAAATCTAGAAAGATAATTAAAGCGATTTGCATTCAACGTAGCTTATATAGAATTTAACAATTTATACATACTTGATCAAACACCATTGAGCCAAAAACTAGAATGAGGAATATTTTATTACTTTCAAAAGTTTGTATACATTGGTTTGTAAATGTCCAAGAGTTGACCCTTAGTTAGAGTCACTCCTCCTATATATATATACATTTTCTAATAACAAAAAAACTAAAACTTGTTACAAAAATATGCAAGTTGGCTCATTCTGGTAAATTGGCGATTAAAGAGGTATGGAGTAGTGGGGTCTTCAATAGAAAATGATTGAGTTTTTATTGCAACCTCATATCTGCATCAATATTATTGGAGACATCGTGGCCCAGCTGTCCTCCACTTTATTTTTGGCTCTCAGTCCTTGGTTAGCAAAAACAATACTGGTTGTGAAATTGTGACTCTTTTATGCCTTCTACGATTTTCGGGTCCTTGGCCAGAAAATAGGACCGATCATAAAAACATGAATCTTTTCTTCTTTCTGTGCTTTTCGGGTCCTTGGTCAGCAAAAACAAGACCAGACATGAAATCATAACTCTTTTCTACCTTCTGCGCTTTTTGGGTCCCTGACCAACGAAAACAAGATCAATTGTGAAATTGCGACTCTTTTTTGCCTTCTGTGCTTTTCAGGTCCTTGGCTAGCGAAAATAGGACCCATCATGAAATCACGACTCTTTTTTGCCTTCTACACATTTCGGGTCCTTGGCCAAAAAAAATTGGACCGATCGTGACTCTTTTCTGCCTTCTATACTTTTTGGGTCCTCGGCTAACAAAAATAGGATCGATCACAAAATCATGACTCTTTTCCATACTTAACAAAATTTTGAGGAGTCTCTTCTCTCCCCTTGGTGTAGTCATTTTGACCTACATTATTGGTGCCTCCTAGGGAATTATGCTGGCAGAATGTTAGAATCTAGAGCCTTCATCCATTGGGAAACATTGTAAAGAGAACAAAAGAAAGAAAGGGGAGAGATATGGAGTAAAATATTATTTCTTCTTTAATGTAGCTATTCATTTGGGGTGCCTTCTTCAGTTGATTTCCTCGCTTCTATTGTTGTCTGACTGCTTGTTGAGGCTTTTTTGGCCTTCTTTTATTTTTCTATATTTTGGACAACTTCATTATAAGTGACGCAGGATTTATTCCAAGTCTCCTCATCTGGGTCAGAGTTTCCATGAACGTTAGTTATAAAAACTCTAACTCTTCAACATTGTCGTAAGATAGAACTTTAGGCTTCATGAACAACTCATGCAGGCAGAAGTTGATTTGGGTGAGATCTTGAGCCATGCTAAAAATATGATCTTCTTGGACTGGCTCTTCCCAACTATCTATTTCTGATTTATCTTCTATAAAAGCTTTTTAGGAAGCTCTCTATCGATCTTCTTCTAAGATATTTGAATTTTCATCCCAAAAGCTTGGCAGACCATAATTCTCTGCTATACTCAAATGTTTCAAAATTTCCCTTAGCTTGTGCTTTGAGTTCTTGAATTATCTTAGCACTGTCGGTGACAAGTTTGTGCCTTCTAAAGAAACTCCTAGTAGCTATTTTTGCTTGGGACCATGCTTCATCTTGGGCTCTATTTCTAACTCTTTCTTGTGCGCTTTCAGCCAGAACCTGCATCTTCATTATTGTAGATAGTCTTTCCTACAAGAAGGTAATAGATGCAGTAAACTCATATTCCATCAGGCCTAGTGTTTCCTTGATCTTATCCAAGTATAATAATATAGGTCTTACTTTCAAGCCTATATTTTGTATATCTTTGAATATTTTATTTTTGAATGCCCTGGCATTTTCTTTAGGCAGTCCACCTATTTTTCTCATGCCTTCTTGGATTTGTCTCTAAAGATCTTCCACTTGTTTATTCAAAACTTGAATTTGTTCAGTAGCCTTCTTTGCTTCTTGATTACATGGTGTTGATTCATTGAATATTTCTTCCCACTTCTTAGCCTCATTCTTTAGAGCCTTTTCGATAATTTTTTGCTTACTTAAGGCTGCCTCCAAATGTTTAATTACCTCTTTAGCTTTGAGGTATTTCTCTTTGTAATATTCAATATTTCTCTGAGGTATGGATTGGAAGTTAGGGAAATTGATAACATGAGGGAAAGGAATGGTGACTATTATGGCATCCAAATTTGGTGGCCCTTTGAGTGGTCTGTGGGAGCAATCATTAGGATCCTACATCCTAACATTATTATTTAATATTACTAACCATTTAATTATTATATTATTAACTTATAACATGAACCATCACGTCTCTTCACCAACGTAGCTTTAGGGTAGATATAAATATTAGGTTTGGATATGCACACAAATCATCGAAGAATAATAAGAATCATAGATTCTAAGGAGGGATCCCCCTATAAGTGGTAAGGAGGGAGCCCCCTATAGCGGAAAAGCGATTACAAGGGAACCCCCTTTGAGTGGCCTGCGATTACATTTACATTAATTTGTTAATAATTTTACAGTAAGACCTTGGAATCTTACATTTGGTATCATAGCAGTTCATTTTGGGAATGTTGTTCAAAACATTAACAAATTTTGGTAAAATTATTCTATTGCTACCAAGGACTCTTAGAATTTAAATTGGAGGACATTCTATTAAAAATTCATGAAAGGTCGATCATTGTTGGATATTTCAAAATTTGAAATTCCTCAAAATGGCCAATGAAAGAATATATCAAGACTCCAACATACTTTTGCCACTTAATCTCACCAACCTACATCAAATCACATCAATGAGTGCATATAAAACTCAGTTCAAGGATATCGCCAATCGCATCTCAAGGTTGGATGAATCCTTTCTCATAAATTGCTTCATCAATGGATTGAAAGAAGCAATTAGAGTGGAGGTCATGATGTTCACTCCCTACACCATAATGGAGGCTAGTGGATTAGCCTTATTAGCCGAAGATAAATTCAAGGCTCAACATCATCACGAGAAGCCACCTATTGAATAATCACTTGTCATGCATGCTACTCCAGAATCTAACCAACCCTTGTTGATTAAGTACCTTAGCCTGAAAGAAATGGAGGAACGATAGGTGAAAGACCTCTGCTATAATTGTGATGAGCAATTTGGGCCCAATCATCATTGCACTACACAAAAATTGTATTTATTAAATGTAGATGATCCTTGTCACTCCATAGAGGGAGAAGATGAGGTAGATTTGCACAACGTGATCGATACCCCAGGAGAATATGAGGTCGATGTGCAAGAAGTGATCAATGCACCAGGAAAATATGAGGTAGACATACAAGAAGTGACCAATGAAGGCCATACATGCACTCTACAAGAACTACACACAAGTTCCTTACCAACAATGAGTTCTCACCGTATGGGCAAACTGATTCAGAAAGGAGGCAAAAGAGTGAGTGCACATTTATTTTCCCTTCATTCTACATAGGCAGAACTGACTAAAGTGGAAGCCCACCATCATCATGATCCTCCTATTTTTCCTCGTAATCCACCACTAAAGCTTTGACCTTCAAAATATCCCTGCCTACTGAAAAGTGACATTAAACTTGTGCAAGAACTTGAGCAAATCCTTCATCAATCAACGACAATGTCCTTAGTCTCAGCTTTGAGGATAAATCTTTTTCTAGGAAGGGTGGCATGTTAGGATCCTACATCCTAATATTATTATTTAATATTACTAATCATTTAATTATTATATTATTAGGTCCGAGGTATAGACCAATTGGTTCATCCAAACCCCATAAGGGGGCGAAGGTCCAAGGTTCAAATCTCGGGCCTCGCTGGACTGAACGCTTGTCCCTTTCCTGGTGCTTTCAATGACATAAAAGGTTTAAAATGATTGTGGCATGGTGGTTATAGGGGCGGACTGTGCGAAGATCTGTGTGGCGGCTTCTAAGGTGGACAACACAGAATACTTTGGCGGCCATAAAAAGCTGGAAAACCTGCCCAAATGCGTGGCGGCTACCGATTCCACCATGTAAATTAAAAAAAAAAATTATTATTAACTCATAACGTGAACCATCACGTCTCTTCACCAACATAGATTTAGGGTAGATATAAATATTAGGTTTGGATATGCACACAAATCATCAAAGAAGAATAAGAATAATAGATTCTAAGGAGGGAGACCTCTATAAGTGGTAAGGAGAGAGCACCCTATAGTGGCAAAGAGATTACAAGGGAGACACCTTTGAGTGGCCTGCGATTACATTTGCATTAATTTGTTAATAATTTTATAGTAAGACCTTGGGGTCTTACAACAATCAAGGATGCTTTTGGATTGGATTGAGTTGATGGGGGTAATGACGTCAGAGGTGAGGGCTGCTGGTTGGAAGGAGAATAAACATCATTTTCAGGAGTAGAATAGGAAGGGGGGTTTCTTTGGGACTGAGAGGAGGATGAAGAAAGATCGATAGAAATCATATCTGATAGCACTGATAGCTTTTGCAAATTTATACCTTTAGTACTTGGTGGCTCCTTTGCAGGGACCGATCCTTCGGTAGGAGCTACTCCTTCGGTATGAGTTACCCCTTCAGCTGATTTGTCTAAATTTTGGGTGTCGATATTATTTTGTTCAGGGGGTTGTCTTATGTTTCCTTCTACATATTTTTCTATGTTTTCTTCTATTTCAAAATTTGCATGTGTTTCTTATTTTTTGTTCATCCCCTATTTTAGAGTTCGCATGTGTCTCTTCATGCCTGCTCTTCTTCTGCTTCCCTGCTACTACCGATTTTGATCTCCTTTTCCTAGAGACGAGAAGACGATCGTCATCAAAATTTGTATCTAAATTTGAGAGGGAAATGTATCTAGGATTTGCTTTCTTAGGAACTTCTTGTTGCTCTACGATAATTTCCTTACCTTTATCTTGAATTTCCTTCTCCTTTTCAACGGTAGGGGGATTTTCCTTTCGAGGATCATTGCTGCCTGGTGGAACATTATCTGCAAGAGTCTCAAACCATGTAGCTTGGAATTGGTCATATATGGTGGAAATTTCATGATCGAGCTTTATTCCCCACTTAGAGCTCTTATCAATGTGCACCCTCATCATCCACCAGGTCAAAATTTTTGTTGATGTCCAATCTGATCCCTTATTGGACATTCTCTTTATAAATTTTTCTTCTAACACATGTTTTGGATTATCTTTGGTATTCTAATCCATCACACGTTCATCAAAATCGTGCCATAGGGTCAATGGCTGAATTTGCTCCACATGCCATTCTAGCACTTCACTTTCTTTATTATTATTGTCCTTTTTGTCAAATTTTCTTTTAGATAGATGAAATTGTTTGAAGGAAGTTTTGTTTAGAGAAGTTTGCCTTTCTACAAACCTATCAATGGGATCATATTTCCACCTCTGTGTAAATTCTACTAACTTCAAGCTCTTCAAGGCTTGAGTGTTTCGTTCATGATCCCCTTTCTTAGATACAACTATCCCCTCAAATTGGAAAGGCATAAGGCATGTACCAGTTTTACCAATCCCTGTGCTGAACTTGCTATTGATGTATTCAATCTGCCTTACATACTCCAAGGCAAACAATCATTTAGTGACATAGTATGAGAGTAAGAAAGATTTTGCCATGAAACCATATAGTCTAATGACCACCCCCTATGTTAAGATGAATCAATCGCCTTCTTCTGCATGAGGGTGTTGTAAAACATCTCACACTTTTTGGGGAAGTCTATGTACCTCACCATACATAATTTGCAAAGCAGGGCCCAGGAATTCCATGTTGAAATAATAGTATGATTTGGTCTTTGAAAGCACCGTTGTCCATTTATATACAGGTAAAAGTTTTCACTCTTTATCTTTATCAATTGTGGATATAAAAGGAAGTCACTTTGATTGAAAGAAGAAGAAAATCCATACCAGATATGATAAAAATCTAAAATACACCTGAGAACCCCTCTGTATCCTAGACAAGCCTTCATGTAATTGTTAAGACAGGTAAGATGGCCAATCAAAAAAATTAGCACAATGTGCTCATGTATGATGAAAACATCATAGAACTTAGGGTTTAAAATGCATTGCACTACTGCAATTTGTCACCCATACACTTGTGCATCTAACTCTAATCCCGCCACCATAGCTAACATGGAGAAAAACTCTTTATTTTTGAATTTCGATATATGAATAGGTGTTTTTGGTAGAACTCCTCCGCTAGGGGGTTTCAACAAGTACGATTATAGAAACAACTTAATATTATGGGTGGGGGTATAATATTTGGCCTACCCAACTAGGTCAAATGGTATGGGTTGCACGAAGGTCTTTCTATTTGTGTTGAAGGTACACTTGATTGCATCAAAATATGTTAGAATTAAAGTGCACTATGTCTCTGTTTTGACACTTGTCATTTATATTGACACTTGTCATTTATCATATAGGCCTCCTGCCTATATATGTAACACATTTTGTATCAATAGATATCTCATCAGTTTTCTTAGTCCTAACATTTGGTATCAGAGCAAGTTCTCTCTCCTGCCTGTGAAACCCTTGAGGGGGGATTTCCCTCATGGAAATCCTCCCTCCCCCCTCATTTTTCCCTTCCTCATTTTTTTTTCTTTCAAATCAGGGAGTATGCTCTTCATCATTTGATGGATCAAAAACCAGACATTTGATACAAAAATTCGTAGCTGATTTTTTTTTATTTTGAGTTATTGGGGAGGCTTCAGGGTTTGAGAAGATTTAAAAAAAAAAAAGATTCATGGCTGTCGAAATAATTTTTTTTAGAGAGTGATTTATGGGAGTTTAGTTTCTGATTAGTTTGAGTTTTTGAGGTTAGTGGTGATCCTCCCTGAAACCACAAGTAATGTTGCGGTCTACCATATTTGAGCGACATTGGTTATACTGGATAGTTGTAGGTGGAAGCATGATTGAGAGTTGTTTGTTGCAAATAAGAAGTTTTTAATTAAATTTGAAGTGCTTCCCACCACGATCGTTGTTATCATCTTCCCAAAGACGTCGCGTGGATGTTAATATGGAAAGGAGTATACTGCAACATACCTGTTTATGTGATCTTCATTGATTGCTCTAGAGTGCCATCATTACTTGAATGGTGGTCATGATGAAATATGGGTGATCTACCGTTGATTTCATGATTTTTTTGCTGTTCACTCAGTCATCATTCCAGCCACGTTAAGTTCAACTGGTGTACCACTGCATGCCAAAATAATGCAATGGATTTGATTTTTTTGCTGTTCACTCAGTCATCATTCCAGCCACGTTAAGTTCAACTGGTGTACCACTGCATGCCAAAATAATGCAATGGATTTGGCGGACGCGAATGGCACTGCAGTAGTTCAAGATGTGGCCAATCTACGGATGTGGCGCTTCGGCTGGAGTATAAGCTTTTGCAAGGATGAATGTTGTGCGACTTCTCTATGGGAGTTTTTGGATGGGCGTTCTGCCTAAAATGGAAGACCAGGTTTGAAAAACATCATATTTTGCCAGCGATACCAGATGGGGTGTGATCATGGCAACTAATTACAGCAAGGAGTAGCCATTGAAACTGTGCCTACATAGCCTTTGTAGTAGTGCACCTGCTAGATTATCTGGTTTATATTGGATTCATTGGGCGTGGTTATGCAACGGTTCACCCATATTTTCCCCACCTTTGGTCATGAGTTCATGGAGTTTCGAATGTAGTAACCCATGCCAAAACTATGTTGTTGACGTCCGTGATGTTGGAGTGGTGCCTCTACTGTGAAACACCGGTGCTGTGTAATATTTTCGTAGAGACGACACTGAATGACATGGAGTCACTCGGAGAAGCACTGCGATCTACAATTGATGAAGAATATTGAAGATATTTTTTGTCGCTTTCGTCTATGCCATTCATTGTACAAGTCATGGAGATAGTGCACTTGAGTTTCTCTTCTCGACAGAAGCAAGGGCAGGCTTTGCCTCCAAGACACCATGCGTCATCGCCTCTACAGCAGGAATGCGGCTCCTCGTGCTCTGGACAAAGGGAGACGTCCTCGAAGAATGTACACCACACATATCATTGCAGAGGGAATGGATTGAAAAAAAAAAAATGGCATTGTCATCGATGCTGGCGCTACTGCCCTATCATTCCTAAGAGGTATACCACACATATTGCTGGGTTCCTGTACAACATTCGACGTGTCTCACAGCATAGTAGCAGACCTGGCGGCCATTGACAGAAGTTTTCTACCCAAGCTGCCGATTGAAGGCGCCAACACATTTCTCAAGTTGGTGGACGATCGAGCAGATCGCACAGATGGGTGCACTCACAAGCAGACTCTGGCCACAGTCTCTTACAATACCTGTTGATCAGCTGCGTGTTGTTAAATATGCTTCAACGGACTTCTGTTGACACATTTCTCACAATTTTTATTTTCAATATGATGTCTGAGAAAGCTATCATCAGCTTTTATTTAAAATATTAGGGAAAATTATTTTATGTTTTCCTATTAAAAGCAAATGTTAATAGGCATTTCTGACCATTCATATGAACTTTTGTTCATAATGGTTGAGATGATATCGTCCTGCGTGACGATTATTTTTCTTGGCCTATGGAAGGCTATTTTCTAGCCTAAAATGTTTTTCCACTTGGAAAGTGAGGGGCCTGTAAATTCTCCTGTGTGAGATATTTTAAAAATCATTCTGTATTTTCCATTCATGGTTCCCGATCGTTTGGTGCTTGGCGGGATGTGGTTCCATTGGATCGCAGCTTTGCCAAGGTGCGTGGCAGGTATTTGGTTTCCCGGATCATCATTTCATGAGAGATGGTGGACAGCTCCAGCATTGGAGAGTGCTCTTGATGTTTTTCTGGCAATACAATTTTTTGTGGTAAAAGACGCAGGCCGAGCGAAGATCTGCATAGTTTTTTTAACAGATTGATGGCAGCTTCTGCGGGGTGAAATACGTCGTAAACAGTCTACAGCCAGAGCGTATCTATTATTTTTTTGAATGGGAGTGCCAGTTTGACAAGCGATGAGGTGGGATTCAATTCTCAAATGACAGCAGCATTTCAAAGCAGCAACGACTTGAAAATCGTAGCTAGACATCATGGGTAGAATATTTACAGCACTTTTTTTTGAGCTTTCACAGAGTTTTTTTTGGGGCGCCTGTGTGATACTGTCTTGGCCTCTTAGAGCTCGGCATAGTGGGTGTAATTACTGCTTTCAACTTTCCTTGTGCTGTACTAGGATGGACTGCATGCATTACTTTGGTGTGTGGCAACTGTGTTGTTTGGAAAGGCGCTACAAAAACACCATTGATTAGTGTGGCAACCACAAAGCTCATTGCTGAGGTGTTCGAGAGAAATGCTTTACCTGGTGCTATTTTTCACTTGCGTCTGTGGTGGGGCAGAAATTGGGCAAGCCATAGCTGAAGATGAAAGAATTCCTTTGGTCTCCTTTATTGGAAGCACTAAGGTTGGACAAACTGTTCAAACATAGTAAACGCAAGATTTGGGAAATGCTTGCTCGAACTAAGTGGAAACAATGCCATTATAGTAATGGATGATGCAGACATAGCACTAGTTGGCCATCTATTTGGCAATTTTTTATTTTTCCACATAGAGAGTGGAAGTGGAAGAAGGCCTACATGGTCTGTTTATTGTACCTTATTGCATTTTTCAGGTGATGGCTTAGATGGCCCATGTAATTCCCCTGTGAGGGAAAATTTAAGATGATTGTTTTTCCCATAGATGGAAGACTTATTGAGATCCGACTATAGCCATGTTTATAGTCGTTGGAAATATTTTTTTGAGACGAACACATTGGTGGTGTCCATTTGTAATTCTGAGGCTGTTTCATTTGAGTTTTTAAGCCTCAAAGTTTTCTACCTTGGAGTGCACTCTCGGTTGAACCCGACACTCCCAAGGCACTTGTAAGTGAACCTAGTATCTAGTATTCTCCTCTTTCTACTTGGCGGATGCAGCGGCTGGTTACCCATGCATTACAATAAGATGAGGTGACTACAATAAGGACACTTATTCTAGGGACTACAAACATAGACACCCTAGACTCTATCCGAGTTTTTTTTTCGAATATACTTCTGAAGACTACAGACGAAGACACTTCAGAAGATTCTCTTCTATTCTTCTTTCTTCTCCTCCATATTTGGCTTCTATGGCTCATTTTATTGTATTTCATGGCTCATTTTTCTTATGTATTAAGGTGCATTTTTGACAGAGACCGACACCTTCTAGATTGAGTTCACCATGAGGAGGGATTTGATATTCATGGTGGAGCTAGTCAGTGACCTACGAGAGGCAACATCCTCTGAGGATGACCTGCAAAGGCAACAGACCCAGAAGTGGCTGACCCTGAGGCACCCATGATGACACTGAGGCACTTAGACGGCTGAACTAGTGGCAAAAGACCCATGGAAGTGGCTGACCCTAAGGCAACAGATCAAGATGTATACACACTGAATCTAGCATTATTCATAGTTGGAGAACCAAGTGCAAAGAGCACGAGCCTAGACCAAATTAGCAATAAAAGAGGATGATAGGTTGGTTTTAGAGAAGTCAACATTAAGGGGGAATGTTACCTAATGTTGACTTGTTTTGACACTTGTCGGTTTATATTGACACTTGTCAGTTTATCATATAGGCCTTCTGCCTATATATTTTACTCATTTGTATCAATAAAATAATCTCATCTTGTTCATTTTAAAGATTAGTCCCAACATTTGGTATCAGAGCCTAGTCGCTCTCCTACCCTGTGTAAACCCTTGAGGGGGGATTTCCCTCATGGAAATCCTCCCTCCCTCCATTTTCCCCCTTTTTTTTTTTTCAAGCCTAGGGAGTATGCTCTCCATTTTTAAAAAATGGATCAGAAACCAGATAGCTTGAAAAATTTGCTCTCCATTATAAGACTCAACTGCATCAAGCTTTCTTGCCTTTAATTTCTGATATTTTCCATGGAATTTTGAAGGAAGATCCACCACTAGCACCAGGGCTACTTTGAACATGATTTCGCTTGACGTGTCTGTTACAGGAAACTCATGTTCATCATTTTGATGTCAAAGTTTGACCTGTGGGGGTAGCGGCTTTCGCGGAGGACGTTGAGATGGCCTATTTTCACATGTAGTCAAAAGAGCTCATGACAGAGTATGCTGCACAACTTTCATGATAAGAAAATAAATTGTTATTCCATATGCCTATGTTGTTGATTCTTTGTGCACGCGGATGAGTGAAAGAAGTGAACATAGGCTATGGCGAGCGATTTGAGTTTTATCTCAGAGTGTATTGGCTATGGTAATGAATTTCCTCTGGTTCTATGGAACCAAAGCAAAGCTGAGGATAGGAAGCTCCATTACTATACTTCATTTGCCATGGATTTCCCCAAGGAGAGAGGGGCAATGAATTAGTCTTTGTTTTGGATGCGCAGGAGAACACAAATCATCGACGCGACGAATTCTTATTGCACAAGATTTCCTGGGAGCCTGTTTTTTTCCTTGATGAACATCGATCTGAAGAATATCTAGGGGATCATTTGTATGGCATAGAAAATAGACCCCATGGAATACCCATGATTGGTTCTGTGATGTTTTCAGTGACATGTCTTCGGCATGGAGATTGATGTGATGTTTACGAATTGCGGAGAAGAGAAAATTACTGGGAGTTTTTTCAACAGTCGTCCGATTACCACAACAAATGCAGACAAAGAATTTGTGCCATGGCGGATTTGTTGATTGGGCTCGATAGACACGATGGTTGAGTTACTGGCAGCCGATTGTCAAAGCTAAGAGGTTACCAATTATTTTCCATTTTCGAGTCATGGAGCCGAAGAAGAGAAGAGGCTGATGCTGATGGGGTGAACTATCAACTGGATGATTAACTTGGGAGTTTTGCTATTTTTCAAGGCCATCACAACAAACAGACCTGGCTGATTTTTCATTGGGGAAGGGAAGCCCTATTTCAAGGGCTCCCAAGCATTGTTTTAAATAAAAAAAAATATGGAAGTGGCATTGGCCACCACAACACAAGCGCCACCTCGGCCCACAGCACCACACCACCACGCAACACCCACTGCGTAGCGCAATGCCCTCAAGGCATCACTTCAGGAGACCACCTACATATGCATCCTAATAGCTGCTGGTTTCTCGTGCATGGTTATTTTTTAGTCGTTGGATGCGTATGCTGTCGCTACCTCGAAGATCCATCCTGAGAGATTCCTGCAGAAAGAGAAGAGGGTGGATTAGAGATTCCTACAAAAAGAGAAGCAGGTGGAGGCCTGTGATGGTCTGCAAGGATACATCGAATGATGCTGCAGAGATGTTAAGATGATTTTTTGCTAGCGCATGCATGGAGGAAAAATGTCAACAAACGGAATCGTCATTGACATGGCCTGGCATGGCGAATCACATTGAGAACCAAGCGCTTCAATTGAGATGAAGATATTTTCCATGATGGAGTTAATTATGTTTGCTGTGATGGTGACTGTTGATGTCGAATTTCAAGTTTTATATTTTTAAATGTCAGATTTATGTTGTGATGTTGAGCCGCATTGCGATCCATTCTGTCCTGATCACAGTGTGGAGGCCATAAAATTTTTCCCCAAATTGATTACTTCCCTGATGGCTTTCCTCCTTGATGAATCCTGCTTACCTGCGATGGATTTCCTCCCTAACATAACCCGCCTCCTCGACGATGGTTTTACTCCCTGATGGAGCTTGTTTCACCATGATGGCAGGAGCATTTCGCGGTATTTGCTTACCAAAAAATCACATGGAGGATACCGATGCTGCCAGCGTTGAATTAGCGATGATATTTCATTAACGATGCTTACATTGGCATTTTACTGCACCTGTTTGAAATTTTTGACAACATGCGGTGTTTATGCAATGGATGAGGGTCCCACGTGGTGCTGAGAAGGAGCCAACACGTAGGTGAAACGATCATCCTTTCATGGAGTGATTGTCGGCCTAGCCACCTGAAGAAGAGGAGCTTGACTTGCAGTGTAACGTTGACAGCCAGTCGAGCGATGATATCTACCACTATTTTGAAACTAGAGATCACTGATAAGGATCATCCACCACTATTTGAAACTGAAGATTGCTGATAAATATTTTCATGTGACTGGTTTGATTTGTCTAAGTTGATAAATATTTTGTTAGATTTGAGATCATTTCCTTCTGAGATACAGCCAGTGAACCAAAGTTTGTTCACATGAAACTGGAGATCGTTGGCATATCAAGTCATTTTTTTACGGTAGTTGAGCCAGTTTTTTTTTTCCATGAGAGATTCGTGGATTTGAGTGATTTTTTTAAAAAACATTTGCTTTTGTGAATATTGTTTTATCTGCACTGTTGAGGTGAGCGTTTTAGTCTATGTTTTTCAATCAGCAGTTATTGGCCATGTTTGACATGGATAGTGGAGTGTTTATGGTATTTGCTGTTGGAGGTTTTGCTGATGATGCTGACAAATGGTGAAGAAGGGTTTGAGAAAAAAACGTGGAGGAGGAACCCATTGAGACTGTGATTTTGTTGTGATTTATTCTGCCTTCCGCTCGATTTCTCCCGCCGCACTTGTTTTACGGCAAGATTGAAATTGGCGTCGTGTTTTTTCCTGCGAGATTGAAGTTGACAAGTTTGAATGACAACAGATCTAGTTCAAGTGATGTTTTGCTCTATATGCATGATGCTGACGCACATGATATGGGGAGAGCGATTACCTGTATGCCCGTATGGATCCGGAGTTGCGGCTTGGAAGGCCCATGGAGACGCATCACGAAAGTCATTGTGATGAACATAAACGACTGTTAAACATAGCGCAAGGGCGCTGCACGATGCTATTTTATAGTTGTGATATTATTACGGCATGATTTTTTAATAAAACCTGTGGTGTATGGTGGTTGCTTTGGAGATGTGCGGATGAGGAGGAGGACCTGTTCATATTTTTCTATTGCGGTATTATTATTTTCAAGTACAATGTGCACAACTTGGAGTTGGGAATATGGAGGTGCAGAGCACGGAAGTGGAGGAGCCTCGTGCACAGATGAGTGGAACCAGTTGAGTGGCTGGCGAATGGTGGATGAAAGCATGGTGAAGAAGGAGTGCCTTAGTGTAGTGAACGAAGATTTCATTGCAAGGGAGTGTTGCTACGCAGATTCAATGGATGCTCAGTTCATATTCTTAGATCACTAGTAGTTGATCTACTATAACATCATCAGTGGTATCCTTTTTTGAAGGTCAGATCCCAGAAATATGTAGTGAAGGCAAAATGCAGTCAGGAGAGGTTCACCGTGAAGCGCCTCAGTTCCCTCCTACCACAGCTGGATGTTTTGAATGACTATATTTTAACTAGGCCACATCGTGTTGCAGTGGCATCTATGGAATATTGTATATATGCTATTGTTTGGCTCAAGTTCAAAGGGTCAAAATTCGTTGTTATGTTTGGGCACCCCATCCACTATGCTGCAAGATTGCAGTGAAGCTATTTTTTTCATGCATGGTATAGAAAGAGCCCTTCATCCACGTACCTGTTGTTTGCGTGATGTGCGACTACGAGGAAGTGGTTTCCATGATGCTGGAGGTGCTCCCAACTCCCAATGAGATTCACGCCAAACCCAGGCTAGATTCAAGCGACGACGCACAGGCAATTTTTTTCGGCCACGTACATGTTCTTTCCGAAGGTGTGAAGAGGTATTAAATTAAAATATATGGGCACTAAGACATAGTGGGGGAATTTTTTTTAAAATGAAATTTGAAATTTGAAATGATAGTGGAGGGGGCATTTTTTATGGGCACTGGTTTATTTTAATATTTTTCCACATAGAAGTGGAAGTGGAAGGCCTACATGGCCTATTTTATTGTAATTTCAAATGTGGAAGGCATGCATGCAATTTTCCTTGGGGGGAAAATTTTTAAATCATGGTGGAGATGTTTTATTGGCTGACAGTATGGCCTCAGGCCATTTTTTTGTATTTTTCCACATGCAGAGTGGAAGTGGAAGGCCTACATGGCCTGTTTATTGTATTCTTTGGTCATTTTTATTATTTTTCCACATGAAGAGTGGAAGTGGAAGGCCTAAATGGCCCATGTAATTCCCCTACGAGGGAAATTGATGCTATTTTTTTCCACTGCCTGAGAGCGATGTTCAAACACAAGTATAGGGGTATTTATAGTTGTTGGAAACCTTTTTCTGTGATGGACATAATGGTGCTATCATATTGTAATTTTGTGGCTATTTCATTTGAGTTATTTTAGCCTCAAAATTTTCTACCTTGGAGTGCACTATCGGTTGAACCCGACACTCCTAAGGCACTTGTAAGTGAACCTAGTATCTAGTATTCTCCTCTTTCTACTTGGTGGATGCAGCGGCTAGTTACCCATGCATTCTGGTAAGATGAGGTGACTACCATAAGGACACTTATTCTAGGGACTATAGACATAGACACCCTAGACTCTATCCGAGGTTTTTTTGGATCTACTTCTGAAGACTACATACGAAGACACTTCAAAAGATTCTCTTCTATTCTTCTTTCTTCTTCTCCTCCATATTTGGCTTCTATGGCTCATTTTATTGTATTGTTTTTCTCCCCTATATGGCTCATTTTTCCATTTGTATTAAGGTGCATTTTCGGCAAATACCGACACCTTCTAGATTGAGTTCACCATGAGGAAGGATTTGATATTCATGGTGGATCTAGTCAGTGACCTACGAGAGGCAACATCCTCTGAGGATGACCTATAGAGGCAACAGACCCAGAAGTGGCTGACCCTGAGGCACCCATGATGACCCCGAGGCACTTAGACGGCTGACCTAGTGGCAACAGACCCGTGGAAGTGGTTGACCCTGAGGCAACAGACCGAGATGTATACACAATGAATCTAGCATTATTCACAGTTGGAGAGCCAAGCACAAAGAGCACGAGCCTAGACCAAATCAACAATAAAAGAGGATGATAGATTATTTTTTTAGAGAAGTCAACATTAAGGGGGAATGTTACCTAATGTTGACTTGTTTTGTTTCTTCTTTAGTTAGGATAGTGCACTTTAAGGGGGAATGTTAGAATTAAAGTGCACTATGCCTCTATTTTGACACTTGTCAGTTTATATTGACACTTGTCATTTATCATATAGGCCTCCTGCCTATATATGTAACACATTTTGTATCAATAGATATCTCATCAGTTTTCTTTCTCCTAACAAGATCTAGGGTAAAAATGACTCCCCCATGGAATTCCTAACTATCCTCTGCTTTGTGTCATAAAATTATGCCATGGCTCTGATTAGCTCAGGGTAGGGGTGGACAGGAGTGCATACATACCATGAAAGTAAAGAGTGGAAAGGAAAAGTACTTGGAGTTGATGGAGTGATGCCTTTTGCCACTCTGGCCTCCATAACTTTTCGAATCTTCTCTGGATTTTTCCAGGTGATGATTGTATCTGTTATGTAGGCATCTGGGTCTATAAAACCACCTTTCTTATCTTTCACCTTACGCATTTCTACAGTAGCTGAAGAAGATCCCGCCATGGTTGCTTGTCATGGTTTCACTACGCGAATTCTCTAGAGGCCTTTTGAGAAAAAATAGAAATTCTGAGAGAATTCGGGGAATACCTTTTGTAGGGGAAATATTTGAGAAAGTAGGGATGTGAGGAAAAGGGCTTCCATGATGTAAATAAATGTGCATGCATGCGTTAAGGTGCCATGCAGTAATTACGGTTGGTGGTGCATGTTCTATGAATAATTTTAAATGTTGTTGGGTGTCTTGTTTTGTGTGCCACCTTCTTGAAACCAACTGCTATGCATCACCATCTCCTTTGGGCCAATAACTTCATGTCACCTCTTCTTCGGACCAATAACTTCATGTCACCTTTTGTTGGACCAATAACTTTGCACGATGGTACTTTGAATGGAGCATGTTTAAAATTTCAAAAAATGACTTTCCCACCAAAAGCAAAGTGTCATTATTTGACTTTGACCATTGAATACCAAAATGTCATGAAATCATGACCATTTTCCTTGAAGTGGCCTCTGAATACCAAAATGTCATAAAATCATGACCATTTTCCATGAAGTGGCCTTAACACAAAATCAAAATCACCATTTTCTTAAGTGCCTTGAATGCCAAAATATCATGAAATCATGACCATTTTCCTTGAAGTGGCCTCTGAATACCAAAATATCATAAAATCATGACCATTTTCCTTGAAGTGGCCTCTAAGCACCAAAATATCATGAAATCATGACCATTTTCCATGAAGTGGCCTCTGAATACCAAAATATCATGAAATCATGACCATTTTCCTTGAAGTGGCCTCTGAATGCCAAAATATCATGAAATCATGACCATTTTCCTTGAAGTGGCCTCTAATTAAATCATGACCATTTTCTTGAAGTGGCCTCTGAACGCCAAAATGTCATGAAATCATGACCATTTTCCTTGAAGTGGCCTTTGAATGCCAAAATGTCATGAAATCATGACCATTTTCCTTGAAGTGGCCTTTGAATGCCAAAATGTCACGAAATCGTGACCATTTTCCTTGAAGTGTGACTTAGTAAAAATAGCATATTTACATATAATACAAGGGGGTGGGGAGGAATTTTATCTTACTTGAAGTACAACTTCAGGTGGAAGCCATTGATAGGGATAGGTTGTACTTGACCCTATTCATTTTTTAGTTGGAAGGAATTCTATTGTTTTTCTTCAATTATCTCAAAAGGTCCTTCCCAGAAAGCATCAAATTTTTTATGGTTCCCAGGTTTTGCTTTTTTCTCATTCCACCTCAGAACCAAGTCTCCTACCTTAAAATTTCTATGAGTAGCCTTTTGTCAAACCATTTCTTTGTGTCTCCCATGTGTTTTTGATAATGGTTGTAAGCTTGTTCTTTCTGTTCTTCTAGTTGTAGGAGTTGTATCAACCTATTCTCCATCGGTTCTGCTTCTTCCATACTAGTTTGATTGAGCAATTTTAAAGCAGGTATTTCTATGTGTATCGGGAGGACAACTTCCTTACCATAGACTAATGAGTAAGGAGAGGTGTTGATGGATTTCTTGATTGTGATCCTATCAGCCCATAACGCCTGATTTATCAAAGAGTGCCAGCTTCTCTTATTGTCTTTCAGAGTTCGCTTTAAAATCTTGGAGTAGGTTTTTATTCGTTGATTCAACTAAACCATTTCCTTGGGGATAGTAATTTGAAGAAGTCTTCAAATAGATCCCATATTTACTAGAAAAATCAATCATTTTAGCACCTATGAAAGATGTGCCATTATCTGTGACCAATGCATCAGGGATACCGAACCTCGTTATTAAGCTTTCAATGAATTCTATCACAACTTCCTGATCAACTTTCTTAGTAGGCACTACTTCAGCCCACTTAGTGAAGTAATCAGTGGTAGTCAGAATATATTTGTGCCCAGTAGATGAGTTAGGTTCTATTACCCCAATGAAATCCAGACCCCATTGTTGGAAAGGTTCTTCAACCTGAATAGGTTTCAAAGGCATTGAAGTATTTCTATTCCTCCCAATATACCTTTGGCATTCTTCATAATTTCTAGTTATTCTGAATGCATCTAAGAAAATAGATGGCCAATAGCAATCGGTTCTGATTATTTTCAAAGTTGTAGTCCTTCCTGAGTAATGTCCACCTGATGGACCTCCATGAAACTCCTCCAAAATCTTCTGCTTTTGATCATATTTTATGCATCGAAGTAATACACCATCCAGATTTTTTCTATACAGTCCTTCAGGTAGTAAGGTATACTTCAAAGCTTGGATCATGTATCTTCTTTGTTGTGAAGCATTTAAACTTACTGGGCATTTTCCAGTCTAAAAATATCTGATCAAGTCATCAGCCCAGTCTGTGTTTTGAGGTTGATCATCTTCTAGAATTGGTTCTTGCACTTGGCAAGCTACATACTCCATTGAGGCTTGTTTGGCGAGTTCTTGACATAATGCTCTACCTCTCACTAGCTTGGTTGGGTGAATCTCGACATCGTATTCTTGTATCTTCGATACCCAACCAACTCTTTTCTCACCAAGCTCTCCCTGTATGATGAAGTTTCTGACATCAGGGTGAACTACATATACAATAGTCCTACTCTGTGAAAGGAAATGCCTAAACTTTTTCAATGATTTCATGATTGCATAAACTTGCTTTTCGATGAAGTTGTATTTTTCCTCATGTTCCTGCATGGTCTAACTTAGAAAGGCTATGGGCCTTTCTTCATTGTCTATCCCTTTCTGAGTAAGTACTATAGTGTAACTCTCTTGTTCACCTACAACATACAAGATGAAACCTCTAGAGTAATCTGGATTTACTAGGATAGGTGCTTGGGCTATCTATTCCTTTATACTTGTGAAAGCTTTCTTTCACAAGTCTATCCATTTGAATTCAACATCTTTCTTTAATAGCTCTATCATGGGCTTGATGATTTATGCAAAATCTGCTATGAACTTGCATACAAAGTTGATCTACCCAAAGAAGGATTGTAGGCCTTTCTTATTTAGAGGTAAAGGGAGTTCCAACAATACTTTCACTCTGTTAGGGTCTATAGCTAATCCAACTTTAGAAATGACATGTCCAAGTAAAATCCCCTCTTCAACAACAAATATGGATTTCTTCAGATTCAAAGAGATACCGAACTCTCTACATTTCTCAAAAACTCTTCTGAGGTGTTCAACATGATCTTCTTTGTGATGAGAGAACACTGTCATATCATCTAAGTATATTACTATGATCTTATTGATGAGTTCTCCAAAATCCACATCCATTACCCTTTGAAAAGTTGCTCTAGCATTGGATAATCCAAAAGGCATCCTCTGGTAAGTGAATGTTCCCCACTTGGTAGTGAATGCGGTTTTGTATTGGTCTTCATATTTGACCCACACCTGGTTGTACCTAGAAAACCCATCCAATAATGAGAATCTCTCCGCTCCTACCATAGTATGCAGAGTCTGGTCGATTTGTGGGAGAGGGTAATGATCCTTCAATGAAGCTTTATTGAGATTTTGGAAGTCTACACATAGCCTAATGTCTCCATTCTTCTTCTTGATCGAAACTAGGTTAGCTACCCAAGTAGAATGTTTGATGGGGTAGACAATCTTGGCTTCGAGTAGCTTCAATAGTTCTTGCTTCATCAGAGCTTCAATTTTTGGGTTCACCGACCTTTGTTTCTGCCTGAAGGGTTTTGCACCTTCTTCAAGTTCAATGGTATGTTGTATGGTCTCTTTGGAGTAGACTTTAAGATCACCATAAGTCCAAGCTATGATATCGAGGAATTCTTTGCACAGTATTTGAATTTGATTCAACTCTTCTTCTATATAATTTACTCCTACTTTGATAAACTTTTTTGGTTCCAACTAAACCTCTTTATACCTATGTTTATCAACCTTCATCTTGTGATCGGTTGACCTATCATTATTGTCGAACAAGCTTTCAAGAGTAATCAATCCTTTTGGGATGTGATTATTTTTCAATTGGATCATACCTTCATCTTCTTCATCTTTCTACACTCTATCACTTGAACAATTCATTTCATGGATCAGGAAATCTACTATCTATTGATCACTCTCAAATACCTACCAAAATGTGTCTTTGTCTAGCACATAAGGTCTATATATAAGTCTTACCATCTTAGATTTTTGAATGACATTGCTTATGGGGTAGAAATTTGCACCTACTGATGCCAATAGGTCAGCATGGGTATTCTTTTCTCTAGGGATTGCTTTGATGTTTAGAGCTTCAAAAGCTTTGAGTAGATCCCATACTTTATTTTTGTAAGCTTTGAGATAGTGTTGCTTACTAACACATTTTTCTGTGACTTGGTTGACAATCAGTTTTGAATCTCCATAAATTTGTAGTTGCTTGATTCCAAGTCTCTCAACTTTCTTAAGGCCTAGGCAAAGAGCCTCATATTCAATTGCATTGTTAGTGCAACTCCAAGTTAGTCGATAGGAGAAAACCTTTTCCTCACCTATTGGGGAGATTAAGACTATACCTGCTCCAACTCCATTCTTGCATCTAGCACCATCAAAGAAAAGTTTCCACATTTGGTTGGTAGATGGGTCTACTTCGTGTGAAGGGGTGGGATTACTTTTCTCAGGTTTCATGATTGAATAACTTCCAAGGTCTATTTCAATCATAGCATTGAAGTCTTGGAGGGAGAATTGATCTTCTTCTTGTAGTACATTTAGAGCTTCTTCCATTAAGTTTAAATCTTCCATCTCCTCAGTCATTATGCTCACTATAGTAGCCTGCTTCCCTTCCTCTTCAATTTTTTTGATATGGAAGGTAGATGGTTTTTCATTGAATATTTTTACTCTTTTCCCCTTGAATGGGATTTCTAAGTGTGAGTAATCCATAGACAAGTATCCTCCTATCTTGGCTATGAATTCTCTAGATAGACACATACCAAAATAAGGTTCTAAATCTACTACAACTACCTCTTGTATAACTGTAAGTTGAGGCATTCTATGTAGAACTATGGGAATATATTTTATCACCCCCACAGTTTTGATCGGAGTCCCATCTAACTGCAAAACACCTAGGCTACTTCTAGTGTATTCCATCCCCATGATGTCACACACAACTTTGGGTATTACAGTAGTTGCAGCCCCTAAGTCTATCATACAGTTATGTACCACCCATCCTTCCATATGAAGAGACAAATAGAAGGGAGGAGGTCTATTTTTTCTATAGCAGACGTCAAACTAGCTTGTGCAGAATTCAACTGAGTGGGAGTCTTACTCTTATTTTTCATAGACCTCAGGGATTCTTGTAATAAGTCGATTTATCCTAGAAATTGTAAGGCATCATACATAGTTGCTTTAGAAGGAGTCTTTTTCATTTCTTCTACTATGTTGAAAGGGAGAGGATCGACACTTTTATCTTTTTATTTTGCAAAAGTATCATACTTGTTTCTATACCCCTGAGTGGCATCTATCCTTTGATGCTTGGTCAATGAGGGATATCTCAACTTATCTCTTGCATGTTCCTATGTCTCGACTTCTTTCTGTAGGGGGCTTCTTTACGTATCTCCACTTATTTTTGACCTGAGCTTTGGGGAACCTTCTCATAGGGGACTCTTCTCTCAACCTGGTTTCTCATAGGTGAAGGTACTTTTAAGGGATTAAGCTCCTAGGGGTCTACCTACAAGGGCTTCTTCCTTGATCTGGTCAGAACAACCACTTGCTCTACCGAAGGCATCATGAGATTGTGATTTTCCTCCCTAATCATGTTTACCTACCCTTTAAGAGTCTTTTATGCTCTTTCAACGACTATCTTCTAGACATAGTGTTGATGGATCATACATGAGTTTTCACCATGTGGATCATTACATGTAGAACACCAGAAGTCTGATTCTATCGAGGATTTGGTAGGTTCAAAATCTTCATTAGCGTAAACCACATTTGATCTCTCCTGATTTCTATTACTTGTGGAAGCTTGGTCTCTCGTTACTTGTGGAAATCTCCTTGGCTGGAAACTTCTCTCTGCTTCTCTTCTTTCCATTGAGGTCATATTATTAGTCAAAGTTTTCATGGTTGATTGTAGATCTTGTAAAGCTGCAAGTTGAGGATCAAGAGTTGGTGAAACTATTGATATAGGAAGTGCAGGAATGATAGGTAACATTGGAGGAGCAAGGGGTGCTTGTATCACTAGGATAGAGGGTTGTCCGGTCCATTTAGGGAGATATGTATTAGAAGTAGAAGTAAGGACTTGGGAAACTAGTATTAGATACTTGTGGAAGATCTAGAAAGATAGGCATAACCATATTTGGAGGGAACCTCCCGATAGCAATGAGATCTTTCTCAACTTTTTGAGCTTCTTGGAAGATTTTTGGGAAGGTAAACACTTGAGACTATCTGATAACCATGCTTATATCTGAATTAAAAGCTCTTAGATAATAATACATTGCTTGCTCATGTGTTGGTCTCAATCCATCAGGCACTCTCTTCCAAGTATGGTTGAATCGGATATTGAAATCGACTATTTCTTCCTGAGGATGCTTCTGAATAATGGTGAACTGATTTAGCAAAGAAAAGGGATCAACATATTCATTGAACTCTTCTACCAATTTATCGATGAGTTGAGCCCAGGTGGCTATGGTATGATTAGGAAGGGCTCTATACCAATAGAGCATTTTCCCTTTTAAGGAGATGACTAACAACCTTATCATCACATCTTCCTCTATGATGTTGTGTATCGGTGCCAATGCGGCTACATCTTGGCAGTGTTCATAAGCCATTTTTCTTGTGCCATCATACTAGGGTAGTGCTTTTAAAGCCGCTGTAGGGATCTGATGTTGAGCTACCAGATTTAGGGGACCTGAATGATTCCATGTAGGATAGGGTAGATTTGGTTGATTTACAACCATTATAGTGTCGACTGATATCGCAGTAGTGTGAGCAGTTGTGTTTAACAATCCACTAGTAGCAGTACTAGGGAGAACTATAGGGGAAGGATTTGTAGATCCTGTAGTGATGGTAGAAGAAGAAGTTGATCGAGCAATGAGTACAGGATTGGCTCTGAGGCTACCAAGGTGTAATTCAAAGAACTCGATGGGTTCTTCAAATTTTTTGCTTTAGATCTGGTTTTCATATATCTTGGTATTCAACCAAAAAATAGATAAGGTTTTTCTTGGGTTTTATTTCTCGAACGGAGTCACCAGGTGATTTATAAAAAATGCACAGGACAAAGATAACCACCAAAACTTTGGTCTGTATAGATAGTGGGATTGTGTCCCACCGAGGTAAGCCAAAAATTGTTGGTGCAAAATCTACCTTTGGTTACGTTTGCGCCCAAGACTTTGCCAACATTGAATGATCGGGTTTAAAATAGAGATTACCCGGTTCAATCTCCAGAGAAGGTTGGTTCCTTGCTTTGTTATAGGAAAAAGGGATAGAGTAAAGTGCATAAAGAAAGGGAAATATAGCTATTTCTAGGAACGTTAAATGGTACAGGTTAGACAACAACAAGGAAACACATACAATTTTTATAGATAAGCATTCTTTAAACCATCAAAATAAGAATAACTAGTTCTCTAGTGCAGATTTAAACAACCATAAACCTACTAGAATTGTTAATTTTAGAACTAGTGAAACTTAAAGTGCAAAAATCTAGAAAGAGAATTAAAGTGATTTACATTCAACATAGTTTATATAGAATTTAACAATTCATACATACTTGATCAAACACCATTGAGCCAAAAACCAGAATGAGGAGTATTTTATTGCTTTCAAGAATCTGTATACATTGCCTTGTAAACGTCCAAGAGCCGACCCTTAGTTAGAGTCGCTCATCCTATATATATACATATTCTAATAACAGAAAAACTAAAACTTGTTACAACAATATGCCAGTTGGCTCATTCTAGTAAATTGGCGATTAAAGAGGTATGGAGTAGTGGGGTCTTCAACAACAAACGGTTGAGATTTTCTTGTTACCACACATCTGCATCGATCTTCTTGGAGACGTCATGGCCCAACTGTCCTCCACTTCTTCATTTCTGGCTCTCGATCCTCGGCTAGCAAAAATAGGACCGATCATGAAATCATGACTATTTTCTACCTTCCACGCTCTTTTCGGGCCCTCGACCAATGAAAACAGGATCGGTCATGAAATCGTGACTATTTTCTACCTTCTGCTCTTTTTGGGCCCTCGGCCAGCGAAAATAGGACCGATCATGAAATCGTGACTATTTTCTACCTTGTGCTCTTTTTGGGCCCTTGACCAACGAAAACCTGATCGATCGTGAAATCATGACTCTTTTCTACCTTCCACGCTTTTTGGGTTCTTGGCTAGTGAAAATAGGACCGATCGCAAAATCGTGATACTTTTTTGCCTTCTGTGCATTTTGGGTCCTTGGCCAACGAAAACTGGACCGATCACAAAATCGTGACTCTTTTCTGCCTTCTATGCTTTTTGGATTCTCGACCAATGAAAATAGGACTGATCATGAAATCGTGACTCTTTTCCATACTTAACAAAATTTTGAGGAGTCTCTTCTCTCTCCTTGGTGTAGTCATTTTGACCTACAAGGATTGAATCTCCTTTTTCAAGAGGGAAACTCTTTAGAGGTAATCTTGGTCTAAGCATGCTTTTGTGCAATCTTCACTTCATATGGTGTTCTTGGTACTTTGGTGTTCTACTTTTGGTGTGCTTCTTGTGATTTGCAAGTGGAGAAGTCGTGATGACAAACTTGTCTTCTTAAAGGAGGAAATGTCTTTTTCCTTTGCTCTTGTTTCTTCTACAAGCTTATCAGGTTGTCTCTTTGCATATATTATATTTTAATTCATTTATTTTTGTGTTAAGACTGTATTTTACATCTGAATTATTTGCTTTAAGTCTCCTTGTGCAAATTTACGCCTCGCCCATTATAGGGCATAGATTCGATGAAACCCTATTTTTGCATGTCATGCTTTTTGTTGTTTATTTTCTTATGGTTATCGAAACCACATCTGGTAATTTATAGGTTGCAAATTTGGTTTTGATAGACTCGAGGGTAACTATTTGTCCTCAAACCCTAGGGTTTTGATTTATATATATGTTTCACAATGTTTCCTTTTTGTTATCATTTTGTTTTAACTTCTACCATTCTGTTTTATTTGCATTTATTTTATACTAGATTGGGGGTAATTTTTTATCCCCAAAACCCTACCATTCTAACTACATCTTAGTTTAGTATTGTGTTAAATTTGTTTGCATTTGGTTCATTGTTTCATGTTATCATAGCTTGTTGTGTTTTCTTCCAAAGGTCAAACAATCATCTTTACTTTTGAAAGGTCAACTAAAAGGACTAATAGGGCTTGACTACTGCACCTCCAAGCTCAATCATACAATGATCTAAGCAATCCCTCAAATGTTGATCAATTTTTATAGAGTTTTTTGAAGTTATTTTGTAGGATTTGAAGCTGTTGGATATATTTGGATGAAAGTAAAAATCTAAGGTCAACCATTGGATTAGGTAAGTATCGTAAGTTAATTTCTTAGGTTGTTTGTTGTTTTCTTTCTACCCATTATGTTCCAAACCTAGATCATAAATAAAGGGAAAATATTTTGGTTATATTTCTAGGCATTCAAAAGAGAAAATGCATATGATTTGCATTCTAGGGTAATTTTATTTTTGCATTCTCTTAAACCCTTGCTGAAAAAAATATTTCATTTCTTTCAAGCCTAGGGTTAGTTCATCATTGAAAATCAAGAATAATCCTAGGGTTAGCTTCTTGCCTTCTTGCATAATTGTTTATATTGCATTGTTCTTTTAATTTTCCATAACTTAGATTTTAGAAAGGCCAAACATAAGTGTTTTCTCAATATACACATTAAGCATTCCATCCCTAGACTTGAAGTGAGTCATTAAACCATTCTTGGTGAACCCTTCAATCCCTAAGCCCTCGAGTGTAGAGAATATAACACACCCCCATGGTCACCTTGGATCTAAGCAAATCCAACTAAGAATCATACGCAACATGACAATTTTCTCCCTCTACACTTTCTTACACTAAGATGATCAAATACCCAATCCAAATGGATAGGGTAAAATTCAATGCAATAGGTGTTCTCAAAGATATAGTTATGACCATAGAACGATACCTAGAATTTGTGGTAGTTCAAGAGGTGATAGTCACAAATCTACCCCTGTTCTTCAAAATTTTATTATCTAGAGAATGAACTTGAAACTTATCAAGAGGTAGTCATTTAGTAATGGACTATACACATATGAAGTTGCTTAGATATGAAAAAGTATAAGGATTGAGAATGAAACACCCTATAATTACCTATTACAGAAGCTAAAATATGACAATGTAGTGAACTGGAATGGACTCCTAGAATACATTGACAATGATGAGTATCAAGAAGATGAAGACCTAGAAGTAGAGATGATAATCAATGCACTACAGGATGACAAAGATCTTGTATTGGAGTATATTATTAGTTCCACTCTGCACATATTTTATATAATTGATACCAAGACCTTATTCATTTCTTCTGTCTACCCATTTGATCTAGGATAGTATGGACTAGATAAAGAATTAAATATTTTGAACTTGGTGGTCAAGTTCAATATAATATCATTGACAAAGTGTCTTCACTTATCATTTATCAAATGTAAGGGAATACTAAATCTCATAATCACTTGTTCATACAAGAAATAAGTTGTACTCCTAGAATTGTCTGGTAGAGCCCATACCTCTACCCACTTTGTCAAGTACTTGATTGCTATTACTATGTATCAATATTTCCATCCTTTGCTAGTATTTAATGGTTCAATAAAATCCAAACCCCATCGTTTGAACAATTATTGTTGTTGAGTGGGATAAAACCCCTCTTTAATGGCTTTTACGTCCATTGGAAGGCATACCATATTTTCACATACTCCTTGACATCATGATATACAATAGGCCATCATAATCCTACCAATAACACATTTCTTGTTGTTGTATTTGGCTCCATATGTCCTCTAACCAGTTATTGACCTCTTCTTTCATCACACATATTCACACAACCCATATGGTTTGATTTTGTATAAGAAACCTATAATCAATTGAAATGGTGTTGATATCATGATAATCTAATATTTTTTGTTGTTGTTGTCTCTCCTTAGACAAGTCACCTTTCAAAAAATATTCCCTAATGTTTTTGTACCACACCAGTACTGCATTTACCATAAATAATTAAGCATTGGAGAATTCATCTGCTATACCTCTCTAGTAGATTCTCCTAACCAAAACATTGATAATTGATCCAATATTATGTGCTTCATTTTGGATATCACCACTATCCAAAACATGAATTCTTACAATATAACAAGCCACTTGCTCATTTGGCCATATATTATTGGTATTTTGATCAAATACAACAACACCTAATGGTCTAGTTAGAAAGCAAAGGGATTGGTAATATAATAATGTCTAAACTTTAATATTGCATATAACATCACTAAGGCTCCCTTTTTTGTAGTGTTGTAATTATTTTCTACTCTTGACAACAACCAACTTGCAAAATAGATATGCTGATCAAGCCCAAACTACCCCTACTAGGCCAATGTACATCTAATTGCAAAATTTGATGTGTCAACATAGACAAAAAATTTCTTGTCCCAATATAGAAATACCAAAATGGGCATGCATACCAACATTGCCTTTAGCCCTTCAAAGGTATTTTGATGTTCCTTCATCCACTTGAAAGGAATATTCTTGCATGTGAGAGCATCTAATGGGTAGGCCACTTGTGAATAGTTCCTTATGAACCTTAATTAATATTTGATCGTAACTAATTTTTTTTTTACCAAAATAATATCGTATGGTTCCTTCATGCTCACTATGAATTGTATATTATTTGGGTTAGTCTTTAATCCTTCCTTACATACAATGTGTTCCAATACTTTGTCATAAGGAACTAGCAACATGCACTTTATTGCATTTAGTATCAGATAAGCTCACCTACATAGGCTCATGCATTCTTCTAATGCTTTTAAGTGTTCATTTATCTTTCCATACAAGGACCAATCATCTAGAAAAGTCTTAAATATTCCCTATGGACATATGATTTGTTAGGATCCCACATCCTAACATTTAATTATTATTAAGAGTAGTATAGTTAATTGATATACCGATTTGTAATATGAACCGCTATATTGTCATAGTAGTATAGTTATGCTATAAATATGTGTTGATGAGGCCAGGAATTGCCTCATCCATGAACACTTTTTGATACATTTTTGACCATTTGACTTACCCTTTTTACTATGATTTTTATGTTAATTATGGAAAAATGCATTATATAATGATGTTTGCAAATTCTGGAATGACAAAGTGCATATGCTCTGTTTTACTGTTTTTACTGCAATTTCACCTGTTTTTCAGTTAATCAGTAGTGTTATAGCAATTTAGAACTTGTTTGAATATCTGATGCTTGGTAATATGGTGTTCCTTTGGTTAAACTAATTCAAATGGAAAAGGGCGCCAAGAATTCGTCACTGTAGCTGACTGTGCAGGAAAACAGGCTGTAACTGTGACAGTTCCAGCCAGCTGTACATATACAACAGTGCTTGGAATTAGTCACTCCAGCACATGCCACCGATGCAGAAGGGTGTGAAAGGAGAGTGGAGAAGTCAACACGTTACTTCCTACGCATTTGGACCACAGATCAGCAACAAATGGTCACTTGCCTGTTGTTCCGGAGCAGTGCAGGAATAAGCGGCGCAGGAATAGGGAATAGCGCAAGAACAACTGAAGGTGGTCAAAAAGCGATAAAACGATGGAAGAAAGTATTGGAAATTGACCAGGAGGTTGTCCCAACTCATATCAACGTGATTTCCTCAACAGATGCAGCCCAACAATAATGAATGGATAAAGTTTGGACAAAGTAAAATCCTGCAGTCTAGGAAAACAGTTATGTAAATCCCTGCAAAATAGGAACCAAGCATATCAGTGTTATCTTATAAATAATAAAGCTCCCATATGGTCGAGCATATAGATACATATATATAGATATAGAGATATAGATAGATAGGCAAGAGAGTACCAAAATTAGGATAGAGTAAAGTTTTCCTGTAGCAGAACAGTAATTTGTAGGTTTTTCCTGCATTACTGTAATGCATTTTCAGATTGAATAAAAAGGTGCAATCTTCAGTTTTCAATTGGCATGTTGAGGTTTATGAGTAACAGCTAGATCTTCTTAGCATAGCTCCTCACCTTCTTCTGGTTCTGGAAGCAAGGGCCCACTTGCAGGCCAGAGGAAGGCAGTTTTTGATAGAAATTCTTGCTGAATTCTTGCTGCAGCAGGTTAGCAGAATTCTGCCAGTTTGCATTTCTTTAGTAGTTTTTAATACAGATTTCAGTAGTGAACAACATTTCTTTGTATTTACAGCAATTCCCAGATATTTTGTCATCTTGCAGTTTTACAGTCATTATTGGTTCAATTTTGCAGTACACAACAATTTCCAGATATCTTGTCATTTTGCAATATTGGCAGTTTTGTTGATTCAGTTTTGCAGTAGTTAAAATTCTATTTTGATATTATCTAGTTGATTTACTTCCATGCAAGAGTGTGTGTGTTCTAAATTCTGCACTTTATTTTTCTATCATTTCAATTTAGCAACATTTCATTTTCTGTAATTTTTAGATTCTGTCATTTCATTTCCTGCAATTCTGTTTTTGCAAAAGTAAATAGGAGTTCATTTCATTTCTTAGGAGTTAAAGGTCACAACAAAACCCCCAAATGCTAACTGATCCACCAATAAAACCTGTTCTTGAATAAACTGAACCTGCAACTGTAACACCTCCTATCGTATATAGCCTCTGGACACCGCCCTGGATTGACACACATAATGATTAAATGATGAATGATCAATGACCCTCATCATTTTTGGCACCGTTGTCAGGGAACAATCGATGTTGTTAGGAAAAGTGATACAGGTCAAGAATTGTGTTACAATTTTTGAAATATTGTATTTCAGTTTATTTACTAAATAGGCATGAATGCATAGGCCAAGAGACGAAAGAGGGAGGTTTATCAGAACTAGTTCTGAACCACCAAGGCGTTCTTCACGATCAGATGAAGAATTCAGAGCAAGAAATACCTTCTTCACCAACTGAAGCTTTGGATAGATTAGAACAAGAACTTTTGGCAGCACTATCTGCTAAACATTCCCTTAAGACTGAACCATCCACATCAAACTCAAGAAAGAAAGCAACTATGGCAGCACCACTACCACCACTAGGTGGGTATGCTGATGATCCTCCTAAGACTTTTGAATACCCCATCCGGTTGGATCCAGCTCTAGATGCTCCCATGAAAACTATTTCTCCATCCATATTGCCAATTTTTAGGGGAACTGTTTCAGAAGATCCTGATCAGTTTCTGTTTGAATTCAAAGTGTTATGTCAGACTTATGACTACATAAATGATAATCAAAAATTGAAATTGTTTCCTTCTACGCTTAAGGATGCTGCTCTCCGATGGTTTATGAGTAATCTTGAACCTAATTCAATCCGTACTTGGGATGACATGGAGACTGCATTTCTACATAAATATCAGGATTACTGTCGAGTACGAAACAAAAAAGATGAGTTGTTTCGGATCAAGCAAGAAGAAGATGAGAGTTTAGAGGATTACCTTGATCGCTTTGCCTTTGTCCAAAAGAGATGTGGTCCTGTAGAACCTGATTTCTTAAAGCCTATCTTCTTAAGAGGATTGCAGGATGAATCTAGGGAAGTGTTAGATTTAATGGGAAAAGGAGACATAGATCAACTTGACCTTGAAGATATTGTGGAGTTATGTAGAAACTATTCCCGTACTCACCATCGGAGAAAGAAAAGGAATTCTGGCAATAATGACATAAAGGAGTTGATGGAGGAAATGGCTAATTTAAAAACTGATATCCTTGTTCAACTCAATTCTGCATTAGGTGAGAGAAACATAAAATCCAATTCTACACCACCTTTGGCAATTTATTGCCCGAGATGTAGGAATAAGCATGCCTTGCAGGATTGCCCTTTAAACAAAACTTCTATTTGTGGAATTTGTTCCAAGGAACATTCAACAGATAGATGTCCTTTGTTGCCTCATCTAAAATCTGTCTTAGGCACCCAAACAGAAGAACTTAATGCTATTGGGCAGAGATCCGGTGGTGGCTATACACAATATCCCAATGCTCCTCGGTTTCCAAACTGGGGACAATCTCCTTGGAATATGAACATGCCATGGGGACATGCAGAAGTCCCTGCACAACCTTGGAACCAACCTTGGACAGCTCCTCCAGATTGGTCACATCCTGGATGGATGAACCCACCTTGGAATGCAACTCATCCACAGTGGACACAACAAGGACAAAGATGGGGACAACAATATCCACCATATCAAGGACAACAAAGGTATCAAGGGCAAGCTCAAAACTTGCTGCCAGCTCCTAATCCAAATTTTCAAGGAAGAACACAACATCAACAAATGCAACCAATGAAACAACCTCCACTCCCAACTCATCTTGTGACTAACCCAAATAATACCAAACAACCCCTATTTATGAGGCTGAGTCTGAAGACTCTACTGCAGTTCATGTACTTGACTGTAGTAACATCCAACTACGTTCAGGGAAGGTTTTACCTAAACCTGTTCCACCCACCATTGAAGAAATAAGTGAGAAACAAGAACCTCCAAATCAGGAGACAGTGCAACAAAAACAAAAAGATGAAGTAACAAAAAAATGCAGGAATCTTCTCCAGTAGCATTACCATACCCTGAAAGGTTTGATCATATTGATACTGCCCCTGAATCAGAATTAGTGACAGAACTTAAAAAGATGTCAATTTCTCTCCCTTTGTTGCAGGCAATAAGGGATGTGCCTTCACTCAAAAAAACTATTCAGGAGTTATGTATCAAGAAACCTGGTAAAAAGAAGGCCTTTCCTAAAACCGTTCAGGTAGAAGGCAAATTAGCTGATTTATTGTCCGGGAAACTAGTTCCTCCCAAATATAGTGACCCCGGTAGTCCAATAATTACAATTACTATTGGATTAATGCAAATTCCTAATGTGCTAATTGATCTTGGAGCTGCAATTAATGTTATGACTAAGGACACAATGCAAAAATTGCAGCTCAAGAATCTCAGTCCTACTACCATAGTTTTGGAAATGGCAGATAGGTCAGTTGCTAAACCTGAAGGTATCCTAGAAGATGTAGCCATTGAAGTCTCTTCTTGGGAATATCCCATAGACTTCTTAGTGTTGCAACCTAGAAAATCAGTCAATGGATACCCTATCATTCTAGGACGACCTTGGTTGGCTACTGCAACTGCTTTTATAGACTGTAGGTCAGGGGAAATGACCATTTCTAATGGTGTTGACCTAAAGAAAATTTATTTGTATCCACCTGCTCAGCCTTCAACTAAATTTTTTGGACAAATTTGGTATCCTGAATCTGATGAAGAACAGGAAACCATTGCCACTTTGGCTACAGTTGTAGTTAAAGAACATATTGAGGAAATCACTACACCTGAGAGAGAAATATTCGAGAATGAAACTGTCCTAATTGAAACATTACAATCAGAAGGACTAACTGATGATCAAACTCTTGTTCATCGGTTGTTGTGGCAAGAGGAGGAACAAAATTCAGAACTTCTGTCATCCATGTCTAATCAGGAAAGATCATTCATTCTACCACATGGATGGCATCATCATCTCCTTAACACCTTCAAATGTCCTCTGATTCCACCAGGTATCATTTTTGAGATAGATTCTAGAGTATTTCATACTCTACAGCCACATCATTGTCCATTAAATGCATTAATCAGTAACTATGAAGCAGCTAGTTCTATCTATCCAGGGATCAAACAAATTGAAATCCAACCAGGTAAATTTTTGAACATTAATAGCTGGCTAACTGAGGACCAGGAAGCCAAATTATTTGCTGTCTTACAAAGACATGTTCAAGCTTTTGCATGGAATTATAAAGACATGATTGGCATTCATCCTGAGGTATGTACACATAGGATATACACAGAAAATGTAAAACCAGTAAGGCAACCTCAGAGACGCTTGAATCCTGCTCTAAAGGAAATTGTGAAAGAGGAAATTGAAAAACTCTTAGATGTTGGATTCATTTATCCAATTTCAGACAATAAGTGGGTTTCACCACTGGTCATTGTTCCAAAGAAAAATGGTAAAATGAGAGTATGTGTGGATTATAGGGAGTTAAATAAGGCCACACATAAGGATCATTTCCCATTACCATTCATAGACCAAGTATTAGATACCCTTGTTGGAAAGAAATTTTTCTGTTTTCTTGATGGTTTCAGTGGGTATAACTAGATACAAGTTGCGCCGGAAGATCAAGAAAAGACTACCTTTACATGTCCTTGGGGAACCTTTGCTTACAGGGGTCTTACCCTTTGGTTTATGTAATGCTCCAAGCAACATTTCAGAGAGCTGTTTTAGCAATTTTTTCTGATTTAACCAATGAAAGTGTTGAAATTTATATGGATGATTTCACGGTGTTTGGAAATAGTTTTGAATATGCATTAGAATAGCTTGAAAAAGTGTTGATTCGTTGTGAAACATACCACCTCTCTCTGAATCCCGAGAAATGCTTCTTAATGATGGAGGAAGGAATTGCCCTTGGACATCATATCTCTTCTTTTGGAATCAAGGTTGATCCTAAGAAGGTTGAAGTCATCAAAAACCTCCCTCCTCCACAAACTCAAACTGATGTACGCAGTTTCTTAGGGCACATTGGTTTTTATCGTAGATTCATTGCTAACTTCAGTACTATAGCAAATCCTATGTTTGCTCTACTCATGAAGGATTCTGAATTTGTTTGGTCTCCTGAATGTCAAACTTCTTTTGAAAACTTAAAGGAAAAATTAACTACTCCACCCGTATTAAGAGGTCCTAATTGGGAGTTACCTTTTCATATTCAAACTGATGCTTCCAATACCGCTATTGGAGCTGTGTTAGGACAGATTGAAAATGGGGAACATTATGCTATTTATTATATTAGTAAAAACTTGACAAGAGCTGAGAAAAACTACACTACCACTGAAAAAGAATTCTTGGTTGTAATCTATGCTATTAACAAATTTCGACACTATATCACAGGGTACCAAGTATTCATCCATACAGATCATACCGCAATCAAATATTTGATGAATAAACCATTGGTTAGTGCAAGAATTATTCGTTGGTTGATTCTGTTGCAGGAATTTGATGTTACCATAGTAAACAAGCCTGGGAAATCTAATGTAGTTGCAGATTTCTTGTCAAGAATACCAAATGCAGATACAGGGGAAGTTGTGGAAGATACCTTTCCAGATGAAAAGTTGTTTGCTGTCTCTGTACAATCTCCATGGTTTGCAGACATAGCTAATTACTTAGCTACAGGGAAGATTCCTCTTCACTTTACCCCCAAACAAAAGAAACAGTTAATCAAGCAAAGTGCTTCTTTCCAATGGATAGAGGGCTTACTGTTTAAGTGCAGTCCTGATCATGTTTTACGTAGGTGTATCCGCCAGGATGAAGTATATGATATCCTACGGGCATGCCATGATGAACCATCAGGAGGGCATTATTCAGTCAAAAGCACTATTCATAAAATCTTGGGAACCGGATATTATTGGCCATCTTTGCATAAAGATGTAAAGAGGTACATTAGACATTGTGATGCCTGCCAGAGAATGGGAAAACCTACCTTTACTAATGAAATGCCATTACAACCTCAAATAGGAACAGAACCATTTGAAATATGGGGTTTAGATTTTGTAGGACCCATTAATCCTCCTTCCCAAGGCAAAGTGCATATCTTGGTATGTACTGATTATGTTACCAAATGGGTAGAAGCTCGTGCCTTTAAGCATGCTAGAGAAGAAAAAGTTGCTGATTTTCTGTATTCATAGATTTTTTTGTGTTTTGGAGCCCCATAATCCATCACCACAGATCACGGACCCCAATTTACTTCCAAGGTTATTGAAGCCTTCACTCACCTCTATCAAGTCAAACACAGAAAATCCTCACCTTATCATCCACAAGCCAATGGCCAAGTTGAAGTAACCAATAGGGAATTAGAATGAATTCTGACCAAAACAATAGCAGTCCATAAAAGAAATTGGCTGGACAAATTACCAGAAGCTATTTGGGCTTATAATACCACTTGGAAATCTACCACTGGATTTACGCCCTATGAATTGGTCTATGGAAAAAACCGCTTTTGCCTATTGAGTTTGAATTACTAACTCTTCGAACTGCTTTGGAAGTAGGTATTGATCTGTCACAGGCACAAGAAGAGCGTATTCTGCAACTTGATGCATTGGATGAACTGTGCATGGATGCACTACATCAGACAGAGATAATCCAAGCACAACGGAAGATGTGGCATGATAGTCACATAAAGCAACAAAAATTTCAGCAAGGTGACTGGGCCTTGTTGTTTGATTCACAATACAAGGATTTCCCTGGAAAGTTGCAGACCAGATGGCTTGGACCTTACCAAATTGAGGAAGTGTTTGACAATGGAGTTGTTCGTCTTACACCTATTGATGACTCACAACGCAAGTTGGTGGTGAATGGACATCGTCTTCGTTTGTACCACAAACCATACAACAAGGCAGAATTTCTCAAACAAGTGGAAAGTTTGAATGTACACATTTGGGAAGAAAACACTTCTTCCATACTGAATTCAGCAGATTGACACAAGAATTTGATTTAAAAAAAAAAAAAAAAAAAAATAAAATTCAGGAAGTGAAAACCTCTTTGAGGCACTCCTGAGTTAGGGTTTACATGAAAACCGGTTTTTCGGCATGTTTACCTAGTTGGTTTCACTATCATTGTTCGGTCTTGTCTCATGACCATGGTTTCATCTATTTTCAGATTGCACCTACCTAAGTTCAAAGATTGATTAGCTGGAAATCTCAGCAGGAGCACCTCGAAATGTAGATAAAATGGTTATAACGGTATGTGTCTTTTTCATTCTTTGAATAATGTAAATCATTAGTATATAGTGTAAATATCCTTGATTAATATAAAAGCATGTAAAAAGGGGGAATCAAAAATGAAAAGTCCTTGTCCATAATGCCTCTGCCTAATTCTGCTCTGAGAATGAAAAAATAGAAGTGCACTGGAATAAGGAAAGCGCAGGAATAACCTGTTATATTCCAAAGCGCAGGAATAATCCATAATGCGCAGGAATAAACTGTTTATATCCCAGAGCGCAAGAATGATTTAACAAGCGCAGGAATAAACTATTTATATCCCAGAGAATAAATCACTAAGCGCAGGAATGAAATTATGTGTAAAACTGTTTATGACACGTGGCCTACGGTGAGTTCATTGGTTTAAAAGGAAAAGACAAGTCACCGACTCACGGTTGCATGTGACAGCTGTCGTCCAAACAAAAATGAGCGAAGGTACGGGTGATAACTTCACATGCATTGCCACGTCATTATGCTACAAGTTCCAAGGTCCTAGTGCTATTATTCCTGCTACGATGATTGAAACCCTAAACCAGACGCACGCTCATACTTTACCAATTTACAGAAACTACAAAATAGAAGGCAGGAAATTACGCCATGGGGGGAAAGAAAATCAGAGCCAAACCTGAAAACATTAGTTACCTAGAAAGTGACCCTGCATCCCTGCAAATATTCGTTGATGGAGGATTTCTGCCATTCCTACGCAAATTTGATGGCTATTCCGAGGGCTTGGTGGCAGAATTCGCATGCACCTTCCGCAACAATCGAGTGCACATTAATGGGATGACTATCCAGGTAACTCCCGAAATACTCAGCCAAGTCACTGAATTACCTCTTCAAGGCTTGCAGATTGTAAAAACTGGGCGCAATATTTTGAATAACCTAGTTAATCAGTTTACGAAAGAAGGGGATGGCGAAATTGAGTTTTTAATACGTAGAAATGTTTGTAAGGGGGTCAAAAGACTTAGTTTTCTAGTCCCTTGGAATGAAGTTGCAATGTGGGTGATGAGGTATATCACTTGTGATGGCCAATTTCCTATTGTATCTGGCCCACACCTTCGTATCCTCAACCATCTGCGCCATGGAGCAGTTAAACCAGAATGTAGGGTTAATGTGCCCTTATACCTTTTTCAAGAGTTAAAGGCTATGGCCAGCAAATACCAAGTAGGGAAAGGAAGCCCTAAGCATCATGGGCTCATCAAATTGATTTGTCAGTATCACTTTAGGGGCAACCCTAGAAATTTTGACCGTTTCTTTGCCCCTTGGGCAGAAACAAATGACTCTAATCCTGCATTAGAGGAAGGGGAAGCAGAGGAAGAGGAAGCAGAGGAAGAAGAAGCAGAGGAAGAATCTACAGGAAACCCTAGACCAGAACCCTCTGAAATTAGAATTTCCCCCTCTCCAGATGGTCCCCCATCTTCAAGAACTCAAAAACAGCAAGCGTCCACATCTGGTTCCCAGTTAAAGAGAAAAAGGGTAACATTTGCAGATACGGTACAATCCAGTGGAGAAATGGGAAGTGCAAGTGAACATGCTCCGGAATCTGCTCCTGAAATAGTAGCAACATCTGCAGTTGCTGTAGAACATGCTAAGAAGTATCCAGGGTCTACAGGGTTAAGAAGGTCTGCTAGACTTCAGAAAACTAAAACCCTGCCAGAAGAACTAATAGATATCACAGACCCAAGTGAAGAAGAAACCAGAACAGAGGATGCACAGGAACCAAATATTGAAATAGAAGACACAGGTATACAGACTATGGAGCTGGATACAACTATGGATGAAACTTCAATAAGCCCTGTATGTCCATTAGTTGATTATTTTGACTCTGATTCTGAGGAGCCGCTAAAATATGATTCTGAAACAGTTGAGGGTGATATGAATGTTTTAATGGATGTTGATTCTGAATAGTATTCTGAGTCTGAGTCCGAAGAGGAAATTGATATCCACACTCAATTGCATGCTGCAAAGAGTGTTGTTAAAACTCAGACCCAATGGATTGAGCAAGCTGAAGAGACCATAAAACAAAAGGATCAACAAATTGATCTGCTTCAGCAAAAAATTCAAGAGTTGCAAAACCAGTTGTCTCAACTGGAATATCAGTCTACAGAGGTACCAGAAGCATCACAGGATGAATGGGCCCAGATTCTCTTAGACTTAGCTGAACATTCTGAGGCAAACATAGCACCTGCACAGAGATCACCTGACAGAGAAGAAGCAAGAATGGCAGTATCTGATGATGAGAGTCCATCAAGAATTCTGTTGACAAATGATGCTGCACTTCAGCAGGAAACACAGACACCTTCTGTAGAGGAACAAGAAGTTGCAGCACAAGATCAGGTATCCACACCCTCTCCTCTCATTGCTATTACAACAGAACAAGGAACACAAATAGATTTGCCTATTGTAATACCAACTGTGGAAGTTGGTGTACAAGTGAACATAGTAGCACAAATGCAACCTATTGTAAGACCCCTAGACACAGTGCCCTTAACTAAGTACAATGAAGACCTGGCATATTGGATGACTCAGTGTCACCAGTTGGAGGGCAAGATTGCCACTTTAAACTCTGAAGCAGCCAAAGTAGCAGAGAAGGAAACAGAGGTGAATAGGTTAAAAACACAAGTGCAGGATGTATGTCAGATTGCAGAATATGCAATACAGTGTAGAAGACCACCTAGATTTTATAGCCTCCTACTCAAGGAGAGATACCTTCGTTGGCAGATTATGAGACTTGCTTCTGAGCTGCCTCATCAGTTGAACACTCCTGAAGAATTCATAGAGGCATTTATGCAGAGTCCAGCAGAGCAACAAAACCTGTTATGTGAGTTATTCTTGCATAATTTCTTTTTGCCCACAGAAAGTATGTTTCTGCCTCACATTTATACAGGTGATTTACAGCTTAGAGCTTTCATGTCCACTCTACAAAATCAGATTTACTGGGACATAGAAAAGAAGTTCACCAAGGAATTGGAATCATAGGCTATTTTGCTTATCAGACCTGCTCCCCTAAATCACAGATATTGTACAAATGATCATTATACATTCATGAGGGATGTCAGAATGAAACAACTCTATTTAGGGAACCTTCAGAAATGTATAATCCAGTTTCAGAATTTTTGTGCAGATTTCTTTGATGATGTTGTGGCAGCTTGTAAAAATAGATGGGGTGAGTTATCTATCTCTCTCCAGAAAAGAGAGCCAATTTCTCCCACCAATTTGCTGTGGTCAAGGAGAAGGGCAGAAGGCATTGTCCTAATTATCTCAGAGATCAAGGAGCTTTGGATAGGTCTGAGGTTTAGGATGCCCATAATTATTACTCCTGTTCCCTACTTCTTTGATACTGACCCACGACTCGATGAGCACTTCCAACAATGGTTTCAGTCCATCAAGGCAGTCAGTGGATTCTATAAAATTGGTGGTGCATTACTCAAATTTCATGACAGATGTCTAGACCTGGATCTGTGTGTTGTTGTCACTGTACAAAATGCATGAGGACATGCATTACCATAAGTTGGGGGGGAATGATGAGGCCAGGAATTGCCTCATCTATGAACACTTTTTGATACATTTTTGACCATTTGACTTACCCTTTTTACTATGATTTTTATGTTAATTATGGAAAAATGCATTATATAATGATGTTTGCAAATTCTGGAATGACAAAGTGCATATGCTCTGTTTTACTATTTTTACTGCAATTTCACCTGTTTTTCAGTTAATCAGTAGTGTTATAGCAATTTAGAACTTGTTTGAATATCTGATGCTTGGTAATATGGTGTTCCTTTGGTTAAACTAATTCAAATGGAAAAGGGCACCAAGAATTCGTCACTGTAGCTGACTGTGCAGGAAAACAGGTTATGTAACTGTGATAGTTCCAGCCAACTGTACATATACAACAAGGCTTGGAATTAGTCACTCCAACACATGCCACCGATGTAGAAGGGTGTGAAAGGAGAGTGGAGAAGTCAACACGTTACTTCCTACGCGTTTGGACCACAGATCAGCAACAAATGGTCACCTGCCTGTTGTTCCAGAGCAGTGCAGGAATAAGCGGCGCAGGAATAGGGAATAGCGCAGAACAACTGAAGGTGGTCAAAAAGTGATAAACCGATGGAAGAAAGTATTGGAAATTGACCAGGAGGTTGTCCCAACTCATATTAACGTGATTTCCTCAACAGATGCAGCCCAACAATAATGAATGGATAAAGTTTGGACAAAGTAAAATCCTTGTAGTCTAGGAAAATAGTTATGTAAATCCTTGCAAAATAGGAACCAAGCATATCAGTGTTATCTTATAAATAATAAAGCTCCCATATGGTCGAGCATATAGATACATATATATAGATATATAGAGATATAGATAGATAGGCAAGAGAGTACCAAAATTAGGATAGAGTAAAGTTTTTCCTGTAGCAGAATAGTAATTTGCAGGTTTTTCCTGCATTACTGTAATGCATTTTTAGATTGAATAAAAAGGTGCAATCTTCAGTTTTCAATTGGCATGTTGAGGTTTATGAGTAACAGTTAGATCTTCTTAGCATAGCTCCTCACCTTCTTCTGGTTCTGGAAGCAAGGGCCCACTTGCAGGCCAGAGGAAGGCAGTTTTCAAAAATTCTTGTTGAATTCTTGCTGCAGCAGGTTAGCAGAATTTTGCAGTTTGCATTTCTTTAGTAGTTTTTAATACAGATTTCAGTAGTGAACAACATTTCTTTGTATTTACAGCAATTCCCAGATATTTTGTCATCTTGCAGTTTTACAGTCATTATTGGTTCAATTTTGCAGTACACAACAATTTCCAGATATCTTGTCATTTTGCAATATTGGCAGTTTTTGTTGATTCAGTTTTGCAGTAGTTAAAATTCTATTTTGATATTATCTAGTTGATTTACTTCCATGCAAGAGTGTGTGTGTTCTAAATTCTGCACTTTATTTTTCTGTCATTTCAATTTAGCAACATTTCATTTTCTGCAATTTTTAGATTCTGTCATTTCATTTCCTGCAATTCTATTTTTGCAAAAGTAAATAGGAGTTCATTTCATTTCTTAGGAGTTAAAGGTCACAACAAAACCCCCAAATGCTAACTGATCCACCAATAAAACCTGTTCTTGAATAAACTGAACCTGCAACTGTAACACCTCCTATCGTATATAGCCTCTGGACACCGCCCTGGATTGACACACATAATGATTAAATGATGAATGATCAACGACCCTCATCATGTGTAAGAGTGGAAGAGATAGTATCAAGGAGAAAATATTTTTTTTTTAAAGTTGTAAGGAGGCAACCCCCTCCAAGTGGCCTACAATTCTTGATAATCAATAAAGCTATTTGGACTTTCTCCATTCTGAGATCTTATTGTATTACATTTATATTGAAAACTGTGGATAAATCTTGTATTAAACCCTCAGGGTCTTAACATCTAGTATCAAAGCTTGATCATGGCCACCTATGGGCAGATTTGAAGGAAAACTTATCACTCCAAAATTAGTTAGACAAGATGCTTTGATCTGACCAAGAGGTTAGCAAAATTTTTATTTCTCCAATGAAAAAAACTACTTTTTGATTTTGCACTCAAAAAAATAAAAAATCGTGCAAATCAGATTTATAATGAAGAAGTTGTAGTGGTTTTATCATTACTCTATTTTGAGTAATTTTTAAACCAAAAATAAGGAAAAATAGCACTAAAAAAATCATAAAAGCCCTAGACAACCCAATTTATCCTCAAATTTGTTTTGTTATCTTAGTTAACCCTTTCTACACTTCTCACGGAATTTTTGAATCCTAACTCCTTATTTTCTTGAAACTCCTCAAATTTGTCATTTTCCACTAGTCCTTTTTGGCCAAATATTCCACAAATACAAAATTTGATCTCGAAAACACTTTTTTGAGAGCCCATTGTGATCATCTTGTTGCACTAATCATTTTGATATATAACAACCACAACTTTTTTTTGGAAGTTAGAAATTTCTTAAAAAAAATGGTCGAGGGAAGATCTCAAGACCCTAGCTTAGAAAAATCAAGGACCTACTTTCATAGGTTAATCTCAAGCATACTTTTCATGAAATGGAGGTAAGGATGGCTGGATTGAATGCTAAATATGACTCTTTGAATAAAAATTTGGCACAAGTACAATAAATTATGCAATCAGATGTAGCTAATAATTCTCAAAGCACACAAGGTTCAGGCTCACAATAGTCTTCATGAAAAACTGTAGGATCGACACATTAGATGCACATTAGGGCCAACAAGCATCCATCCTTCCAAGAACAACTAAGTTAGATTTCCCAAGTTTTATGCAGGAGATCCAACTAGTTGTATCTATCGAATGAAATATTTTTTTTCATTAAACTAGATTCTTGAGGGGCAAAAAGTTCGTATTGCATCATTCCACCTCAAGCATGATGCTATCCAATGGTACAAAAATACTAATGGAACTCCTACTTGGGGAGAATTTATAAAGAATTTGTTGGTTCGGTTTGGTCCAAGTGATTTTGAAGACTTCATAGGAGCTCTCACCAAACTACGTCAAATAACTTTAGTGAAGGAGTATCAGACTCAATTCAAGAAGCTCGTGAATCACACCAAGGGTCTGAATGAATCATTTTTTAAAAGTTACTTCATCAGTGGGTTGAAAGAAGAAATTAGAGTGGAGGTGAAGATGTTCAATCCCAACACCATGATGGAGGCCATTGGATTAGCCAAGTTAGTAGAAGATAAATTCAATGCTCAACGTCGACAATGGAAGCAACCTATTGGAAAATCACAAGCCATGCAAACCACCCCAAAACCTAACCGATCCTTATAGGTTAAGTAGCTCAACTTGAAGCAAATGAAGGAACGATGAGAAAAAGGCCTCTGCTATAATTGTGATGATAAATATGGGCCAAATCATAGATGCACTACACAAAAGTTGTATTTATTGGATGCAGATGTTTCTTGTAACTCAACAGAGGAAGAAGATGATCTAGAGGTGGAAGAAGTGATAAATGTACCTGATAACAACAATGAAGATATCCCAAAAATTTCTTTCAATGCTCTCATAGAATTTTCTTGAAGAACACAAGCTTATACTAAGAGGGGGGGTGAACAATATAAGATCAAAATTTTACTTTTCTTTCCAAAGCAATATCATCCAATATTATTAATTGCAATAATGAAACAATACACAAATCATCACACACATAAGAGACATAGATTTAACGTGGTTCACCCAATGTGGGCTAAATCCATGGAGAAAATATTTCTTATAAATTTTCTCAAAAAATCTCTTGGGAACCAATTCTCCATTACAATGTTTATGGGCACCAGCCCAAAAGAGACACCAAACCCCTATTCTCAATTTCGTGGACCTCTATCCATAAAAGACACCAATCCCCTTTGCTCTAGTTCATGGAAATCTATCCATAGGAGACACCAATCCATTTTACTCTGGTTTGTGGACCTCTATCCATAGGATACACCAATCCCCTTTTCTCTAGTTTGTGGACCTCTATCCATAGGAGACACCAATCCCCTTTGCTATGGTTCATGGAACTCTATCCATAAGAGACACCAATATCCTTTGCTCTGGTTTGTGGACCTCTATCCATAGGAGACACCAATTCCATTTGTTATGGTTTGTGGACCTCTATCCACAAGAGACACCAATCCCATTTGCTCTGGTTCATGGACCTCTATCCACAAGAGACACCAATCCCCTTTGCTCTAGTCTACTCCAAAGCCTACTCAAATCTACTCCAAGCCTACTCATAAGGCTTGCTTAAATATACTCCAAGCCTACTCACAAGGCTTGCTCAAATATGATCCAAGCCTACTCACAAGGCTTGCTCAAATCTGCTTCAAGCCTACTTACAAGGCTTGCTAAAATATGCTCACAAACTATACTCCAAGCCTACTCACAAGGCTTGGTCAAATATGCTCACAAACTCTACTTAAATATGCTCACAATCCTGCTCAAATTTACCTCAAACAAACTTGCTCAAATATACTCTATAATCCTACTTAAATCACTGCTCAAACCTGCTCACAGATCCTGCTCAAATCTACCTTAAACATTCTCAGAACTCAACTCACAAACCTGCTCAATTCTACCTCAATAACCTGCTCAAATATGCCTCAATGCTACTCACAAAAACTTGTCAAACATTCCTAATTCTTGCATAGAAACAATTACATATATCTTTCCCAAAAGTGCTTTCTTTGACTAAAGTAATTCAGACATATTCTACCCAGAATTCTTTTTCTTTATGAACATATAGAGAATGATATGCATTACAAATACTCAATATGTTCTTCTCACATTCATTAAGTTTGTTGCTTTCACATGTCTCACATTCATTGCATTCAAAAGGATACTCTAGTCTAGAACTTGATAGTTGACCTTCTTATGTATTTTAAAAATTAATCAAAACCAATGCACATACTTGCTTCACAAAACTGGTCTATAGCCCTTGCAAATTTATTTCCAATATCACTCAAAACTAATGCATAGATTTGCTTCACAAGATTGGTCTATAACCCTTGCTAGTATATTTTCAAATTCATTCAACAATAATGCACAACTTTATTCTCAAACCCTAGCACATATATTTCCAATTTAATTCAACAATAATTCACCATTACTCTCATCTTCAATCAAAAACTAATGCACATCAATTTTACTTTCAAACCCTTGCACTTTTATTTTCAATTTCTATCAAAGCAATGCACACTCAATGAATCCTTATACCTCCAACCATATGACCTCAAAATATTTTCTTCATAAAAAAACACACCTTGAGTAAAGGATTAAATCACCATACCTCTAAACTGCCTTGATGATGTGCTTTCAAAACCCGGATTAACACATTTTTTTTTCCTTTTTGCCACTTCAAAACAGGTTAGCAATTTTCTTTTTCCCTTTTTGATCAAATATCAAATCAACCACTTCAAAAATCCTTATCAAAACATTCACAATAAATATTAAAAATAATACCTTATATCTCCCTTGTAAAACTCACAATATAAAACTTTATTAACATCAAGAACCCTTTTGCAAAAATTAAATCACATTTATCATTTGCAACATGTAATCTCAAAACTATACCTTATGACTCCCTTTATTTTTGTAAAATTTTATTCAAAAACCTATACCTTATGACTCCCTTTATTTTTGCAAAAAATATTTCAAAAACTAAACCTTATGGCTCTCTTTATTTATGCAAAAATAAATTTTAAAAACTTTACTTCAGGGCTCCTTTTATTCAACTAAAAATTAATTACCTTATACTATTGCCAATAGGATTCAATCCCTTCACCTTGCAAGGCACAACATCCTGCCACGGCCCTTCTAATAGGATGCACTATCGAAGCACAAAAAACCTTTTATCTCTTCCATAGCTCAAATTTCCACAAAACGCACATCAAGGAGTTTCGAACCCTCAACCTTCTACTTGACAGCGTTCCTCGCAAGCTATGTGACCAGCTGGGCTATCCCAATGGTTAAAACATGAGTTGCATGACTTTGAATTTTAATTTTATGCTCCCTATTGTCGAAATTTCACTACTCTTCTCCTTTGTCGCTGCTTACTCACCGCTTCTATGCTTAGTCGAATGGCTCTCATGAAACTTTCACACCACATTCATCAAATCAAAATAATTAAAGCATATATTTATATGCTTTTACCCTTAGGTTCCAATGACGTCGGCTCCACTTATTTTGCACTTGACCTTTGCTGAGAAAACCATAAAAGCCTATTGTAATATATATATATATATATATATATATATATATATATATATGTATATATTTTAAATATTATAATATTAATCTTCTTAAAACCTTTGTCCCAAGCACTTTTAAACATTTTTGTCCTTTTCTTTCAAAATTCTCTTTATAATATTAAAATTGGATATTAAATATTTTAATCCTTTCCACAAAAAAAATTTGGCTTGCTTTGAATAATTTGTCCATCCTTATAAATTCATCATCCTTAAAGAATGTTTCTGCCTTGAGTACCATGCACCCTTTGACATCAATGACAAATCAATATTTCTAACAATCTCCCCCTTTGTCATTGATGGTAACCCTTTCAAAAAATTTCTTTTACTGCAACTGGATTCCCAAACTACTCCCCCTAACAAGCTGCTCCTTACTAATATCTCTCCATCCTTATAAACTCATCATCCTTGAAGAATTTTTTTGCCTTGAGTACCATGCACCCTTTGACATCAATGACAACTCAATATCTCTAACAATATCTCCCTTTGTCATTGATGGCAACCCTTACAAAAATTTTCTTTTACTACAAGTGGATTCCCAAACTGCTCCCCCTGACAAGCTGCTCCTTACTAAAATCTCTCTATCCTTATAAACTCATCATCCTTGAAGAATGTTTCTACCTTGAGTACCATGCACCCTTTGACATCAATGACAACTCAATATTTCTAACAATCTCCCCATTTGTTATTGATGGCAACCCTTACAAAAATTTTCTTTTACTACAACTGGATTGCTAGACTGCTCCCCCTGAAAAGTTGCTCCTTATTGAAATATCTCCCCCTTACTGAAATATCTCCCCCTTTGACATCAATGGCAAAGGGCTCCTTCTAGGGCTAAAAATAAAATACTTAGCTCAGCCCCCTCACCACCTCCTTTTCTTGAGGGATTAATTATGAGATGGAAATGAATTTACTCCCAATTCTTTTTCAATATTTTTCCAAAATTTTGAAGTCTTACCTCTTTGAACATTTTGAGCATCCTTTTTCTTGCTTGTCTTTGGAAGTTCCAGAAATTCTATTCTACACCACTTTGCTCTATGCCTAAAATTATTGCATTTGTAACACCTGATGTTGTAGTCCTTAAAAGGTGCAAATGAATTATTGGTGAAGCTATAATCATTCTAACCATAAACCCTGCAATGTATAACTTTATGACCAAAATTATTGCAATTGAAACACATGATGTTGTAGTCCTTGGAAAGTGCAAGTGGCTTGAAATTTCTCTTATTGAAGCCATGATCATTTTTATCATGAACCCTGCAATGTATAACTTTATGATCAAAATGATTACATGAGAAACATAAATCTTGAAAGAAATATTCATCTTGCCTTGATCTCATGGTTCTTTCTTTGCTTTTCTTGTGATGGTCCCTGTTCCTTGATGATTCTTTGTTTGCTTCCTCTTTTATACTACCACTTATCAACTTATCAATATAGGTCTTAGGATCTTCTTCAAATACCTTCTTTGATGCTTCTATTTATTTTGAGCTTGACTCCTCTTCTTGTACCTCTTGACCTTCCTCATAACCAAGTCCAGTCTTCATAAATGGAGATCTTTGTGTTTTGATAATATCATCCAAATATTTTGAGCTTTTCCTAAACTGATATATCTTATTATTGAATTTCTCAAGTCCCTTCCTTAGAATATCAACTTCATATTCTATTCTTTCACATTCTAGTTCTTTTACCTTTAACTGTTCAGTCATACCTTATTCAACTTTCTTTACCCCTTCAGCCTTCACTTTTAAGTCTATGAGATCTTGTAGGAGCTTTGTCTTTGTTTCCTCATCCTCTTGAACTTGAGCCTTCAATTATAAATTCTTCTTTCTAACCCTTTTTAATTCTCCAAGAGCAGCAATAAGTTCCTCTTCTATGTTAACCATGGTTTCTTCTTCATTTTTTGAATCTTTCTCTTGTTCTAGGTCTTTGATAACAGGAGCATCTTCATTCTCTTCTTCTTGGTTTTCATTCTCTTCTATGGCCAAAAATAGGATTTCTTCCTTTTCACTATCGGAGAAGCTTTCATCACTTTCACTGGAAGTATTGCTTTCTTCTTCAGCATAAAAACTCTTCTTGTGCCTTTGAAAAATCTTCTTCTCATGCTAGCCTTGACTATGCCTGTTTTTCTTATAATAAAACTTTCTTTCCTTATTTTTCTTGTAACCCTTTTATTCTTCACTACTACTACCTTTATTTTGTGGACAATTAGTTGCATAGTGACCAATGTTACCACAACTAAAATATTTAACAATCTATATAATTTTATGTTTTCTTGGACCCTTCTTATTTATTCTCACAAAGTTAGCCTCTTCTTCACTACTTGATTCTTGTTTTTTATTATTTTCCTTCTTTGAAGCTTTGAATGTTGCATCTCTTTTTGAAATTTATTTGTTTTCTATCCTCATATCATAGGCTGTGATAATTCCATGTAGCTCATCCATGCTTAAAGTTTTGAGATCCTTTATCTCTTCTATTGTTGAAACCTTTGCATCATACCTTATTGGAAGTGAACTCAATATTTTTTGAACAATAGTAGATTCCTCAATATTTTCACCAAGTCCACGAATAGTGTTGACAACCTCATCAACATGAAGTAGATACATAACAATATCTTCATTATCTTTAATTTTTAAGTCTTCAAACTTCCTTCTATATGTTTGAAGTTTTGCCATTTTGACCTTTTCGTATCCTTCATATGTTCTCTATAACTTATCCCACATTTCTTTTGTTGAGGTACATTGCATGACCTTCACAAATTTTGATTCACATAACCCACTCAAAATTACATTAATTGCCTTGGCATTATCTTCATATGGTTTCTTACCACTTGCATATGTAGGAGAAGTTGTAGATGGTGTGAATCCATTTTCAATGGATTTCCATGTATCATATCCATGTGCCATCAAATAAGTCTTCATCCTCACACTCTAGAAAGCATAGTTAGTCCCATAAAACAGTGGAGCCTTATTTGATGAAAATCATTTCTTATGAGCCATGTGTGTTCCTGTAAGATCTTCCTTCAAGCTATCAGGCTTTCACGAAGGAACTTGCTCTGATACCAATTGAAAAATACAAGATTATACTGAGTGGAGGGGATGAACAGTATAAGATAAAACTTTTACTTTTTTTTCCAAAGCAATATCATCCAATATTATCAACTGCAATAGTAAAACAATGCACAGATCATCACACACATAAGAGACACAAATTTAACGTGGTTCACCCAATGTGGGCTACATCCACGAAGAAAATATTTCTTATAAATTTTCTCAAAAAATCTCTTGGGAACCAATTCCCTATTATAATGTTTATAGGTACCAACCCAAAGGAGACACCAATCCCCTATGCTCAACTTCATGGATCTCTATTCCCAAGAGACACCAATATACTTTACTCTGGTTCGTGGATCTCTATCCACAGGAGACACTAATCCCATTTGCTCTGGTTTATGGAACTTTATTCATAGAAGACACCAATATCCTTTGCTATGGTTCGTGGACCTATATCCATAGGAGACACCAATCCCCTTTTCTTTTGTTTATGGATCTCTATCCACAGGAGACACCAATCCCATTTGCTTTGGTTCGTGGGCCTCTATCGATAGGAGACACCAATACCCTTTGCTCTAGTTCTTGGACTTCTATCCATAGGAGACACCAATCCCCTTGCTTTGGTTCATGGATCTCTATCCACAAGAGACACTAATCTCCTTTGTTCTAGTTAGTAGACCTCTATATACAGGAGACACCAATCCCCTTTGCTATGGTTTGTGGACCTCTATCTATAAGAGACACCAATACCATTTGCTCTGGTTTACTTCAAAGACTACTCAAATCTGCTCCAAGCCTACTCATAAGGCTTGCTTAAATCTACTCCAAAGGCTTGCTCAAATATGCCCCAAGCCTACTTATAAGGCTTGCTCAAATCTGCTTCAAGCCTACTCACAAGGCTTGCTCCAATCTGCTCATAAAATCTGCTCCAAGCCTACTCACAAGGCTTGCTAAAATATACTCACAAAATTTGCTCAAATAAGCTCAAAATCCTCCTCAAGTCTACCTTAAAAAAACTTGCTCAAATCTGCTCTACAATCCTGCTCAAATCACTACTCAAACCTGCTCACAGATCCTGCTCAAATCTACCTTAAACCTTCTCAGAACTCAGCTCACAAACTTGCTCAATTCTACCTCAATAACCTACTCAAATCTACCTCAATACTGCTCACAGAAATTGCTCAAACATTCCTAATTCTTGTATAGAAACAATTTCATATATCTTTCCCAAAAGTGTTTTCTTTGACTAAAGTAATTCAGACATATTCTACCCAAAATTATTTTTCTTCATGAACATATAGAGAATAATATGCATTAAAAATACTTAATATGTTCTTCTCACATTCATTAAGTCTGTCGCTTTCACATGTCTCACATTCATTGCATTCAAAATGATACTCTAGTCTAGCACTTGATAGTTGACCTTCTTATGTATTTACAAAATTAATCAAGACCAATGCACATACTTGCTTCATAAAATTGGTCTATAGCCCTTGCAAATTTATTCCCAATATCACTCAAAACTAATGCATATATTTGATTCACAAGATTATTCTATAATCCTTGCTAGTATATTTTCAAATTCATTCAACAATAGTGCACAACTTTATTCTCAAACCCTAGCACATATATTTCCAATTTCATTCAACAATAAGTCAACATTACTCTCATCTTCAATCAAACACTAATGCACATCAATTTTTATTTCAAACCCTTGCACTTTTATTTCCAATTTCTATCAAAATAATGCACACTCAATCAATCCTTATACCCCCAACCATATGGCATCAAAATATTTTCTTTATAAAAAAGCACACCTTGAGTAAAGGATTAAATCACCATACCTCTAAACTGCCTTGATGATGATGTGCTTTCAAAACCTATCTTAACACAAAACAATTTTACTTTTTGCCACTTTAAAACAGGTTAACAATTTTTTTTTTTCCTTTTTGATCAAATATCAAATCAACCACTTCAGAAATCCTTATCAAAACATTCACAATAAAGCTTAAAAATAGCACCTTATATCTCCCTTGTAAAACTCACAATATAAAGCTTTATTAACATCAAGAACCCTTTTGCAAAAATTAAATCACATTTATCATTTGCAAAATTTAATCTCAAAACTATACCTTATGACTCCCTTTATTTTTGCAAAAATTATTTCAAAAACTAAACCTTATGGCTCCCTTTATTTATGCAAAAAATAAAATTTAAAAACTTTACTTTAGGGCTCCTTCTATTCAACTAAAAATTAATTACCTTATACTGTCGACAATGGTATTCGATCCCTTCACCTTACAAGGCGCAACACCCTGCCATGGCCCTTCTAACCGGTTGTGCTATCAAAGCGCTTGAAACCTCAAAGTGCAAAAAACCTTTTATCTCTTCCATAGCTCATATTTCCATAAAATACACATCGAGGAGTTTCGAACCCTCATCCTTCTACCTGACAGTGCTCCCCACGAGCTATGTGACTAGCTGGGCTATCTTGATGGTCGAAACATTAGTTGCACGACTTTAGATTTGAACGTTATGCCCCCTATCGTTGAAAGTTTGCCACTCTTCTCCTTTGTCGCCACCTACTCATTGCTGCTCTACTTAGTCGAATGGCTCTCATGAAACTTTCACACCACATTCATCAAATCGAAATAATTAAAGCATATATTTATATGCTTTTACCCTTAGGTTCCAATAATGTCAACTCCACTTATTTTGCATTTGATATTTGGCACCAAAATCATAAAATCCCATTGTAATATATAGTTTTTAAAATATTATAATATTAATCTTCTTAAAGCCTTTGGCCTTTGTAAAATTTAAACCTTTATCCCAAGCACTTTTAAACATTTGTCCTTTGCTTTCAAACTTCTCTTTATAATATTTAAATTGGATATTAAATATTATAATCCTTTCCACAAAAATATTTTCCTTGCTTTGAATAATTTGTCCATCCTTATAAACTCATCATCCTTGAAGAATGTTTCTGCCTTGAGTACCATGCACCCTTTGACATCAATGACAACTCAATATTTCTACCATCTCTTCTCCATAAACTATAAAAGTTCAAGGGTACTTCAAATGGCAAATCTCATTGTACTCATTGATTTAGGAAGTACACATAATTTCATTGACCCAAGTGTAGTGAAACAGACTGATTGTTATATACAACCTTGCAATAGCTTTAAAGTAATGATTGGTAATGGGGGATGAATTACCTTTAAAGGGAAGTATCAAAATGTCAAGCTCACCATGTGTGACTACAACATGAAAAGTGAAATGTATGTGCTTCCATTGGGAGGATGTGATGTTGTCCTAGGGTTTCAATGGTTGTGAATGCTCGAGATCATTATGGATGCAATTCAAAGTTGAAGGACAGAAATACACTCTAAAAAGACTACAAGAAAGTTCCTCACAGATAGTGAGTTCTCATCACATGGAAAAGCTTATTTGAAAAGGAGGCAAAGGGATGATTGCACAATTATTTTCCATTCAATCAATAGGGGAAGAACAAGATGAAGTGGAAGAGTTACAATAAATTTTGACACGTCACTCCAAAGTATTTGAAGAACCAAAAGGGTTTCCCCCCACCGTAGTCAGGATCATGCTATACAACTTCCTGGGAGTCAACCACCAAATATTTGGCCTTGCAGATACCCCTGCTTACAAAAAAATAAAATTGAGAAACTTGTGCAAGAACTATTGAAAGTGGGTGTCATTCGACCAAGTGTCAACCCTTATTCTTCTCTAATCTTGTTGGTTCATAAGAATTATGGGTCATGGCAATTTTATATCGATTTTCGATCCCTTAACAAAGTCATAGTCAAGAAAAAATTTCCAATTCCTGTTATTGATGAGTTGTTGGATGAACTTCATGGAGCTAAGTATTTTTTAAAGTTGGATTTGTGATCAGGGTGTCATAAAATTAGAATTGGAGAAGAAGACATTCCTAAAACAAATTTTCACACCCATGAGGGACACTATGAATTTTTGGTCTTACCTTTTGGCCTTATAAATGCTTCTTCAACATTCCAAAGCTTGACGAATCAGGTATTTCACCCTTATATTAGAAAATTTATTTTGGTTTTCTTTGATGATATTTTGGTTTATAGCAAGACTTGGGAGGACCATTTGGTTCACTTGAAAAAGACCTTGTAAATCTTGTGCAACAACCAATTGTATGCCAAATTCTCAAAATGTTATTTTGGGTGGAAGGAGATTGAGTATCTAGGACATATCATTTCAGAATATGGGGTTAAGGTGGATCCCCATAAAATTGAAGATATACAAAATTGGCCTATCCCAAAATTATTGAAAATCTTGCATGGATTTATTGGATTGACTAGGTATTACCATAAGTTCGTAAAGGACTATGGCAACATTGCAACCCCATTGACAACTTCCCTTAAAAATAATACCTTTCTTTGATCAACAAATGCTAAAGATACTTTTTACAGATTAAAGGAAGCAATGTGTTCCACCCTAGTATTATCCATGCCAGACTTCTCCAAGACCTTTGTGATTGAAAGTGATGCTTCTAGATTGGGATTTGGTGCAGTTCTCATGCAAGAAGGTAGACCCTTGGCTTTCACCAACAAGGTACTTTCAGGATGAAACTTGGCATGATCAACATATGAGAAGGAGATGTTAGCCATCATTCATACCATCCAATGCTGGCGATTGTATCTCATTGGTCGATATTTCATTATCCATACAAATCATCATAGTTTGAAGTACTTTATGGAACAATGTATCTCCACCCTTGACCAACAAAAGTGGGTCACTAAATTGTTGGGATATGATTATGAGATTGTGTATCGTAAAGGGAAGGAAAATGTAGTCATTGATGCCCTTTCACATAAGTTTGAAGATTTGACAACATTGCAAGCACTCTCTTCACTAGGGTTATGCATAAGGGGTTGGACCCAAAATGTACTTGTAAAAAATGGTGAATCTATTTCGAAACCCTAGAAAATATTGGGCAAATTCATGTAGGAAGACATGGTGAATTACCTTATTTTTTCACCAAAAGTTAGAGAACATTGGTGAATTTTTGTTAATATTGGAAAAAATATTAAACAACAGCAAATGACTACCTGCAGATATGCATCCGGGGAGGGTCGGGTGCAAAAATTACATTTGGGGGAAGGCCGAGTGCATTTCTGTATTCGGAGAAGCTGGGTGCAGAAATACATTTGAGAAAGGCCTGGGTGAAAAACTATATATGGGGAGGTCTTGTGTAGAAATGCATCCAAGGGAGGGTTGGGTGCATTTATGTGCCTGTTCCCAATCAGGTGCAAAATTGCTTCTGATCCGAATTGGATGTAAAACTGCATCCAGGGAGCCAGTGCAAAAATACACCCGATCCGATGTAAAACTGCATTCGGCCTGAACTGAATGTAAAACTGCATATAAGATAGCCAGTGTAGAAATGCACTCAGTTTGGTGCAAAACTACATTCGGCTCGATATGGGTGCAAAACTGCATCCGACCTGAGATGGGTGTAAAACTACACCCAAACGAGGGAGGGCCAGATCGAGTGCAAAACTGCATCCAGGGGAGCTAGTGCAAAAATGCACCCAATCCGGTGCAAAACTACATTTGGCCCGAATTGGGTGCAAAATTGCATCTAGGGTTAGCTAATGCAGAAATGCACCCGATTTGGTGCAAAAATGCATCCAGTGTGAGATGGGTGCAAAACTGCATCTGATCCGAGATGGGTGCAAAACTGCACCCGATCGAGGGAGGGTTGGATTGGGTGCAAAATTGCATCCATAGGAGTCGGGTGTAAATGCTTCCACTGCTCCTCTATAATATTTTCTCCATCGATCATCTGTTCTTCTAATAGTTTGAATGTTTTAAGTGAAAGTATCATTGGTGTGTTAGTTATTTATAGTGTTATAGTTGGCGATTTGGGTGGGATAATTTAAATTTTTTAAAAATTTAAGGTAAAAATGATCCACAATTTAGGTGGGAGTGTTGGCGAGTTTAAAAAAAACGTAATACCATTATCAACGAATGGTGATCCGACACCTAAAAAAAATCCCAAAAATTTTGGGTGAAAGGACTGACCTCTAGGGTCCCCCAAACTTACAAATTTAAATTTTCAAAAATGCAAATATTCGTCCTATTGGTGAATATTCGCTGTTGTGTATAACCCTGCTCTTCACTAGTTTTGCCATGGATAGACAAGGAAACACACAAATGGCTCAGTGATAGTTCAACTCAGGCATTAATTCAACAACTCCAACATGATCCCAATAGTAAGCCTAACTTCACTTGGAGCAATGGAATGCTTCGGTTCAAAGGAGATATTGTACATCCTCCTACATATTCATGTCGATCGGAGATACTCCATGGATTACATGCTACACCTACAATAGGGCACTCTGGGTTTTTGAAAACTTATAAGAGGGTGGCTCGATATTTTTATTGGAATGAAATGAAATAGGATATCAAAAAATTTGTTGCAGAATGTGAATTTTACCAACGAAAAAAGGGGGAGATAATGGGTACCCCAGAACTCCTTCAACCTCTTCCTATATCTATAAAAACATGGACTGATATTTCAATGGATTTCATTAAGCACCTTCTAAAGTCTTATGGAAAATATATCATCATGGTGGTCATGGATTGATTTTCCAAGTATGCACACTTTTGCTCCTTAGCCCATCCATACAAGGTTGTTAATGTGCCTCAACTATTCCTTGATAATATTTTCAAGCTCAGTGGTATACCATCAACTATAGTCAGTGATCGAGACCCCACTTTCACTAGTCATTTTTAGAAAGAATTTTTCAAGCTCCAAGGAACTTAGATCTGCATGGGTTCGACATATCACCCCAAAATGATGGACATACAAAGATTATTAATAAATGTTTGGAGACTTATTTGCATTGCTTTGCTTCTACACAACCGATTCATTGGGTTAAATGGCTTCCCTTGGTGGAATGGTGGTACAATACTTCATATCATACTACAATAAAAATGACACTCTATGAAGCACTGTATGGCCAATCACCACTGACAATAACATCTTATATTCCTGGAAGCACCAATGTTCAAGCAATAGATTATAAGCTTTTTAATCAGGCCGGTATTCTTCTTCTTAAGGATAATTTACTCACAATACAACATTGTATGAAATAGTATATGGATCAACAATGGGTTGAACGTGAATTTTAGGAGTGAGACATGGTGTTCCTTCGAATTCAACCTTACTGACAAACCTCTCTCAAGCTTAAGGATCCACAAAAATTAGCCCCAAAATTCTATGGACCTTACAAAATTTTGCAGTGCATAGGACTAGCAACATACAAGCTGGAGTTACCTGAGTCTTTAAAATTTTATCCAGTATTTCATGTATCTTGCCTCAAGAAGGTCATTGGCTCTGAAGTGAAGGCACAAATAGAGTTACCTAAATTTACTAAGGTTGGCTTCATAGTGGTTGAACTTGAAGCAGTCTTCGAATGATGCACCCGTCAACTACACAATCGCACCATCATCGAAGTTCTTATTCAATGGCGAGGATTGAAACCTAAGGATGCTACTTGGGAAGTGCTTCATCAGTTTCAACAAAAATTTTCCTAGTGTCATCTTTGAGGATAAAGCTTTTTCCAGGAGGGGGGGCATGTTAGGATCCCACATCCTAACATTTAATTATTATTAATAGTAGTATAGTTAATTGATATATCAGCTTGTAATGTGAACCACCATATTGTCATAATTTGAACCGACGTAAGGTTAGGGTTAAGATAGTTATGGTATAAATATGTATAAGATCTGAACAGATAATATCAAGGAGAAAATACTTTGTTTTTTAAGTTGTAATGAGGAAGCCCCCTCGAAGTGGCTTGCGATTCTTGATAATCAATAAAGTTGTTTGGACTTTCTCCATTATGAGATCTTATTGTGTTACCTTTAAATTGAAGATTGTGGATAAATCCTATATTAAACCCTTAGGGTCTTAACATGATCAAAGATATACAATATTATCCTTTGAAAAGTGGATAGCACATTGCATAAACCAAAAGGTATTTGGTTATATGCATAGATGTCATTCTCCACTACAAAGGTACTCTTCAACTTGTCTTCCTTATCAATACTAATTTTATTATACCTTGAGAACTCATCCAAAAATGAATAGATATTATACCTTGTAGCCTCCTCTGCTGTGGAATCCGTAAAATAAATGGGAAAGGGGTTATTTATAATTATGACAGTCAAACTCTAAAAATTTACACATATATGGATCTGATTTACCTCCTTCAAAGTGATCACTATAGGTGACACCCATTCACTAACTATCACTTTGAAGATAATGCATGCATCCAACATCTTCTCAATTTTAGCATTCACTAGGGCTGCATACTTTGGATTTATTCTATATGGTCATCTTCACACTGGCTACACACCATGAATAAATGGAATTTGATGCATGCATAACTTTGGTGGTATCCCTTTTAGATCCTTGTATGTCCATGAGAATACATCTTTGTGTTGTAGGAAAATTTTGAAAGCTATCACTTTTAGCACCAGGTCCCATTCATCTCTACAATGAATAATCTTCTCTTCTCCTTCCTTTCCAAGGTTCACCTACACCATCTTCAATCCTTCATAATTTATAGCATTAGGTTCTTTTGTTACCTTGATTACATCCATTGGATGGGTTGGTTTCTCATCAATCACCGCATATCCCACCATGTACTTTATAAAATTCTTTGGAAATATCCATTTTTATTTTTCTTCATCTTTATTTAGCGTAGAATTCCTTCTTTGACTACACTCATTGACCTCTCACACAACACTTTTTTTCATCATGGATCTCTTCTTTCACATGGATGTAGAAACAATGTGGCAAGTACATTTCCTAGTTTTCCATCTGCCAATAGAAGAGCCTATTATTAGATTTCTCTTTATCCTCTATACAATATTGAAGTTCCAACACTCCTCTCTAGGCCAGTTCATATCCACTACCTTCCTCCGATGATGAAGTTCTTGATTCGTTACGTTGCTATGTCCTATCTCATGAATTAAATCTTTAGATTTATCATATATTTGTGTTGGACCTTATTAAATGTGAGGTTTTTCTTTCCCCCAGTTATGGTTTACTTTGGGTATCCTTAGTCATCCACATTCCAACAATGCATCATAAGTTTATTTTTGCATTGAAATCACTACAAAGTCCATGATGAAAGTTTGGTTAGCAATCTTCACTTTTTGACTCATCAATATACCTTTCATTTCTATGTCATATTGATCTACACAATATACCAAAAGTTTGGAGACCATAACAATGGGGTTCTAATATCTTTCCAAGTATTCTTTGGCATTGCATTCAAACTACATCCTTCGTCTATGATTACCTACATCAACTTATGATTCGGTAACGCCATGTGGATCAATATAAGTTTCTTATCTACTTCAATCATCAACATCATGGGATCAATGTATTGATCCTTCTTGATCATTGCTACCTCCTGACCTCTTAGCTCCATAATCTTCTTTGTGCATGCGATCTCTTCTACTTTTGCATAAATTTTAGGTGTTATATCGAGTAAACTAGACACCTTTAATTCAATTGTTGTATTCAATACTTGCATCGCTAATTGTTCTATTGATGATTGTATCTGAAACTTCTTCTATAGGAATCGATTTCTTCGACGCCTTTTCCTATAGGAGTCTACCTTATTTTATCTTATAAATTTCTTCTTCAATCATGTTATGTGTTGCTTTCCACCACTCCTTAGAAATATTCAAGTATTACTCGGTCTTCTTTTCCTATAAGCTCTTATTACTGCCAGTGCATGTTTCTATTTATCCTTCTAGTTTATCAAAGGTTCTCCTATGTCAATCAGGTTAACATTATGAGTTCTACTAGAACTCACCTTTTTAGGAAAATTCACCTTCTTGTGATTTCCTGGACTGAACCATCTACACATTTACATCATATTATTTTCACTTGCCCCTCTTATTTATAGGTTTTGACAATTTATTGCAAAATGTCCCCACTCTTGGCAATTTATGCATTGAATGATTGATCTATTTTTGCCACCTTGTCAATTATATTTCTAGAATTGTCTTCCTCCACGATAATTATTTCTATAACCTCCACTAGTCATCCCTTGTCCAGTCCTCAAAATATTTGGTTTCTTTGGCTTTTTTTTTTTTTTTGCATTATCATTGTTTGATTTCTTATTCTTCTTAAGTTGAATGGACAGTCTCCTACCGCATGTCCCAATACATTGTATATATTATAATATTTATTTATTAGATAGTTTATGTTTGTGTGCCCTTCTAATTTATAATCTGAGCACTATATATATTTCTTTTCTTTCATCTTCTCACCTTTCACTTTATTGATCATTCACTTGAAGTCTTTATTCATTAACTAAATCACTACATGCAATTCTTATTTGTCATTGTTAGATTCATCGCTTCTATAGTGAGTTAAACATAATTTAGTTTGTTTAGTTTCACTTTCAAAGTTCCTCGTCCTCACATCAGCTTCTTCATACATCGAGGATAGTATTATATTCATTTTTTTATATCTTGGAAATAGTCCATAAATGAACCATCTCTTTAACATTCCATTCGTTGGTTGCATCTCTATCTTATTAGTGAATTGCTCTATTCGTCGGTTATAGGATTTTATGTCCTCATCCTTATTTTATTTACTAGAATAATTTTTTGTTAAAATTTATGTATAATACCTCAATGACTTGAATTTCTTATTAAATTCATCAACTAAGCCTTCCTATGTTGTGAAATTTTCCATTGCTTCCTACTTCAAATTCCAATCGATTGTGATTTCTTACAATATTGCTAGAAATGATTGTAACCATGCATTTATGTCCAATATTCCATTGTCTTTCCATATCATTGTACACTTTCCTATGTGACATGTAGGGTCTTCTTCCTCCTCTCCCATAAAATATGGACATTTCTATTTTCCTGCCTGGTTTGTAATGTTCACCATTGGTGGTGGATTTTTCCCTCTTGATTCATCCTACACAGTGACTGTTCAAACAACATTGCTTCTCTATGTGCTTTTGTTATTGGTAGTTCTTCAACTCTTAGTGCCTCTTCACATTTTGTGTTGTTGCCTTCAAATAGTCTTTTATCAAACTTTAGTGCATCTTTGCTTCATAACCTCCTTCATGAATGTACATAAATTGGATCTAGCTTACCTACCCAATCACTCACATGTGGTTGCTCTAGTTCCTAACTCCCATCCTTTACACCCTTTGGAAAACTTTCTCCCACTTGCTCTAGCATGGACATCCACTCATTGTCTCTTCGTGCACATTCCACTTTATGTCTTGACTTACATGAATGTTTTCTTTGACTATTTGTTGCAACTCACTTTATACTCCTCTTGAGGATTCCAAACATGTTCAAATTTTTCTTGCTCAAGGTCTGCACCTCTTGACTATAGTCCACGATTGAAAATTTGTATACTCCTCATAGGTTGCTTTGTATTTATCCCTTAATTTTATCTCCTACATTTATGCAACCAAGAATCTATCATCCACCTTTTTTCTCTTCACACATGGTAAATTTAAATTTACCAATAGCAATAATATAACACATACTTTGATTAGACAATGACGCAAAATGTAACACAATAGTAAGGTTTTCCAACAACGATATAGAGTGATAGAGTTTAAAGATCAACATATCTATAATCACACTTTAGAATAAAAATACCTTTATCATATTCATCCACTCAGACGACAACAAACACACAATGGTAGATTGGAATTCAATCTTTAGTTGGTATGATGGCATCAATGTGATGACATCCTTAGACAACACTAACAAGTCAACATGATGACATGATCCCCCATATGACAACTACTCCAACTGGTGACTGCATGATGACATGATTCCCTATGTGACAACATGATGACATGATCCCCCATATGGTATCTACTCCAAATTGTGATTGCAATTCAACAAGATAATAATTATCCTCAACAAAGCAGCTAAAAAACGGCATACCGATATGATGCAAAAAAAAAAAGATATAAATGCTAAGTCCTACGAATGTGATGAACAATGCATGAAGGAAATGACGTAGAAACGAGATGTGAGTAAACAAGGCAGGGCCTCCTTTATTGATATTGCTTTTAATATGATTACAATACGTCCCCCCTCTAGGGCTCAGAACATTTGATACAATTTGTTACATTAATGGATGCCCGAAAGAAGCCGCGCTTCCAAGATCGGACGGTACGCTTCCAGCGTCTTCTGCATGCCCACACTCGAAGTGGGCGGGCTAAAATTTTCCACTGGTTGTGTTCGTGTGTTCGTAGTTCCTTGCTGCCCTTCTAGTATTCCTGGCGGCAAGATCCTGATTTTGCATCAAAGCGGCGTCAGACGACCCCGTTATGCTCGTTTACCCGTTGGGGGCCTGTCCAAAGTGAGTGCTCCAATGTCCAACCTACGCTTATCCAAATAACCTGAAACTCACAAGTTAGGAATTATATGTAATTCTAAGACTACCCAGATGCTCGAAATTTGCATATCCTGCCCATATTCTCTTGTATGTGACAGGTACGCCCTACGAGCTAGTTAATACATAAAATAATAAAAAGATCATCAAATCATGTCAGAATGAGTTCAAAATTTAACAGAGGCATTAGGATATCATCTAGGACATATTTCAAAAGGAACAATAAGGAAATCATGCACATATTTCTAATCACTCTGGGGTGGGATGCTGGGGACTATCGCAAAACCTGCAAAAAGTGACCTTGCAAATGTCCTGCCTAGAGGCCTCCAAAACTCCTGCAAACTTGTGGTTAGACTAAAAATAGCATTTTGAGATGACCCAAAAGGTCAGATTTGGTAGATTCTACCCAGGTTATCTTATATCCAAAGGTCTTCCCTGTAGGTTAGTAGACGCATAAAATGACAGAAACCAGGTCAAATCATGTCAGAAAGCAATGAAATTTGGACAACAACATAAGTACATTAGATATAAAAGAATGCAAAAAGAACAGTAAAAAAACCATGCATAGATTTCTAATCGCTCCGGGGTGGGGCGATTAGGACTGCAGCAGTTTGGGGGGCGCCTAGGGGTGGGACGCCCATCGTTTAGGGCCTAGTTTTGACACCAATCCAAGTGGGATGGGTCCAAAACTTCCTAGGGGGTTGTGTTGACAAGATTGGGGTGGGATTGTTGCCGATTGCTTGGGTCTTTGGATCTGGATTACGTTCCTAGTGTTCACTCGATAACCTCTCTTCCAGAAGAGAGATTAGGGATGTAGGAAGCACAAAGAGGAATGGGGGTATAGTTTGGCAGCACTTCGTTGCTCCAAATGCTCCAGCTCTAATTTTTTTTTGGAGTGAGGAGGCTCACCTTTTTATAGACCTAAGGGTCTCCTTTGAATGCACATGCGAGGGTGCCACTTGGCTCATTATGCCTTTTTGGGGGAGAGAAGATTCCTCCTTGATTAGGGCCTCCTTGATTGAGGCCTCCATGATTAGGGCAGGCTTGATTGAAGCCTCTCTGATTTGAAACCTTCCCTCGCAATCCCATGCCTTGAAGGTGGAGTTAGGTGGCGGATTTGGGCTGCCATTTGTCAAGGTTTGAATTTTTTCCAGTCAAACCTACTAATCGTCCCACCCTGGAGCGATTGCTGCTAATCGTCCCGGGGTGGGATGAATAGGATTCTAATCGTCCCAGGGTGGGACGAATAGGGAGCAAAGTGCTTAAAAGGTGCAAAATTGACCTCTGACCTTCCAAAACTGATTTGGGAGTGGTTAGGACCATTGTTTAACCTCTGGAGGCTGCCCTAGGGGGTATGTATGCCAATTCGGTTAGTGCTTGTAGTCACATAATCGGATTGGTGTTGTTTTGGTGTCTACAAATGCCCCTTTTTGGGATGCATTGTGTGTGGCACAGTGCTGAGCAAAAATAGATGACCAAAGCACTTAATGATTAGGGTTTCTCAGTAACCTAACCAAATTTTGATGCCCCAAGTATGGAAAGGGCACGCATTCTTGAATCCTTGCTTTTGACGAGCTAAGGAGCTTAACTCAAGTGTAACCTTTTTCGATGAGGTGTACTTGATCTTGGACATTTTTCAGACATGAATAGGCAAAGGGCACAACCTTTTTTTTGAGGAACCTTTTCTTCATGCTTCTAGAATTCCAAGTGTTTGTTTATCCTGTGATTATTGCTTGTTTGTTGTCCCAAGCAGGAGCGTGATTGTCTTTGTCAATGATTCTTTGAATGCATGCCATTTCCTTGATTGGGTGTGTATTTTTTGATTGGTGACTAAGTGTGACTACCCCCTCAAGTGATGAATCGATGAGGGAATGACCAAAAATGAGAAAAGCGATGAGTCGCTTGACCCAAGATGATGTTTGTAAGGGTGCCTTCAGTTGTTTTTGTTGAACGCTTATTGCAGTTTTCCAACCATCGGACCTATTTTTGGTGGGTTTTGACCCCTTTTTTTTATGCCTATTGGGGTAGAAATTATCAAAAATCCTCCTTCCCGTGGAGCGGTCCAGCTATGCTAGCATTCTTAGGGAGTAGGATAGTGAGTATTTGTGACCCCGACGATGGTTTTTCATGCCATGAATGTCAGGTGCAAAGGCACCTTTGTTCGGCAGATTTATTGCTTGTTTTTGGTGCATTTTTTGGATGCAGTTTTTGTTGCTTTATTTCTTGCTCTGTAATCATCCCGGGGTGGGATGAATACCAATTTTGTAATCGTCCCAGGGTGGGACGAGTGCTAACTAGAGCGCTCATCCCAGGGTGGAACGATTACAGGACTAACAGCCTATATAAGGACCAAAACTAGGTTTTGGGCTCATTTGCAATATTTTTTTCTTGGTGATTTGGAGCAGTGAGGAGGAGGAGTGCGAGTGTGCGTAGCGGAGCGCTACTGAAATTTCATGGACATCATGAGTGCGAGAACCGGATCTTCGAGTGGAGGAGCTGAGGCGAGACTAGTATGATGTTCCTTCTCTCTGCCTGTTATTTGTGCGTGTTTTATATGAAGTTTAAAACTCACATATAAAATGTTTGTTCGCTTTATTTTGTTTTTAAGGTTTTAAAAACCTAATTTTTTGTGTGTGTTGGTTTGATTTTATTCATATATCAAGTTGAAAACCTAATATAGGAACTTTATTTGCTTTTTATTTGTTTTTTTTTTTATATTAGGTTAAAATAACCCAACATGTTTTTGTGCTCTGTTATTTTGTTGTTTTTGTTCATATTATGGTTGAAACCCTAATATGTTTTATTTCATTTTTGTTTTTGCCATATTAAGGTTGAAACCCTAATATTTTTTATTTTTTGTTTTGTTTGCGTTCACATTAAGGTTGAAACCCTAATATGATTTTTGTTGTTTTTTGTTGATTGTACAGTTATTTTCATGTATGTTGTCGTTGCTATACAATTTTATTTTAATGATTATGTACTTTCGTTGTACATTTGTTTTACTGTACTTCTTATGCTATACTTTTGTTGTACAATTGTAAATTGTAGTCTGTACTTCTGTTGTACAGTTTTATTTTAATGTTTTTGTTTATATTAAGTATGTACTTAATATCTTTTTTTGTTTTATTTTGTTGTTTCAGGTTGTGAAGAGTCGGTACCGCCAGTCGACTATTTTCTCTGATGCCCGGGATGCCCTGAAAGTTGTGGATTGGGAGTGGCTTTATGCCCTTGGGCTCAAGCACGTGACGCGTCTGGAGCCTATGGTGGGGGATCGGGCATATTTGATTGCCCTGATCAATCTGTGGGATCCCCGCACCAACACTTTTCATCTCCCAATAGGGGAGATGACTATTACTCTGGAGGATGTGTATCGGATTCTGTGGATTTTGATAGATGGACTGCCTATCCGGACGACCCACCATGACCAGCGGACAACGGTATTGACATGGTGTTTTGGTCCGACGGTGGAGAGGGGGGTGGAGAGGGCAGAGGCTGACTGCCAGATAGGTGGTATTTTGGTGCGGTGGTGGCTGGAGAAGGGCATATTAGGGGTGAGGCATGCTTTGATCATGACCCTCATCTCCAATATGCTACTTCCTAACTCCTCAGGTGTGAGGTTCCCTTGGAACCTGCTTGAGTTGGTTTTCACATTGGTGGAGTGTCCTACATCATCTCCACTTATTATGAGATGGGGTCAGACGTTATTGGTGCAGTTGTACGATGAGTTGTATGAGGTCCGTTGTCGGAAGCGAAAGGGGATCGGGTGCAACTATCTCTTGTAGTGCTGGGGGTGGCAACACATAGCTGTGGAGCGGCCGCAGGGTTTGCCTTGGACCACCCGAGGTGAGATGGTGGATCAAGAAATTGGATATGTCAATTTATGGCGGAGGTCAGAGGAGCATGGATAGAGTTGGCGATGGGTAGGTGACGTAGGTCACTATATTGATGCCTTCTCTCATCTAGTGCCAGGGCAGGTGTTCTGGCGATCGTACCGAGACTGTCCCACCTAGACTAAGGCGGGAGAGTGGCTCCAATGTGTGCATAGGGGTAGATGGTTGATTGGGCGGCACGAGACAGAGCAGGAGTACTTCCCATATGTTCGGGTGACATGGTAGTTTGGGGTGTGCCAGGGATTTCCTGGTGATCCCTTGATCTATCGGCATCACAGTGATGAGAATACTCTAGTCTGGCATACCATTGAGCAGCTAGGGGAGGGGTTCGATGCAGTTATTGATGTACCCGACGTGGACCATGTCGGGGTGACTCTAGAGTATGACCGATGGTGGATTATGCAATGATGGCAGAGTGAGGGGCCTCTAGGAGGTATGGATACTACAGTAGCAGGAGGTGGGGGTGCAGAGGCACCGATGGAGGGTTGGGGGGCTCCGCTTGATGATGTTGACATGGTGGAGGTCGATGACTTCATCGACGATGGAGATAATTTGGGGGTTTCAGAGCAGCCGAATGTATAGGATGTCCCGGAGTAGTGGGTGCCAGAGCAGTAGGTCATCTCAAAGGTGCCCATGCCTCAGGCTATCTCAGGGGATGTGGAGGCTGGGCTTTATGCTGAGATAGCATGATTGGAGGGTCTCCTACGGAGACGGGAGGAGGAGCATAGAGATGCTTTGGTGGAGGTAACGCAGGAGAGGGATCTCCTATGGACTCAGTTGGCACAACGAGATAGTGCATTGGCTGTGTATCACCAATGAGATATGGAGTGGGGTTGATATCGGATAGAGTTAGAGACAGAGGTTGTCCGCCTTGATGGATAGTTGCCTGTGCTTGATGGAGGTGGTTCGTCATGCCATACGAGAGGCAGTGAGACTGAGCAGTCTGCATCATCTCATCGCAGGTGGCTAGGTGAGGGTAGTGTTGGTGGGTAGGGTGCGAGGGCTGGCAATAGCCACCCTGAGAGGTCCCATAGGACCCATACTACTGGGGGTAGTTCCAGTCACACGATCCTGCATGATCATGGTGGCCGACTCCCTAGGCTTTGGGGATTTTGAGTTTTTGGTTTTTGTGAGGTCAGAGGACCTTCTTATTGTAGCCTGAGGGCATTTTGTCTTGATATATATACATGACTCTTTTTTGGTTTGATTATATACTTGTCATGGTTTATTGTTCTTTATGCACATTTATTTATGTTGATGTATGCATATGCTATTATGACTATGGATGATTTTAACTATATGATATAGATGTATGCATATGGAATGGATGGAATGATTTGTTGGTATACAAGCGGTGGCACCATAGACTGTATAGGATTTATTGGCTTTTTGTACTATGTGATTGCTTTATGGAATAACTTTGCATTTGTAATTTTTGTTTTGTATTTTTTGATGGTGATGTAAGTAATGAAATGTACAACAATTGTTTTAGAATGTAGTTAAGGTTTTTCGAGACTCGGATGCTTTAACTAACTAGTCAAGACTGTACATTATCTTACAAGACTTTCGAACAAGGTACGAATTAGACTTGAGTTTGACCAAGTTATTTCACATCCCTGTGTGTGCGATTGAGTTCGTTTATGTGGTATTCATAAGGATACCATCAGTGCCAGGTAGGCTGTCCACCAAACCTGTACTGAGGATCACCTAATTAGCTCCACTAACTCCTTTGTTGCATTTAGTAGGATTAATCTATGACGCAATCTAGGATACCATAAGCTAGCTCATCCACATGCAAACATTGATCTGTACATATGCCCAATAGCTAATGCGACAGATATATCGTCATGCGGGAGGTTTGCCACCAGTGACCAGCAGGCTATCCACCAAACCGGGACTGAGGATCACCTCATGACCTTTTGAATGCTGAGAATTCTAGGGATTCAATAGTTACTCCCTCTCTTTTAATGGGATATTTGCTCAGTAGTGATGATAATCACTATTTATTTTGTTTGAGCTTGGGATTTTGAGCAGTGATTAGAATCACTATTTCTTGTGCTTTTTGATTTGTGCACTTTTGATATTCATGTTTGGAGTTGGAATTCTTTGTAGTGGTAAAAACCACTATTTATTTTGGGGAATTGAAGGAAGTTTTCTTGTCCTTTTGCCAATTCTCAGCATTCTTGGGGTCATTTGCACAGGGGGATGAGCGAGATAACATTTTCACTGTATGGTATCCTGGACCACTTTGTAGGTTTCGTCTTTCATTCACACAACTTGGGAATTTTTATGTGTTTTAAGCTTGTGTTGGGATGCTATGTAACAAGGCGTGATCCAAGTAAAAATCTACCTTGTAAAAATCGGTCTGACTTTGTACAACATTTGGCTAGAAATCTAAAGACAGCTGAATGACGAAAACCCTAAAGACATTAGAAGACAACTGACTATGATATGGCAAAAATGCGAATGGCGTTATTCTTGTTGGATCATTTACAAAATGGAAAAATGTGGAAAATGATGGAATTGCCGAGTAATTACAGTCTATGGTGCATTTGACATGTATGACCAACAAATATGCAATGTATGTATGCGATGCCTAATGCAGCTTTTTTTTTTTGTGTTTTGATTTTTAAGATTATGCATGAAAGTGAGATGCAATTTTTTTTGTTATTTTTGATTATCTATTGTTTTTGAATATTCGTTATGGACGGTTTAACCCGAATGGGTGTGGACCAAGTGATTCTTACGGATCCTTGGAGGTTTTGACCAAAGGGATTATAGATACCTTTGGGGCATTTTGGGTGACCAAGCGATGGCGAGAATCCTTGGAGCTTTTGGTTTGACCAAAGGGATTATAGATACCTTTGGGGCATTTTTGGTTGACCAAGTGATTGTGGGAACCCTTGGAGCTTTTGGTTTGACCAAAGGGATTATAGATACCTTTGGGGTGTTTTTGGTTGACCAAGCGATTGTGGGAACCCTTGGAGCTTTTGGTTTGACCAAAGGGATTATGGATACCTTTGGGGCATTTTGGGTGACCAAGCGGTGGCGAGAACCCTTGGGGCTTTTGGTTTGACCAAAGGGATTATAGATACCTTTGGGGCATTTTAGGTGACCAAGCGGTGGCAAGAACCCTTGGGGATTTTGGTTTGACCAAAGGAATTATAGATACCTTTGGGGTGTTTTGGGTGACCAAGCGGTGGCGAGAACCCTTGGGGCTTTTGGTTTGACCAAAGGGATTATAGATACCTTTGGGGCGTTTTAGGTTGACCAAGCGATTGCGGGAACCCTTGGAGCTTTTGGTTTGACCAAAGAGATTATGGATACCTTTGGGGCGTTTTGGGTGACCAAGTGGTGGCGAGAACCCTTGGGGCTTTTGGAGTGGGCCATGGCTCTCTAAATGTTGAATGGCCTCAAATGACTGATGTTCAAGGGTTCTAGTTCCTTGATTCCTTCAAGAGAGGCGAGTCGGTATGTTCTAGGTCCTATTTTACTGTCGATTACATAAGGACCTAACCAATTTGCCATGAAATTGTCCCTTAAATGGGGCGGAAAGTTAGAATTTTGTTGGTTCTCTTTTAAGACCAGGTCACCGACCTGAAAGTCCCTCAAGTGAACTTTCATGTTGTATGCTTTCTTAAGTCGCTCTTGATAGATACGTAAATGCTCGAGAGCATTGACGCGTCGTTCATCGAGTAATGTAAGCTGGTCTAACTGGGCCTACCGTGCAGTGTCATCATCGATGAACTCTTGCATTGATATGCGCAAGGAGGGTATTTCCAACTCGAGAGGCATGACTGCCTCGGAGCCATACACTAGCAAAAATGGAGTTGCCCTAGTGGGCGTTCGAATGCTAGTGCGATAAGCCCATAGGGCAAGTGGTATTTGGATGTGCCAATCCTTATGACTATCTGTGACCATATTTTTAAGGATGGCAACTAGCATTTTGTTTGACGCCTCTGCTTGCCCATTTGCCTACGGATAATAAGGTGTCGAAAAATTGTGCTGAATTTTGTACTTTGTTGTCAAAGCATGCACATATTTGTTCTTAAATGACGTCCCATTATCCGAGATGATCTTGGATGGAATACCAAAATGACATATGATGTTATGTAAAATGAACTCCACAATGCGGGGCCCAGTCGTAGAGGTAAGAAGAATTGCTTCCACCCACTTAGTGAAGTACTCTGTGGCCGTTATGATAAATGTGTGATGACCTAATGACACAGGGGAGATCTTTTCGATGAGATCTAAGCCCCACTATGAAAATGGCCAAGCCGATTGGATCGGTTACAAGGCCTGAGAAGGTACGTGTGTCAAGTTAGCATGGTGTTGACACTTCACGCACTTTCACACATATGCACAACAATCTCGCTCTAAAGATGGCCAATAATAGCCCATGCGAAGAATACGCTTTACGATGGCCATACCGTTGAAGTGGCCATCACATGTACCATCGTGTGCTTGGGTGATCGCCCAAGTGGACTCCTGCTGGTCCAAGCAACGGAGGAGGATTCCTTCATAGCTTCGACGGTATAAAATGTCTCCTAGCAAGACATGTTTTGCCGCTTTCTATTTGAATGATATTTTCACGGTGTGCGACAATCCAAGTGGGAGGCTACCTAACTTGAGATAGTCTCTTATGGGTGTGTACCAATCCTACTGATCAAAAACCTTGATGGTATGAATGACCGATCCCTCTTGAAGTTCATCCCTAGAAAAAGCTGAGCGGGAAAGAACTTGTAAAAATAGTGTTGTGTTGCTATTAAGAGGGGTTGGAGAGAACAAAGACCCCCAGTTGGCATGATTCAGACTATCATGGATTCGAGAGAACCTATCTTGAGATGGTTCAATCTGGATCAAGTGGATTCCTGGCATTATGTCAGAGCTTGCACGCTCCATCGTGGATTGCGATAACATTTTGACTTGAATGGTTGTCATCTCACCAGAAATGTCTTACGGGATTAGTGACCCCAAGGAGGCCATAGTGTCCACAAAATGATTCGATGATCGAGGGAGTGCCTCGATGTCGTACCATTCAAGATTTGCCAAGAATTTATCCATAAGGGCTTTGTAGGCCTGTAGAACTGGGCATTTGCATTGGAATACCCCTTTCACTTGGTTGACAATTAACATCGAATCACCAAAGATATTCAAGCGTTTGATGTTCATGGTGATGGTTGTCTGAAGACCTATGAGCAAGGCTTCATATTCAACATTGTTATTGGTGCATGGGAAATCAAGTTTAAATGATAAAGGCATTGGAGCCCCTTACGATGTGAAAAACATGATTCCTATGCCACCCCCTTGCTCACATTTAGAACCATCAAAAAATAAGGTTATGTCGACCTGTGACTCAGGCTCATCAGAATCTGGCGATTCTGAGACATGGAAGACCCCATCATCGAGAATATCTATGATAATAGGTTGATCATCTTTGAGAGGAGCCTCTACTAGTTGATCGGTGATGACTTGACCTTTGATGGAATTTTGTCCAATGAATTCGATGTCAAACTTTGTCAACAACATGATCCATTTTGTTGTGCGACTACTGTGATAAGTACGACTCATCATGTACCGCAATGGATTCTCCTTAGACACAACATACGTTGTATTGCTCAACATGTAATGGCATAGCTTTTTGGTGGTAAATACCACCGCCAAGCATAGCTTCTCAACGTATGCATAGTTAAGTTCATAACTAACCAGGGTGCGGCTAAGATAATAATTAGCCTATTCTTTATGTAATTCATTTTTCTAGGCTAGCATGGTGCCCAGTGCCACCTCAGTAGCTGAGATGTATAAATAGAATGACACTCCTGGTCTAGGTGGTGCCAATACTGGCAACAAAGCCAAGTATTGTTTGATGTCATCGAAGGTTGACTGGCACTCGTCATCCCAATGAAATGCTACCCCCTTGTGTAATAATTTATTCATGGGTCGGCACTTGTCAGATAACTGTGCTATGAAGCGCTTGATCGATGTGACCTTACCCTACAAGCTTCTGAGCTACCTGATGGTGGTTGGGGGAAGCATTTCAAGGATTGCCTTGACTTTATTTGGATCTACCTCGATGCCTCATTTTGAGACTATGAAACCCAAGAGTTTTCCAGATGTGACGCCAAATACGCACTTCTTGGGGTTTAGCCTAACCTTGTGTTCGATGAGGCGATCAAGGATCTTGCGTAAGTCATCAAGATGATTTTGGCACAAAAGATATTTGGCCAACAAATCATCCATATAATCTTCCAAATTTTTATGCATGTGATCGTGGAAGATGTATGTCATAGCACGTTGGTAGGTGGCACCAACGTTTTTAAGGCCAAAGGGCATGACCTTATAACAAAATGTCCCCCAAGGCGTCGTGAACACCATTTTTAGTTGATCATCGGGATTGATACGAATCTGGTTGTATCCCGAGAAACCATCCATGATGGAAAGCATTTCGTGGCCTGTTGTAGCATCTACCAATGCATCGATGCTAGGCAAGGGGAAATCATCCTTGGGACTCGCTTTGTTTAAATCTCAAAAATCGATGCATATGTGAATCCTCCCATCAGGATTTTTGATGGGTACCATGTTGGATAGCCATGGTGGGTAATCTATGCAGATGACAAACTGTGCATCCAACAAATTTTGTAGCTTGTATTTGACCATTAAGGCCACTGTTGGGTGCATCTTACGTAGCTTTTGCTTGATTGGCTTGACTGTCGGATCAAGTGTTAGATTATGCATGACTAGCTACGGGTCTAGCCCCGACATGTCTTTGTAGGACCATGAAAAAACCTCCTTCTTCTCTTTGATAAGGGCAATGTAATCGGCTTGCTCTTCGAGGGATAGACTTACCCCCAGCTTGATGATTTGTGGATTCATTGGATCAGAATCGATGTCTACATCAATCGTTTCTTTGAATGACATGTGGGATCCGTCCTCCAACTGGTGTGGAGTTGGGATTAGGTGGATATCATTTGCTAAATTTAGATCTATGTTGGGAACATCGGGTTCCTCTTCAGCATGGAAGATATCCTGAGTCTATCCTGGGGTGAAATGAAACATCTCATCGCAAGGCCAGTACTCTGATGGGGATGGTGGTGAGTCAACACGATCCCAGTCTATGGCATCTAGGTCTAGATACAATGGTCATGTTGGATCGGCTGGATTGCGGATGGGGGCGATTAAATCAATGGAGATCATGTTGATGGAATGAATTTGGTCTCCATTGTCGTGTGGGTGTTGATTCAGACATCCTTGGTGATCCTTGTACCCTGGATCTGGCTCTGTGGGTACTGGAACAAAAGGATTGGCCCTATGTGCGGATAGAAGGATAGGGTCTTCCCTTGGCATTGATGGCCCTATAGGCTCTCTAGGTGGGAGGTGCTCCTTATATGCCCGAAGTGGTGGATGAAGCACTTGGTTTAACTGTACTTGGTTTAAATGCCACCTATGCCTTGGTCCCATATTTAGATGTTCAAACATATCATCGATGTCTATGGGGTATTCCTGTTGCCTCATATGGTTGAGATATGCCATCTCATTCTCATCCTCATAGTCACTATCGGAGATCCATAGGCCTTCATTGGCTCCAACAACTATGTGCCCCTCTGGCTGGTATAGCCTCCCACTAGGTGTTTCTTGATCACTATCCTCACTCTCTATAAAAATAAAAAATCTGGCACATAGGTAGTCAATGTTGAAGAAGATATTTGGATCTTCTTCCTTTGGTGGATCACTTGGCCTTATGGCCGGCATGGGAGGCTCATTTTTTTGAGCAAGTTGATTTTGTCCCTTCTGGGTTATTTCGCTCTCTGCGGGAGGGCTGGATTCTCTGGAGGTAGAAATTGCCCGATTGGAACATTAAAGGGGAACATTACCACGAAGTTCTCCTGATAGTCGTCAATGGGTGTCACCTACGAGTGATCGCTATCGGACTCAAAAGGGTCCCAAGGTGCTACCTCATAATCTGACTCATCTTCAGAAGACCCCCCTTGATCTTGTTCATATCCCTCTTGGAGGTTACTTCTTGAACTTTCCCCTTCCTCGATCAAAGGGGAGGGGTTGTTGAGGTCAACAAGGTTTGTTGTTAACAATGGGAGATAATCCCCCAATGTGTATGTTGTGTTGGGATTGGCATATGGATCTTGTGCCAACCCATCCCTGTTTCCTAGACCTAGGCCTTGCATGGTTTCTACCAAGATGTTGAGGGGCAAAGGGTGGTTGAACCCTACTCTTGATTTATCATATTGCATCTGGTATCTCGGTTGACAAAGAATGTGCATTCCTTATTCATATCTGCCCAATCCATATCCATGCCAATTACATTGGTCTAGGTATTTCAAGGCGAAGTTCGGGTTGGACAAATAGTTAGCATTCTCAGCAAATGGTTCTTCGTCCTCTTCCTCTTGTAGGTATGGTTCAATGCCATTCTCGAGGCCCCCATATACAAAATTGGTCTGATTTGGTGGGTAGCCTAAAGGGACGATAGTGCCGATGGGGAGGCGAGGTCTCCCCATGTCTTGCATGGATTCGAGCATGGGTGTTGCCATAATGTTCCGCACTAGGTACTCCCCCAAGCCTGTATTGGCCATCTCAACGGTAATCATTGGTGGTTGAGGGGGAGGGAATGGGAGTTCTCCCTGAGTCCACTCCATGTTGGGTGAACTAGGTGTCTCGACTTCCATTCGGCTAGGCACATCTTCGATAGAGATGGTTGAGACTAATGGTGGTACCTCCTCTAGGGGATTCTTCCCGTTGTCCTTCGGTGTGGCCACCATAGGTGGCAAATTTGGTGAAGGAACATACGATGAATATGGGCCAGGTTGGTGAGTTGAGGGACTCAACAGTGAGGATGTAGGCGAAATCGGACCCTGTGTGGACGGATTCAATTGAAAGTCCAAATGTGTCGATGGGAGGGTTGATTGTGGCATCAGCTGCACCACATTGCAAAACTTAAAGGGCTCTAAGTCCATTGGGACTACATGTACTTGCCCTTCATATGTGTATTTGAGGCATTGATGGGCTATCGAAGGGACACACTTCATGTCCCTGATCCAAGGCCGGCCTAGCAAGATATTGTAGGCCATATCACCCTCAAGGATGTGACACAATGTAGGAATGGTCTTTTGTCCTACTTGGATGGGCAAGACAATTGTGCCAACCGTCGAGCATAATGCATCGTTGAATTCTTGAAGAGTGTAAGTGGACACCACAATGTGGGATGCTGGTAGCTTAAGGTGTTTTAATGCCGCTATCATGATTATGTTGCTAGATGAGCCAGTGTCCAACAACACCCTCTTGAATGGAATCCCATTGAACCATGCAATGACGTGCAGGGGTGGATCCACCATATCACCAGTCACCAGTTTCAGTTCATCTTCCCTGAAGGTTATGACTGGTTCTGTGCATTGTCTCACATATCCCATGAAATTGTTGAATGAATTGGCTTCATGGGGTTGTAGCTCAATGGCTGTGAGTATCTCCATCAGAGCCTCCCGATGGGGCGATGATTGTTGGATGAGCTCATAAATGGAGAGCCTAGCCGACATGGTCCTTAAACTTTGAGTAAGTTTAGTCCGAATCATGGCCATTGGTCTAGGCGGGGGAGGTTGCGTAGGGTGTTGTGGAGGTTGTGACGTTGACGAAACATCTCTTGTAGCTGCAGCGAGTGCAGTCATGTTTGGGTATCTTTTGTTTCATGTCATGATGCTTATCATCCCTATGTATCCTTGCATGGGGCAGTTTTGTGTTACCTCATTTACTTGTAAAGTCTTTGCCTGCGCATCATGGCCAGGCATGGGGTCTTTGAAGACCTTCATCTGTTGGTTGCTCAGCGCTATGGGACTATCTATCGTGAGTGTTTTGTTTTCTATCATGTCCTGCACTGAGTGTTTGAACTTCCAAAAAGTGGAGATTTCGTGTCCTTTCTGCCGATGAAATCTACAATATAAGTCTTCCCTATAGCCCTTGGGTTTTGGCGTGTTGGGGTCTATGGGTCAACTTTTCGGCAAGTTTATCAAGTTTTTCGTGAACAAGCGGTCAAACAAGGAGTCTCTAGACTCTATGAATTGTGTGAATTATCGCCTAGGGTGACGCTGCTAATTTTGTTCTTGTTTATGATTTTAATTTTCATAGTTATCAAGAGGAACTACCTGATAATTAGCCTTTGGGGGTTGTGTCGTTTGTGCAAGCTTTGGTATAGTTATGACAACCTGATTGATCGTGGTGGGTTTTGGTTGCATGGGCCCAGTTTTAGCATTTTTGTGCCACTCTTTCTTGCATGACTTGGCAATCTCGCCATCTTATATTTTGATCTCCTCAATTATCCTAACTTGCACTAGGGCTTCTTCGAGGGTGGCATATTGTTGCAGCTGCAATAGCACGAAGATCGACCTTAAGCAACTCTTTGAAAACATTTGAGTCATGTCGGTCATGGGAGGGAGGTAAGGTAGCTTTGAAAGCAACATCCTCCACCAATTCCCATAAGCAACTGTGGTCTCATCATCATACTGCTTAAGGCCAGTTAGGTCGCTTAAGGATGCCTTCTTCTTGGTGTTGAAGGCAAAACATTCAAGGAACGCATCCACTAGCTAGTCTAGATTATTGATGCTATGCTTCGGCAACTGGGTAAACCAATCCGAGGTAGGGCCTATGAACATGGTTATAAAAATTCTTAGAAGCAATGCATCGTTGTCCTGAATGCCAAAGCATTGACTCAGGAACCTTGTTATGTGCTCTTGGGCATCCTCATCCCCTCTAAAAATTGCCAATTGAGGCACTTTGAAGTGGTCGGGGTATGGGGGTGCCGAAACTAAAGGATGCATAGGGTGACTGCGGAGTTGGTGTAAGGTGGGCTTTTGGGGCCCTAAAGTCTTAGTATCCACAGACTCTAAGCGCTCTAGTAGTGCTTTGTATGCATCAAAGGATTTGATTTCCTCTTCTTTGGTTTGTTCCCATTGTGAATTACGAGGAACTTGAGGCCTATGGAGGGGTAGCCGGATAGCACCCCCTTGCCTTGGTAGGGCATTTCAGCCCGCTCTTCTTCTCGCTCAAATTCCTCATAGGCCTCTTGAGAAGTTTTTGGAAATGACCTATAAACATGTACGGGTGCCCAAGGAATGTGCCCATCATTGGTTCTAGGAGTGGCCTCCCGCTCAGGTCTAGGAGGTCTTGGAGGCAATAGTTGATAAGGTCGTGGAGACTTGTCTCATACTAAGGGGTTTTACCTCTCATAAATTTCTACCCTATGCATGCGAGGGGTTGGAATCCTCTCCTGCATAGTGTTCTAGAACAACTCATCTGTCTGGTGCCGAATGCGCTCTTTGTTAAGATGATCCCTACATATCTATCTCAGTGGTGGTGATCCGAGATATTTATGGGTCGATTTCCTCTATCGAGGTTAGTAGCATTCACCCGAGGCTCTGGCCTCAATAGGTGATCTTGATAATCAGCTGGTGTAGAGGTGCATTGCCCTCGTGTGGTGTATTGTTCTTGAGGAACATACTGGTTTTTCTCGTGCTCCCTTTCGTACACGTGAAAGGGACGGGCGGAGTTGGCTCGCCCTATCTGAACAGCCTTGCACTCTAGATTTGGCCTATTAGTTCTAATAGTAATGAGGGGTGGAGGAGGAATGATATAATCATGTGGGCCCTCCTTATGAACCCTATGTTTCTCTAGCGCTTCATCGCACAGTGGCCACTCATAATGAGTGTCTAAGGGGGTCTTCCCATGTGTGTACTCCTCTTAAGAGGGTGTAGACACCAAAACAGCACCAATCCGATTATGTGACGACAAGCACTGATCGCACTAACACACACAGCCCCCAGGGCAGCCCTTAGAGGTTAAACACTGGTTCTAACCACTCACACAGCAGTTTTGCAAGTCAGAAACCAATTTGGCACTTTTTAGACACTTTATTGCTTATTCGTCCCACCAAGGGACGAGTGCTGTTTTACTCGTCCTACCCAGGGACGAGTGAAAGTTTTACTCGTCCTACCCAGAGACGAGTGCTGACTTATACTCGTCTCACCTAGGGACGATTACCAGCGCTCGCTTTGGGGTGGGACGAATGTCAGGTTTGACCGACAAAAAGTCAAATCTCGACATGTAACAACTCAGAACTGCCACTTAGCTTTCCCTACATGACATAGGAGTGCGAGTGAGTTCTTTTGACAACTCATATCTACCAATTAACTCTCCCTTCACTGCATGGGAATAAGAGTAAGCTTTTTAAGACAACTCAGATTTGCCACTTAGCTATCCCTTCATCGCATGGGAGTGCAAGTGAGCTTTTCTAAAACACACAAAGACATGCACAGAGACAGTTAAGAATCCCTTGATCAAGAAGAAGTCTTTCTTTGAGGCAAAAAGCATTCATGCAAAGAAACACTTTTGCATGTTAATTCAAAGAGACCCCTTGGGTCTATAAAATGGTGAGTTTCCTCACCCAAAAGATATACCGAGCGGGGAGCATTTTGAGCGACGAAGTGCTGCTAATTCATTTACTTGCGATTTGTGTTTTCAACATCCATAATCTCTTAATCGAAAGAGAGGTTATTGGGTGACTTTTGAAAGCATGAATCAAGAACCAACACCCCATTATTTTGACCACAATATTCTACCAATTTTTTGACAACACATCACATCAGGTTTCGGACCCATCCTAAGCGGATTGGTGTCGAAGCAAAGTTTCACCCGTGGGTGGTTTGCCTTCGGGCACCCCTCCCGCTTTATTGCTTTTGTAGTTTTTTTTTAGCTAGTTTCATGTTTATGCTTTTATCAAGTTTTCAGTTCATTTAGATTCATTTCAATAATAGTTAGATTTATCTTTTATTTTTCATACACAGGTGCTACTGATTCTTTGTTTGTTTCTTTGAACGCAGATTTGCAGCATTGGAGGAGCAGCAAGGAATCGACCTTTATCAACACAAGCGGCGACAACATTTTGGTTCGCCCATTTTATATGTGGGCACGTGGAAGAAGGAATTCTGAAACAAGTTGTAGAGATCAATATCTAACGCTCCTATCCCTTATAAAGGAAGGAGACGCATTGTAACACGAATTGAAAAGAATATCAATAAAAAGGGCCATAGTTTATATTACTTTTATATCTTGTGTTCATTCATTTGTGTTCTTTCCTTTTAATACAATTTTGTTTAGTATTTCCTTTTTGTTTCCGGAATCTCGTGTTTTCAATGGCGATCACGGTGGGACCTCTGTCCTCTATTTTTTTTAGGTTAACTTACTGATCTAAATTGCTTGTTTTTTACAGGTACCTATTTTTCAACATCAGACTGTTATTCATCTCTGCAAGTGACGATTACAAAATTGGTACTCGTCTCACCCCGGGACAAATAAACTATTCGTTCCACCCTGTGACGATTACGATTATGTTATTCGCCTCACCCATGGACGATTATAGATCTATGCAAATTTTTAGAGCAAATCAAAAACTTTCGATTAGGCAGAGAAGAGGTAGGGGTTTTTACAGCTTCTGTCAAATTTTTGTTTTTCTATTTTCTGGTTTTCAGTTTGTATGGCTTAGGGAAAGATTTCTTTTCGTTTGCCTATTTCAATTTTGCAAAATTAAAATGAACCCCACACATCACGTGACATTTTAAACCAAGGCGTTGGTCGTAAAACCCCAACCCTTGAGCAAGACCAAAGGTGGATTCCATTATCACTTTGGCTTGAGATATTGCATCCATTACCTCGATCGCGACTGTTGCTAGACGTAAATCCTGATGAAAGCTGACCGAGTGTAGCTTGGGGTGATTCTCAGCACGCGAGGATAAGCCTTCTATGGTAGGTGTCATAAATAGAGTGATTCCCCTTTCGTACCGCCTATGTTCCACATATCATCTGCTCTCACGTACCTATAGTCTCCCTCACGTAAGGGCGGGTATATAGATAGGTTGGTATATCGGTCCGACAATGGTATATTGAAGGGGCAACCATATTGGGAGTCATAAGAGCCTTCATACTTGCATTTAAACGTTTCACAAAAAATTTCAAAAACAAAACAAACAACAAAAACACACTAAACCAGATTTAGGGCACACTATTAATCTTTAAAAGAGATAATCATTGCTTGTGAGTGTGTATGCTATTTTCTGTTTAGACAAAAAAAATCATAAAAAGAAAATCACAAAAAGAACTTTTGCATTTTTAGGTTAGCATTACCATGGTGAATACTCGTAGCCAAGCCCAATCACGGGCGGAAGCTGCAGAACATGCACCAAGAGAGAAAAATCGTCTCCGATATAGCCTTGAAGACTTAGTCATCCCGCCTCACCGGTGAGGTACACCAGTTAGTTCACACCATGCAGAACATGGCTCTAGAGGCCCCTCCGTGAGGGGCACTCCAACCCATACAGTCATAGAACATGGTTCTAGAGGTGCCTCAAGGAGTGGCTCTCCAAGTCAGGCCTTCAATAGACGAGACTTTAGAACCCCCTCTCTAAGGGGAACTCATGAGCAACAAGAATATTTTCAAGAAAATAACGTATATATACCACCTGGTCTAAGCACGAGGCCTCCTTTAGAAGTTCATTTTGGGTGGCCTAGTGATGAAGCAATGTGTACTGCTATGGAACAACAAAGGGTCCAAAAGGAAGAACCATATGATTTTGTGGTTCCTAATTTACCCTCGATCAATGTCGAACATAGTAGACCATATCCAGAACAACAAGTTCTCCCGACAGGGCAAGACAATTCTGCTCGCACTTTTTATGCATATCATAGAGAGAGAGAGGAGGATCACTACATTCCTCCAGGCCAGTATCCAGTGCCAAAACGATGCACGTCTGCACCTGCATTATATCCAGATGACTTATTGAGACCAGAGTTTCAAGTCAATGCAGCCAACCTCGACAGAGGGAAGCAACATATAGGAGTCTCAGAGCATTATGATCAAAATAGATATGTAGGAGAGACATCTAGGCCTATTAAACAAGAGACAACAGAACAAAGTAACTTGGCATTTGCACAACTAGCCGCCCGCCAAGCGCACATCACGCGGCTTAGGCAAGAACAATAGGAATTAGAACATTTGTGTCGCCTTGATCAAGAGCGTATTCAGCGTCAGACTGCTGAAAGGTTTCACAACCATGCACCTGAGAGGGCCCCAATCCCTCGTGCACAGCAATCTGAGATGTATGTGAGGCACAACCCCTTAGTGCGAGATAGGTCTCCACGACTTCAGCAAGCACCGCCTCCAAGACCTCTTAGACCTGAGCGGGAGGCCATTTATCGTGACCATGATGGGCATCCTCCGCGGGCACCCGTCCATGTTTACAGGCCTAGGCCAAACACTCCTCAAGAAGATTATGAGGATTATTACCAAGAAGAAGAGCGGGCTAAAATGCCCTATCAAGGCAGAAGGGATGCTACCCATTTAGTCATTCAAAGGCCTCAAGTTCCCCGCAACCCACAACGGGAACAAACTAAGGAGGAGGAAATTATATCCTTCGATGCCTACAAAGTGTTGTTAGAATGCTTGGAGAATATGGAACTTAAGACTGGTGGGCCTCAAAAGCCTACCCTACGCCAACTCCATAGTCATCCAATACATCCGTCGCTGCCGACACCTCCATACCCCGAACATTTCAAGCTGCCCCGGCTTGGCACTCTTTAAAGGGGATGAGGATGCTCAAGAGCATGTGACGAGATTTTTGAGCCAGTGCTTTGGTATACAAGACAATGATGCATTATTATTGAGAACATTCATAACCACATTCGTAGGGTCTACCTCGGATTGGTTTACCCATCTACCAAAGCATAGCATCTATAACTTGGATCAACTAGTGGACGCGTTCCTAGAATGTTTTGCTTTCAATACAAAGAAAAAGGCATCACTCAGTGATCTAGCTAGCCTCAAACAGTATGAGGAGGAGTCTATGGTAGCATATGGGAATCGGTGGAGGACGGTGCTTTCAAAGTTGTCCTACCTCCCTCCTATGTCCGACTTAACTCAAATGTTCACAAAGAGTTGTTTGCGATCGATCTCTGTGCTATTGCAGCTACAGCAATATGCCACTTTGGAAGAAGCTCTGGCACAAGCTAGACGTATCAAAGAGATAAAGATATAGGATGGCAAAATTGCCAAGCCTAAGAAAAAAGAGTGGAACAAGAGCACCAAAACAGGGAATACGCAACAGAAACCCATCGCGGTCAATCAAGTTGCTATTAATTCCCCTACGCCTGCCCAAGCAACACAGCCTTCAAAGGCTAACTATCAGGCGGTGCCTCACAATAATTATGAGAAAGATAACAAGAAGCAGGATCAAAATCAGCAACATCGCCCCAAGCGACAATTTACACCATACACTGAGTCTAGGGATTCCTTGTTTGACCGTTTGTCAACTGCAAACTTGATTAATATGCCAGATATTCCAACAATTGATCCTAATGCGCCAAAGCCTAAAGGGTATAGAGAGGATCTTTTCTGTAGATTCCATAGAAGGAAAGGGCATGACCTTAATGTCTGTTGGACGTTTAAAGGTTTAGTGCAAGATCTCATTGATAATCACACATTGGTAGTGGATAACCCCATCGCACCCAACAACCAACAAATGGGTGTTTTCAAAGATCCTTTACCCACACATGATGCACAAACAAAACCTCTGCATGTCAATGAAGTGCAACAGAGTTACCCCATGGAGGGATATGTTGGAATGATTAGCATTGTGACAAGAAATAAGAGACACCCGGGAGTTGTCCCCGCAATGACCCCTAGGGAAGCTTCATCCATGTCCCAACATCAACCAAATCCTACACAGTTGCCCCCACCTAGACCAGTGGCCACGATTCGAACTAGACTTACCCAAAGTCTACGGACCACATCGGCTAGGCTCTCCATTTATGAGCTTATTCAACAATCAGCGCCCCATCGGGAAGCTCTTATGGAGATATTAAAGGCAATTGAATTGCAACCCCACGAAGCGGATTCGTTCAACAATTTTGTGGGGCATGTCAAACAGTGTACTGAACCAGTCATTACCTTCAGGGAAGATGAGCTAAAAAATGTGATTGGAGATGTAACGGATCCACCCCTGCATGTTATTGCGCGGGTCAACGGGACTCCATACAAATGGGTGTTGATAGACACTGGTTCGTCCAGTAACCTTATTACAACCGCTACACTGAAACATTTGAAACTATCAGCCTCTCACATTGCACCTTCCACTTATACCCTTCGAGCATTTAATGATACGATATGCTCGACAGCTTGGCACAATTGTCCTGCCCATCCAAGTGGGACAAAAGACCATTCATACGTTGTGCCACATTTTAGAAGGTGAGATGGCTTACAATATCTTGCTTGGGCGGCCTTGGATCCGAGATATGAAGTGTGTCCCTTCAATTGCTCATCAATGTTTGAAATATACATTTGAAGGACAAGTGCACGTGGTTCCCGTAGATTTGGAACCTTTTAAATATTGCAACTCAGTGCAAATCATGCCGTAGTCGACCCTTCCTTCAACGCACGTGGATTTCCAGTTAAATCCATCTAAACGGGGTCCGACTAAGCAAGAATATTCATCACCAAATCAATCAAATTCTCAGGTGGGATCATCTTCTTCATCCAGTCCTCCCACAACGACGCCACCTACGGTGGCCACTCCAACGGACACAAGAAAGAAGCCCCTGGAAGCGGAACCACCTTTAGTCTCCAACATCTCTACAGAAGAGACGCCTAATAGAATGGAAGTTGAGACGCCTAGTTCACCCCACATGGAGTGGACTCAAGGAGAACTCCCATTCGCTTCCCCTCAATCGCCAACAATTACTATTGAGATGTCTAACATAGGCATGGGGGAGTATATAGTGCGCAATGTTGTTGCAACGCCCACACTTCAGTCTATGCAAGACATGGGAAGACCTCGCCTCCCCATAGGCTCCGTGGTTCCTTTAGGCTACCCACCTAATCAGACAAACTTTATTTTTGGGGGCCTGGATCATGGCGTTGAACCTTCTCAAAAAGAAGAGGAAGATGAAGATCCCTTTGTGGAAGATGTCAACTATCTGGCTAACCCAGACTTCGCATTACGATATCTTAGCCAATGCAATTGGCATGGATACGGGTTAGGCCGATATGAACAAGGAATGCGTGTTTTGTGTCAACCAAGATACCAAATGCCTTATGACAAGTCAGGAGTAGGGTTTAATCACCCTTTGCCCCTCGACATCTTGGTCGAAAACATGCAAGGCCTAGGGATAGGCAACAAGGATGGGTTGGCATCAGATCCATATGCCAATCCAAACACAACTTATACATTGGGGGATTATTTCCCATTGCAAACAAATAACCTTGTTGACCTCAACAACCCTTTCCCTACGGCCGAACAAGGAGAAACCTCATGGACTCACCCACAAGGGGAAGATGGACAAGACCACGAAGGGTCTTCTGAAGATGAGTCGGAGTACGATCATTCGCATGAATATCAAATGAATGACGATCAAGGAAGCTTCTTGAGGATGTTCCCATTGAATGATCCCAGTGAGCATAGGTTACCTCAACAACAACAAAATCCTTTGGACATAGATGACATGTTTGAACACTTACACATAGATCCAAGACCTAGGAGGCATTTCAATTTGGCGCAGTTATAGCAATTACTGCACCCGCCCCTCCAGGAATACATAGAACATTTTTCGCCTGGAGACCTTATCAAACCATCAGTGCCAAGGGCCGACCCTATTTGCATGTCCATGCATAGGGCTGATCCCTTTGTGCCAGTGCCTACAGAGCCAGATCCAAAGCACCAAGAACATCCTGAATGTCAGAGTTGTCACATTTGCGGTAATGGAGATTACAATCATTTCATCAACATGGTCTCCATTGACTTGACCGCCCCCATCCATGATCCAGCCAATCCCACATGATTATTGCATCTAGACATAGAAGCTATTGATTGGGATCGTGCTGACACACCACCATCTCCATCAGAGTATTGGCCTTGCGGTGGGATGTTCCATTTCACTCCAGGATAGACTCAGGATGTCTTCCATGTCGAAGAGGAACTTGACGTTCCTAATGATGATCTTAATTCAGCAAACGATATCCATCTGATCCCAATTCCACACCAATTGGAAGACGGATCCCATATGTCAGTTGAAGCAACGACTGATGTAGACATCGGCACAGATCCAATGAATCCACGGATTCTCAAGCTGGGGGTAAGTCTTTCCCCTAAGAGCGAGCTGATTATGTTGCCCTTCTTAAAGAAAAGAAGGAGGTTTTTGCATGGTCATATAAGGATATGCCGGGACTAGACCCACAGCTAGTCACGCACAATTTAACGCTTGATCCGACAATCAAGCCGGTCAAGCAAAAACTACGCAAGATGCATCCAACAGGTGGCCTTAATGGTAAAAGATGAGTTACAAAAGTTGTTGGATGCCTAGTTTGTCATCTGTGTGGATTATCCGCCATGGTTGTCTAACATGGTTCCTGTCAAGAAACCCAATGGGAGGATTCGCATATGCACTGATTTTCGAGATCTTAACAAAGCGAGTCCTAAGGATGATTTTCCCTTGTCGAGCATCGACGCGTTGGTAGACGCTACAGCGGGCCACGAAATGCTTTCCCTTATGGATGGTTTCTCAGGATACAATCAGATTCGTATTAATCCTGAGGACCAACTAAAAATGGCATTCACAACGCCTTGGGGGACATTTTGCTATAAGGTCATGCCTTTTGGCCTTAAAAATGCCGGAGCTACCTACCAACGTGCCATGACGTACATCTTTCACGATTACATGCACAAAACTTTGGAAGATTACATGGATGATTTGTTGGCCAAATCTCTTTTGCGCCTAGATCACATCGGTGACTTGAGTAAGGTCCTTGATCGCCTCATTGAGCATAAAGTCAGACTAAACCCCAAGAAGTGCGTCTTTGGCGTCACCTCTGGAAAGCTCTTGGGTTTCATAGTCTCCAAACGAGGAATTGAGGTTGATCCAAACAAAGTCAAGGCAATCCTTGAAATGCGTCCCCCAACCACCATCAAGCAGCTCAAGAGTTTGTAGGGAAAGGTTGCATCGATCAAGCGCTTCATAGTGCAGTTATCTGACAAATGCCGACCCATGAATAAATTATTGCATAAAGGGGTCACATTTCATTGGGATGACGAGTGCCAGTCAGCCTTTGATGACATTAAATAGTACTTGGCTTCGCCGCCAATATTGGCACCACCCAGACCAGGAGTGTCGTTCTATTTATACATCTCAGCCACTGAGGTGGCACTGGGTGCCATGTTGTCCCAGAAAAATGAACTTCATAGAGAACAGGCTACATACTATCTTAGCCGCACCCTGGTCAGTTATGAACTTAACTATGCATATGTTGAAAAACTTTGCTTGGCAGTGGTGTTTGCTACCAAAAAGCTATGCCACTACATGCTTAGTAATAAGACGTATGTTGTGTCTAAGGAGAATCCATTGCGATACATGATGAGTCGTACTTATCATAGTAGTTGCACGACGAAATGGATCATGTTGTTGACGGAGTTTGACATAGAGTTCATTGGACAAAAATCTATAAAAGGTCAAGTCATCGCCGATCAACTAGCTGAGGCTCCTCTTGAAGACGATCAACCTCTGACTTTTGAACTACCTGATGATGGGGTCTTCCATGTTTTAGAGTCGCCAGATTCTGATGAGCCTGAGTCACAGTCGACATAACCCTATTCTTCGATGGTTCTAAATGTGAGCAAGGGGGTGGTGTGGGAATTGTATTCTTCACTCCACAAGGTGCTCCAATGCCCTTGTCATTTAAATTAGACTTCCCGTGCACCAACAACAATGCAGAATACGAAGCCTTGCTCATAGGTCTTCAGACAGCCATCACCATGAACATTAAACGATTGAACATCTTTGGTGATTCGTTGTTAATTGTCAATCAAGTAAAAGGGATATACCAATGTAAATGTCCACTTTTGAAGTCTTATAAAGCCCTTGTGGATAAATTCTTGGCACAACTTGAATGGTATGACATCGAGGCACTCCCTCGATCATCAAATCGTTTTGCGGATACTATGGCCTCCTTGGGGTCACTCATCCCGTAAGACTCTTCTGGTGAAATGACAACCATTCAGGTTAAAACATTATCGCACTACGCGATGGAGCGTGCAAGCTCTGATATGACGCCAGGAATCCACATGATTCAGATTGAACCATCTCCGGATAAGTTCTCTCGAATTCGAGATTGTTTGACTAAAGCCAACTGGGGGTCCTTGTTCTCCCCGTCCCCTCTTACTAGCAACACCACGTTGTTTTTACAAGTTCTTTCCTGCTCAGCTTTTGTTCGGGATAGACTTCAAGAGAGATTGGCCATTCATACTATCGAGGTTTCTGATCAACAAGATTGGTATACACCCATTCGGGATTACCTCAAGCTAGGTAATCTCCCACTTGGATTGACACAAGCCGTGAAAAGATCATTCAAACAGAAAGCGGCAAAGCATGTCTTGTTAGGAGACATTTTGTATCGTCGAAATTATGAAGGAGTCCTCCTTCGTTGTTTGGACCAGCAAGAGTCCGCTTGGGCGATCACCCAAGCTCACGATGGTACATGTGGTGGCCACTTCAGCGGTATGGCCATCGCAAAGCGCATTCTTCGCATGGGTTATTATTGGCCATCTTTAGAGCGAGATTGTTGCGCATATGTGAAGAAGTGCGTGAAGTGTCAGCACCATGCTAATTTGACACACGTACCTTCTCAGGCCTTACAGCCGATTCAATCGGTTTGGCCTTTTTCGTAGTGGGGCTTTGATCTAATTGGCAAGATCTCCCCTACGTCGTCTGGTCATCACACATTTATTTTAACGGCCATAGAGTACTTTACCAAATGGGTGGAAGCAATTTCGCTGACCACTACGACTGGAGCCCGCATTACGGAGTTCATTTTGCATAACATCATATGTCATTTTGGTATTCCATCCAAAATAGTCTCGGATAATGGGACGCCATTCAAGAATAAAGATGTGCGTGCTTTGACCACAAAGTACAAGATTCAGCATAGCTTTTCGACACCCTATTATCCGTAGGCAAATGGGCAAGCAGAGGCGTCAAACAAAATGCTAGTCGCCATTCTTAAAAAGACAGTTGCAGACAATCATAAAGACTGGCACATTCAGATCCCGCTTGCCCTATGGGCTTATCGCACTAGCATTCGAACGCCCACTGGGGCAACTCCATTTTCGTTGGTGTATGGCTCCGAGGCAATCATGCCTTTTGAGTTGGAAATTCCTTCCCTGCGCATTTCAATGCAAGAGTTCATCGATGATGACACTACGCGACAGGCCCGGTTAGATCAACTGACGTTGCTTGACGAACGACGCGTTAATGCTCTCGAGCATTTGCGTATCTATCAAGAGCGACTTAAGAAAGCATACAACATGAAAGTCCATCTGAGGGAATTTCAAGTTGGTGACTTGGTCTTAAAAGAGAACCAGCAGAATTCTAATTTGTCATCCCATCTACGGGATAAGTTTGCAGCAAACTGGTTAGGTCCTTACATCATTGACAGTAAAATAGGACCTGGAACATACCGGCTTGCCTCTCTTGAAGGAATCAAGGAAACATAACCCTTGAACATCATTCATTTGAGGTCATTCCACAACTAGAGAGCCATAGTCCAATAAAAGCTCCAAGTATTACCACAATCGCTTGGTCAACCCAAAAGCTCCAAGGATTACCACAATCGCTTGGTCAACCCAAAAGCCCCAAGGATTACCACAATCGCTTGGTCAACCCAAAAGCTCCAAGGATTACCACAATCGCTTGGTCAACCCAAAACGCTCCAAGGATTATCACAATCGCTTGGTCAACCCAAAATGCTCCAAGGATTACCACAATCGCTTGGTCAACCCAAAATGCTCCAAGGATTATCATAATCGCTTGGTCATCCCTAAAAGCCCCATAGGTATCTATAAACCCTTTGGTCAAACCAAAAGCTCCAAGCGTTACCATAATTGCTTGGTCAACATAAATATTCAAAAATTAACAAAAACAACATAAAAATCAAAATCACAAAAACAATTGCATTTCAATGCATTCTCAAAAAAAAAAAAAAAAAACAAATAAACAAAATCACAAAAACATTTGCATTTCCATGCATTCTCATAAAAATCAAAATACAAAAATATAGGTTGCATTAAGCATTGCATCCATACATTGCATACTTCGCTAGGTCATACAAGTCAAAAGCACCATAGGCTGTCATTACTTGGCAATTCCATCATTTCCACCTCAAATCCATTTTCATAAACACCTACATCCAGCATATCACCCTTTTATTTTAGCATCGTCAGTGTCGCCTAATGTATATAGGGTTTTCGTCATTCAGATGTCTTTAAATTTCTAGCCAAAAACTGTACACAGTTAAGCAGATTTTACATGGGAAAGTTTTACTTGGATCCCACCTTGGTACGTAGCATCCCAACACAAATTAACACACATAAAATAATTCCTAAGTTGTGTGGACGAAAGATGAAACCTGCATCATAATCCCGGTTACCATAAGCGAAACGACTATCTTGCTTATCCCCCTGTGCAATTGACCCTAGGAATGCTGAGAGTTGGAAAAAGGACAAGCATCCTCCCTACCCAATTCCCCATGAATCCCAAGTTTCTCAAAAGTTGCAAAAACATCAAAAATTTGCAAAACGTCAAAACACTAAAATTTGACATCCTACAGTGCACACATCAAAAGGCACAAACAATAGTGATTCTCATCACTCCATATTCAAATCCCTTGCTCAAAAAAAAAAAAAAAACAAAGACGAGTATTATCATAAAAATAAACAGTGATCTCATCACTATAAAGAGCAAGTATCCCAATACCCTTGAAGAAAAGAAGGGAGTCGAACTTGAATCCCTAGAACTCTCAGTATTTCGACAGGTCATGAGGCAAGCTTCAGTACCGGTTTGGTTGATAGCCTATTGGTCACTGGTGGTAAACCTCCCGCATGACGATATATCCGTCACATTAACTTGTGTGCGGATCAATGTTTGCATGTGGATGAGCTAGCTTATGGTATCCTAGATAGCATCGCAGATTAATCTAACTAAATACAATAAAGGAGTTAGTGGAGCTACTTAGGTGATCCTCGATACGAGTTCGGTTGAAAGCCCATCCGGCATCGGTGGTATCCCGACAAATACCACATAAATGAACTCAATTGTACACACAGGATGTGAAATAACTTGGTTCAATTCAAGTCGGATTTAGACCTTGTTTAGAAGTCTTGCGAGATAAATGTATGGTCTTGGCTAGTTAGTTAAAAATATCTGCATCTCAAAAAAGCTTAACTACATTTTCGAACAACCGATCCATTTCATTCCATACATCACCATAAACAAACTCGACAAAATCCAAAAACAAAGTTTTCACATGCACACGCATTCCATAAATCAATCTCATTACTCTAGCAAGTCCAATCCAAATCTTGTACAGTCTATGGTGCATCGACAAACCATCAACAATTCATTCATTCCATAAGCATACATCATACAAATTAGAATCATCGCATTCACAATCGCATATGCATACATCAACGTAAAAACATGCACATCAACATAAATCATGGAAAAAGTATAAACACCAAAAAGAATCATTTGTATATATAACAAAAATTGCCCGCGAGCTACAGTGCACCGGTCCTCGGACCTCACTCCCACCATCCAAAATCTCAAAAACCCCCAGCCTAGGGCATCGGCCACCATGATCACGCAGGATCGGTGCGATGAGAGCTACCCCCCATAGTATCCGTCCTCTAAGACCTCTCAGGGCGACTGCTCGCCCCTGCATCCCGACCGCTCACTCCTCCCTCCTCTCGCTGTCGACGACGGGATGATGCTGACTGCTCTGTCCCGCTGTCTCTAGTCCTGAATGACGAGCCACTGTTCGGAGGCTCTGGTATTCACCCACCCAGGTGGATAATCTCACCCTCCATCTCTTATTGATGCCGCCCCCAAGCGGCCTCTCGTCGCCCCTAATCTGCCTCCCGTCGCCTCCAATCTTTCTCTCGTAGCCTCCACTCTGCCTCCCGCCTACGGTAGTACGAGATGGCATCATCACACTGTGCTAGCTGCACCCGTAGGAGATCCCTCTCCCGTGCAGCATCCGTATCCCCCGCCTGCTGGTGAGACGCAGCCCCTGCGCTACCCAGCCCTACCAATTGTTTTCGTAGGAGATATCTCTCCTGCATCATCTCGACAAGCTCTCCATCCTGCCTCTGTAGTAACCCCGTCAGACGTGCTACCTCTGCACGCAACCCCGCCTCTGTCTCCCCCAAGCCAGCCTACTCTGGAGCATCCTGCATCTCCGGCTGCTCCTCCCCAAATTCATCTCCTGCCTCTACCACCTTCACCATCTCCACATCCGCAAGAGCTCCCCAACCCTCTCCTAGTGCCTCTGCACCCTCTCAGCCTCCCGCTGCCTCCTCTCCGCCCAATGGTCCCTCACCTCGCCACTGCCGCAACGTCCACCACTCCTGGTACTCAATAGTCACTCCGACGTCATCTATGTCTAGAATGTCTAGTACGACATCTGATTCCTCCCCTAGTGGCTCGAGGATCGGCGCAGCTAGGGTCCTCTCATCACTCCGACGTCGGTAGGCTACGGGCTCCCTAGGCAACCCTTGGCGTACCCCAAACTGTCGCGTCACTCGGAGGTAATGGAAGTACTCCTGCTCCGTCCCATGCCGACCAATCACCCATCTCCCCCTCTGAACCCGTCGAAGCCACTCATCAGCCTCTGGCCATGCGGGACAATCTCGATATGGCCGCCATATCACATCTTCGAGAGTCAGTCGTGCCAATGCATCTCTGTAATGGTCTACGTCTCTCACAAACCGCCGACTATGCCCCTGCTCCTCTGACCGATACCATAAAGCACCATACCCAATATCCCTGTCCACCATCTCAGCTCGGGTAGTCCAGGGCAACCCTCGTGGTCGCTCTATGGCTATGTGTTGCCATGCCCAGCACTGCAACAAGAAACTGCACCCCATCCCCTTCCGCCTCCGACAGCGGACCTCGTATAGCTCATCATACAACTGTGCCAACAGTGTCTGACCCCATCTCATAATAACCGGCTCTGTCATCGGGAAATCCACTAACTGCCATACCACCTCCAATAGGTTCCATGGGAACCTCGCTCCTGACGAGTCTAGCAGGAGCATGTTGGAAATGAGGCTCATGAGTACCGCATGCCTCACTCCCAACATTCCCCTCGCATACCAATACCGTACCAAAATCCCCCCAATGTGGCAATCCAGACTCGCCCTCTCCAATGAAGTCATCCCATCATCATCCTCTCCATATCCAAAGTACCACGTCAGTACTGCCGTCCTCTGGCCCCGTGGTGTCGTCCGAATGGGAACTCCGTCTATCAAAATCCAAAGAATCCGATACACGTCCTCCAAGGTGATAGTCATCTCCCCCATCGAAAGATGGAAGGTGTTCGTCCGAACATCCCATAGGCCAATCAGTGCTGTAAGGTACACCCGGTCTGCCACAACTGCATCCAACCGAGCCACGTGCTTGAGCCCTAGGGCATCAAGCCACTCCCAGTCATCATCACTCAATGCCTCGCGGGCATTAGAAAAAATGGTAATCCAAACCATTTTTTAGTATCTCAATGCCTCGCGGGATTTAGTATCTCCAAAATGGTCACCCCTTCAATATACCATTGTTAGGCCATTATACCAAACCTCTCAATATACCTTAGAAGGGGGATCCCTCTATTTTTGACACCTACCTTAGAAGACTTATTCTCATGCACGGGGAATCACCCCCGCTACACTTGGTCAGATTTTGTTAGGATTTACATCTAGCAACAGTCGCGATCAGGGTATATGTATGCAAAATCCAAGCCAAGGTGGTGATGAAACCCACCGTTGGTCTTGATCAAGTGTTGGGGTATTAAGACCAACTCCTTGATGTTAATTTTATTAGGTGGTGTGTGTGGTTCCTTTTAATTGTGTAAAGAAAGAAAACATACAACAAAAGATGATTTTCACTAATGCAATGCTTTAAAGTATGTTTTATCTTTCAGAGACAATTAGTAGCAAAAAGGAAATCATAAAACCTAACTAGAACTGAAACCTATAATGAGGACTTGCCATTTGTGCAAGTATCATGCAAGCAAAACAGAGAAAAATGCATTCCTAATCAAGTTCCTTCCATTTAATTTACTCTATGTTTTTATTTTTATTTTTCTTTATTGCAAGAAAGGAAAACAAACTACTTAACCTTTTTATGCAAGTGTCTGAAAATAAAGCAAAGAAAATAGAAAATTGTAGAAACAAAAAGTAGAAAAACACAGAGGATGTTCAGAAGGCCTACCTCTTCTCTGTCTAAACCAGATGCCTCTGATTTTTTGCTCAGAAAATGCATAGAGCTCTAATCATCCCCGGGTGGGACGAATAGCAGGTCTGCATTCGTCACAGGGTGGGACGAATATGTATTCATCTCGGGGTGGCACGAGTAGCAGTCCAGTGCCCGAATGAGTAACACCTACAAAGAAAAACTACAAAATTTGGATCAAAAACTTTATCCTAACAGCAGGGGACAGGGTCCCACCGTGATCGCCACTGAAAGCAGCAAAAAAATGGCATAACAATATGATGCAAACAAAAATAGGTATAGATGCTAAGTCCTACGAATACGATAAGCAATGCATGAAGGAAATGACGCAAAAACGAGATGTGAGCAAAAAAAGTGGGGCTTAATTTATTGATATTGCTTTTAATATGATTACAATACATCCCCCCTCTAGGGCTCAGAACATTTGATACAATTTGTTACATTAATGGATGCCCGAAAGAAGTCGTGCTTCCAAGATTGGACGGTACGATTCCAGCGTCTTCCGCGTGCCCACACTCAAAGTGGGCAGGCTAAAATTTTTCGCTGCTTGTGTCTGTGTGTTCGTCATTCCTTGCTGCCCCTCTAGTATTCGTGGCAGCGAGATCCTAATTTTGCATCGAAGCGACGTCAGACGACCCCGTTATGCTCGTTTTCCCGTCGGGGGCCTCTCCAAAGCAAGCACTCCAATGTCCCACCTATGCTTATCCAAATCACATGAAACTCATGAGTTAGGCATTATATGTAATTCTAAGACTACCCAAATGCTCGAAATTTGCATATCCTACCCAGATTCTCTTGTATGTGACAGGGGCGCCCTGCAAGCTAGTTAATACATAAAATAATAAAACGATCATCAAATCATGTTAGAATGATTTCAAACTTTAATAGAGGCATTAGGATATCATATAGGAAATATTGCAAAAGGAACAGTAAGTCAATCATGCACAAATTTCTAATCGCTCTGGGGTGGGACGCTGGGGACTGTCGCAAAACCTGCAAAAAGTGACCTTGCAAATGTCCTGCCTAGAGGCCTCCAAAAATCCTGCAAACTTGTGGTTAGAATAAAAATAGCATTTTGAGATGACCCAAAAGGTCAGATTTGGCATATTTTTCCCAGGTTATCTTATATCCGAAGGCGCTCCCTGTAGGTTAGTAGATGCATAAAATTACAGAAACCACGTCAAATCATGTCAGAAAGCAATGAAATTTGGACAACAACATAAGTACATTAGATATAAAAGAATGCAAAAATAATAGTAACAAAACCATGCATAGATTTCTAATCACTCCGGGGTGGGGCGATTAGGACTGCAACAGTTTGGGGGGCACCCGAGGGTGGGACGTCCACCGTTTAGGGCCTAGTTTTGACACCAATCCAAGTGGGATGGGTCCAAAAATTCCTAGGGGGTTGTGTCGATGAGTTTGGGGTGGGATTGTGGCTGATTTCTTGGGTATTTAGATCTGTATTATGTTTCTAGTGTTCACTCGATAACCTCTCTTCCAGAAGAGAGAGATTAGGGATGTAGGAAGCACAAACAGGAATGGGGGTATAGTTTGGCAGCACTTCGTTGCTCCAAATGCTCTAGCTTTGTTCTTTTTTTGGGATGAGGAGACTCACATTTTTATAGACCTAAGGGTCTCCTTTGAATGCACATGCGAGGGCACCACTTGTCTCATTATGCCTTTTGGGGGGAGAGAATATTCCTCCTTTATTAGGGCCTCCTTGATTGAGGCCTCCATGATCAGGGTAGGCTTGATTGAAGCCTCTCTGATTTGAAACCTTCCCTCACAATCCCATGCCTTGAAGGCAGAGTTAGGTGGTGGATTTGGGCTGCCATTTGTCAAGGTTTGACTTTTTACCAGTCAAACCTGCTAATCATCCCACCTTGGAGCGATTGCTGCTAATCGTCCCGGGGTGGGACAAATAGGATTCTAATCATCCCAAGGTGGGACGAATAGGGAGCAAAGTGCTTAAAAGGTGTAAAACTGACCTCTGACCTTCCAAAATTGATTTGGGAGTGGTTAGGACCACTGTTTAACCTCTGGAGGCTGCCCTAGGGGGTATGTATGCCAATTCGATCAGTGCTTGTAGTCACATAATCAGATTGGTGTTGTTTTGGTGTCTACAGATGGCATCAATGTGATGACATCCTTAGACAACACTAACAAGTCAACATGATGACATGATCCCCCATATGGTAACTGCTCCAACTGGTGACTGCATGATGACATGATCCCTTGTGTGACAACATGATGACATGATCCCCCATATGGTATCTACTCCAAATTGTGATTGTAATTCAACAAGATAATAATTATCCTCAACAAAAATCATCATTATTTGATAGAATCTGCACTCCTTGACTACGAACTACAACTAGCAAAATTTGACTATATCTTCCAACTTGCAACCAACTACCTTGACAATGCACAACTAATAATCTAGTAAATTGATATCAACACACAAACATCCAACACATGAATGGAGAATGGATTTGTATTGATAATATACTAGAATGGCATTTACGAATTATAACATCAATACTCAGACTCATAATAAGTTGCATCAATGACAATGGTTTCTCTATATCATCATATGCTCATGCTAGATGTATACATTTATATGCTCTATGTATCATAGCATAAAATCTATGTCCATATCCTGTGCATATGCATATGCAACGATGAAGAGGGGTCATCATATAGTGTAATCCTAGTTTTACTGGCAATAGTTTCTAGGATAAGTAACACATAACTAATTTTTCCCTTTCCTATGTACCTAAAACATAACACCAACTTTATAATAATTTTAATATTTGGTCACTTAACTATGACAACTATTACATGTCATTTTATTTCAATTATATTTATATTTCATTGGCATTTACCAACCATTTCATTTACACCCATAACTTAGTGCCTAAACACTAAAACACTTTTATAAGCAATTAACTTCTAATTTTTCTTATGTCTAGAACTAGTATCTACACCTCCTAATAAGTGTCATATCCCCTCTAAAATGCTCTCCTGTGCTCTCAATGCATCACGCTTAGAAATCACATCCATAATTTATCCCTATAAGGCATCATGCTCTGCCATAACTCGTCCTATCTCTTGGTATAATGATGCCATCCACCTCATCTAGTTTACCTAAATCCACCACACTTTACCACAATATGGGCTAGTCAAGCTTGAATATTTGCCATATCTTCCTGGTGGACCTAGTGCTCCACCTCCCTTGCCATCCTGAGGCTCATAACCTAAGCCTAAGTTCCTTGAGTCTCTATAAAAGTGTAACTCTCTTGGCTGCTCCTACCTCCTCCTAGGTCCTACTTGATCCAACCTCTACTCCTACTCCAATATCTAGGGGTAACATCTCAATAGGCACTATCACTAATACCCTCTCTAACACTAAGCCTGTTGCTACCTCCCAACCCCGCCTCTATTGATGCTTTCATTAAACATCTCTCCAACATCTCTATAAAATTAGATGTACTCAATGTTGCACATAGACCTAATATTTATATAAGCCATCCTTATCAAGTCTATTTATACCATTGGATGTAACTTAAATCAATCCCAATATCATCAACACTTGACTCTATCAATGGTGCATCATCAAAATTCTCCTTCCAAAAGCTCTCTAGGCTTGTGGACCCCTGACACTCATCTCTGTCATAAAGTATCTATACCTATAGAGCTCTCATTCCCTACTAGGATTCACCATTCATCTGACTTGTTGCACTTGTATCAACTAAAACCTATCATTGTTCTAGCTTGAGTAACGATATCACGATCTCCAAATAATATGGCTAGGGTGTAGATCATTTATCACATGATGTGTTGATGCCCATCAAAAAACTATGGGTCTCTCCATATCCTCAAACCTCCTTGAATATCCCAAAAAGTGTTGCATAATGATGTGCTCCCAATACTATAGCTAGAGTAATGTACAATATGTCGATCTCTACCCTTCCCTATGCATGACCCTATATAAGGTGCAATAAAGTCATGCTGAGATCACTGGGCATAGGCAAGCTAAACCCATTGGTTGTGCATACGGGAAACCACCTCTTCCTAACCATATGACATGATTTTGTTGGTCATATGGCCTATCAATAGGCTTAAAATCACCATACATAAAAGGTATAACACTTAGTCCATTCATCTAAGCATGCGGTTGACATCAACCCCATGTTGGACTAATGGAAACCTTAAATCAAAACTCAACAACTATATGGCTCAAGCCCTATTTAGGTTTACACAAACCCATACCCCCTGAATGGGTATGCATAAGATCCACCATACATCCTCCATCATGATAGTCATTTTACCTACCAAAAACTGGAATGTGTTGCTCTTAGGGTACCACCTCTCTTCTAAGGTGGTCAAAAAGCTCTATCAAAATTCATCGTAGGCATGACGACTATGTTTTCCAACCTAATTGTGTCCAAGAGTGCCATACCTATCAATATGAGAAAATATAGAAGTGACTCTAATATTTATGGCCACCTCTCATGACACTCCAACACTTCAATTTGCACCTAAATATATCTATTAGTCTCAAAAGTCTACCTCAAACCCTAAACCTAACTTCTCTCCCTATCTTGCCAAAATTATTGTCGGCCTGGAAAAATTGCCATAGGAAAATCATCATGATGGCCTATAATTACTTTTGGATTGTAAAATTACCACTAACAACCAATGATTTTGCAAATTATTTTAATTAGTAGAATCATTGGTGGTTGACAAAATCATGATTGTAACTTCGTTGATGACATCCAAAATCACTAGAAGCAATTCCAATTAAATTTTAAGTAGCAAAATTAAAATTCTAGGTTGCATTTTTTAGACATACATATACATTCTCACCTCTTGGTCCTACTACCCCTCAGTGTGTCTGCAAAATGAACTAGGCATCCCTATTAAGCCATGAAAAATCATAGTAGAATATTGCTCTAGAGCTCCAAATCACTATAGTCAATGGTAATAATGAATAGTTCTTACCCCCCAATCCTTTTACCCCCCTAGACATCTCATATTGTTTTTTTCTTCTTGTTATCACCCGAACCTATTCGAATTTCCTCGAGAATATTTATTTTTCCTTTGAAACTTGAGGGGGTATCTTGGGCTAGGGGTATGAGTGCAATTCATGCTACCCGAAAAGGTATGATTTTTCAAGTTGCTTGTAAGAAAATGGTTTTCATACCATACCTTCTATACTAGTATACCAATCATCAAAAAGTTTTCTTCCCTCAAAATTGGGATATTTACTACTATTTTTGAAGTATTTTTTATGCAATAAATAAATAAATAAATGGGTAAATATAGACACCCAATTTTGGTACACTAAACTTCTAATAATTCACTAAGCATCCAAATCAACGTAATTAACTATTCTGACCCAAATCTTAAGCAACTATTGCTCAATGACAAAATCATCTTTGTCAGAGAAAAATCACTAGAAACAAAATCACCATCAAGAGAAGCGATTTTGCAAAAAAAAATTTCCTTGAAAATTTTAAACTTTTTCACCCCATTTGACCTACAACGATCAAATCAACAAAATCACTAGTAATAAAATAATGATTTCATCACCAATAATTTTGTCTTAAAAAGTATAAAATCTCAAAATTTTGGATTCTCTGCCTCCCTCAAGCCTCTCACCACTAGTGCACCCAATCTCACCTCGAATCCATAGTCCTAAGTAACTACACTTCAAAATCCAAAGCTTGCCATTTTGTGATAAATTCCATTTATGATCTCCATCTCATTTTAAAGACTTACCTTCTACGATTCCTTCACCATGAATGTACCTTCTCCTCCCCAAAGGGAATGAAACTCTATATACAATTATTATTATGAAAACTCTATCCAATTGCTCTCTAACCATTGCTCTTGTGATCATATGCCATTCTTCTTGACAACTTATTTTGTTTGTATTTGGGGAGCTTACAAATGGGGCATAAGGAGGAACTGACTTATATTATTTGGCTTGTAGCTCTTTTGTCTATTTTTCTTGTTTGCTCTGAGCTCAAGATTTTATTTTTGCTCACATATACTTGGCAAATTTATATTTTATTGTTACCTTACCATGGTTTGATCATTTGCTTATGGTATTTGTATTTTGGACTAACATTCTTCTACTTTCCAAGTATCTAACCCCTTTCTACAACTCTTTTAGGTACTTTTCTTCAAATAACTACTCTTTGAACATCCTCAAATTTGTTTATAAACACATCTTCTATGTTCCTCTCTAACTTTTTTTTCAACTATCAAAGACAAAATCACTTTTGCTCTATTATAGACGATAATTTCTTCTATAACTCTAGCCTAGGATTTAGACTTCTAACTCTATTTTTTGCAATGCATACTATTTCCTTACACTATAATTTGCCTTCTATGTGTATTTTTACTCACACCCTTGCAAGCTCTATACCTTGTTCTTTTAATTTTTCTTTGTAGAACAAAATTGTTGTTGTTTTGTTATAGATGGTGATTTCGTCATCTTCAAATTTTTCTTAGGTTCTAGATTTTTGACCCTACCTTTATAACATACTCTGCTTGCTAAAATTGTAATCCACTCAATACATTTGCCATTGGTCATAATATCACAAGCTTTGAACTTTGCTACTCCTATTTTTTATTATAAAATAAAATTATTGTCACATAGTTACAGGATGCAATTTTGACATACATTATCTTGTATCTCTTTATTCATGGATTTTTAGCTTATTAAAAGAACAAAGGGGACCGACCAATCAAACCAAAAAACTCATCGCTTACCTTAGCTTGGTATCCCTCCTCCTCTGATAAGGATGACACGTAATCAACCTTATGTAATTGCTTTCAGTGTAAATAGTTTCCTTTATAGTATAGTTTCTATATTAAGCATCAGATAAGAATTTAGTGAATAGCTATGATGCACCGGATAATATTTTTGAACAACTATGATGCTTATAAAAAAATATATGTAATTGGTTATAAATAAACCTTCAATCAAAGCATTATATAGTTTCTTACCAGTGTTGTTTTATTGTTTGGTGTGTGAGCTCTTTGTGGATTTTCCACATCAGTTGGTTTTAGAGCTAATTTTTAGGGTGAGATTGTGTTCTATTTGCCTTTGGCTGAGAATTCCCTCTGCTACAACATTTCTCCCCTCTGTCTTCGGTCCTTTCCATCTTGCTCGCACACTGAATTACCTCTGATCCCTATAGTTTGTAGTTGATCTCTGTCCTCCTCACTGGCATCGATGTGCTTCTTCAAAAACACTTGCATTTTTCAAATCCAATGCTCTGTTGCTCTTTCGATTGTTGTCATCATTGTTGTGTTGTTGTGTTGCTTTGTTTTGTTTGTAATTACTAATGCTGCCTCGGCCAACGTGCTCCTCTGCCCCTCTTGATCACTATGCTCCTCTGCTATGCATGTTGACGTGCACCTCTGCGCTCTCATACAGGGAGCAAGGTATAATATAATTACCTTCCCTAAGGCCATTAGGACTTTTGTAAAAAGCAATCGGATTGCTTTTTTTATATGCATTGAAAAAAATTATTAAAAAATATATATAAATTTTCTTTTCAGCCATTTTTCCATATATTTATTTTTCTTCAATATATATAAGCTTTTTAGCTTTTATTGTAAACAAGCTTTGCAAAAAAAGAGCTTGTTATATATATATATATTTTATTTGTGGAAAACATCCCAAAAGGGATGCCACTTTCGGGTAAGACCCAAGGAGGCAAGGGTATCCATTCCGCAAAAAACGCCCAGGACTCGGACCTGGCCTACCACCTTTGACATACTCAAGGAGCAAACAAACACATAAAACCAATTTAAAAATAAGTAAATAACAACAAAAATAATAAAATAAAATAAAAAACATGCTCCTTGAGTGTGTCAAAAACAAAAGCACAACCAAACACACACAATAAGATAAAAGAAACCACATAACAAACCACATAGAAAAACACAAGAACCACATAAAAAAACACAAACAAGACAAAAACAATAGAACACTACAAAGACATAACCCAAAAAAACATGAAAAATAAACACAACCAAAAAAAATAAAATAAAAATAAAAATAAAAAACAACCAACAACAGACAATAAACAAAAACAAAATACATAGAAAACACACACATAAAAACACAAAATAACACAAACAAAGAGAAACCCAAGAACAAGAACGAAAAAAACACAAGAACAATAACAAAAAACATAAAAAAGAAAAAAAGAAAACAACAAAAACACAAGAACAACAAAAAACAACACAAAGAACACAAAAACAAAACAAAATAAAAGAATCCACCCACCTTAAAAAACTAAACAAAAAAACAAAAAACAAAAAAGAACAAAACAATAACCTATCTAGACCAAAAGACTATTAAGGCAAGAATCAACAGAGGAAACAAAATAAAGTATAGAATGAGCTAGGGAACTAAAAAAAACTAAATGAACCAAAGAGAAACAAAAAAAAACAAGAAGAAACTAGGTACCTTCAGAACTGGAGCTATCCAAAGAAATGATAGAAAGAAGAGCTTCCCTAATTTGAGAAGCCCACCATATAGGAGGGTGGCCATAACAAGTAAGATCACCTTTGTCCAAAGCCCAATTAGCTAAAGCATCAGCACTCTTGTTTTGATCTCTAACCACATGATTGTAATCAACTTTCAAAAATCCCATCTAGATTAACTAAATCTTCTCAATAATTATTTTTATTCTCCAATCCACCTTATGATTCTTAGAAGGAGTCTTCAAGAGATTAATCATAAGTTGAGAGTCAGACTCAACTAACACCTTTTCTCATCCAACCTTAGTAGCCTCCTGAAGACCTCTCGAGGATACCATACCCCTCAACAAGGTTATTGGAAAGAATACCCAAATTCTTAGCAAAAGTAAAAACCAGGGAGCCATCCGAAAGTCTACCAATTCATCCCACATCGGCTTTTCCAGGGTTCCCTCTAGAGGCTCCATCAGTATTGACTTTTCCAAAATCCTTAGGAGGAGGTTGCCAATTTCTAGTCCTATCCATCTTACTAATACTCACATTCCATTTAAATTGGTTGCCCTTAGAAGGTTTAATCTTCAATCTTTGCATCACTTGATCCCATCTTTGGTGGGATTTTTAGGGGTGATTAAGGAGTTGATGGACTGATTCAACTAAGTTGGCTATGGTATTTTTCCAAATATAGTGAATATCCTCCCTATCTTGATTAAAAATGTGGTTGTTCCTTTCATTCCAAATATTCCAAAGAAGAATGGTAGAACCCATCCAAACTAATCGCCTAATAAAATGATCAACACCCTCTTGATTAGGCCAATCCCTCCAAAGTCTGTTCAAAAGTAAAAAAATTGGACCATTGTAAGCCAAGTAAAGTGGCCATTCTCCTCCATAGCTCAGAGGCTAACGTACACTCAATAAAAATATGGTTGATATTTTCTACATTGTCTTCACACATTTCACATCTAAAAGGGCCATGAAAACCACGCTTCATAAGTTGCTCACCAGTAAGCACCCTACGATGCAATAAAAGCCAATTAAAGAACCTCACCTTAGGCCAAATATTTTGAGCCCACAATCAAGAAAATATGTCAAAAGAATGGTTGGGATTATTATGGCATAAGTGTTAGCGTATATTATTGTTAGAAGCTATTATTACATTATTGTTGTAACAGGGCCTATTTCAGCCACGGGTGGTTCCATAACCTCCGGGCTTAATAGTCTATTTAATCTGCTGATTAATAAAATATGATTGTTGTTTTACTCTAACATGGCATCAGAGCCAGTAGCGTGAGAAGAGAGAGAGGAGGCGGACGCTGTTTGCTTGGAGAAATTTTTGCAGGAAGCGGAAGGCTTCAGTTTTTTTTTCCCAGCGCTGGTCTGGAAAATTTTTATTTCCCAGCGCTGGACTGTGCATTTTTTTCTGAACGCATAGTTTAAAAAAAAACAGACCTCCTGTGCGCTGTTTTTCCCAGTGCTAGTCTGATTTTATTCCCAAGCACCGCGAGATTTAAAAAATATATTTTTTTTTCGCGACGTGATTTTTTTTAATCACGCTGTCCAAGAGCGTGATTGAATTAAAAAAAAAAACAATTTTGCGGACGCGACCCCCCCACGTGATTGAATTAAATTTTTTTTTTTTTTTTTTTTTTTGCGCGGCGCCCCCCCCCGCCGCGACGTGATTTTTCATCATGTGCGGCGGCCGCGCACCCCCTCCCGTAGTCGTGATGTGGCCACCCACCCCCTCCCTCCCCCATTCCCCTCCCCTGCGTCGTGTTGCACCGCGTGTGCGACACACAGCGGGCTGTAGCCGCAGCCACAACAGCAGTCGCGGCTCACTACAGCGGGCTACAGCCATGGCCACAACAGCAGTCGTGGCTAACTACAATAGCAGTCGTCGCGGGCTGTCCAACCGCAAGCTGCTTGCTATGTCGTGACTAGCAGCAGAGGAGAGCGCGCGCTGCGGCCGCCGTCGCGACCAGCAGTAGAGGAGGGCGCTGCGGCCACCTAGCAGAGGCAACCACAGAGGGAGTTGCGGCCAGGCGACCGCGCTTAGGCAGCGGACTAGGGACCCTCCTCAAATACGAGGGGGCCCCTGATCCTGTCGGATCAGCCCGCTAGTCCACCTGGTGGTGGACTATGCGGTAAGGCTTTGGGAGCCTGCAGGTCACGGGTTCCAATCCCGCCGACTCCCCTTCAACAAAGGTAAAAAAAAAAAATTTCTTCCGACGTTTTTTTTTTCAATTATTTTGTTTTTCCTAAAGTTAAAAATTTAATTTTTAATTTTAATTTATTTTCTATAGTTTAACCTTTATGAATTAAAATTAATTTTTTTTAATTTGATTTTAATTTCTTTTTAAAGGTTTTTTACAAACTATATAAATTAAAATTAATATATATTTTTTTAACTTAAGGTTATAAAATAATTGTTGAAAAATCATTTGTGGAGAGATTATTTTTTTAAGATAAAAAGAAGGGGGGTATCATGCCAACAATAATATACGCTAACAATAATTTCAAATAATATACGCTAACAATAAGGTCAAATAACCTTGAGCAACTGAATACTCACCCTTAGTAGTGTTGTTCCAACCAAAACAATCTTTTTCATGGGACCAAGAGAGGGATCTCATATAAAGGATGCCTTGGATATCTTGTCTTTGCCTTTCTGGTATTTGAATAGGCCAGTCCTCAATAGGGATCCAATATCTACAAACCTTTGAATTACCAGTATGGTACTGACAGTAATTAGCCACATTTATCCAATTAGCTCGATGAAGCTCCTCCATCCAAGGCCTCCAATCGGGAAACTGAGTTATCAAAGGCTTGTGACCATCCTAAGAATCTATCCAAAAATTTGCATGTTGACCATTATGAATGATCCAAAATAATTTTTTCTTTATCAAATCCTCACCAGTCTTAAGAACTGCTAAAATGGGAGAACCTTTGGTAGGAAGTTGATAACGAACAAGGTCTTTAGGACTTTTGTTCTCAGCATATTTAACACGAAGATTATTGGCCCAAAGAGCATTGGGGTTATGCAACATCCTCCAATATAATTTAGCAGCTAAAGCTTTGTTGTTATTAATTGAAGACCGGAATCCTAACCCCCCTTCACTCTTAGGAAGACATAAAGTATCCCATTTGACCAAGGCCCATTTTATTTTCTCCTTAGTACCACTCCAAAGGAAACGATGACTGATTTGATCCAATTCTCGAAGAAAAACCTTTGGGATATTCAAAACCAAAGAAACATAAATAGGAATAGCTTGAAGGACTGATTTTACCAAGGTGATTCTACCCCAGAAGAAAGCCACTTGTTGGTCCACTTTCCAATTTTCTTCTTGACTTTGTCCAACAACCAATTCCAATCTTTATTTTTTTGCCTTTGAATATTTATGGGAATACCTGAATAAGTGATTGGAAGAGAGGTCTTCTTATATCTTAATTTATCCAAGACCATGGATTCTTGTCTAGTAGAGCAGTGAAAGAAAATAACTTTAGATTTGTCTTCATTGATCAACTGCCCAATAGCCTTAGAAAAATAACTAATGATTTGCTTAATATTAGAAGCTTCCTTAACTATAGCTTTACCTAAAATAGTAGAGTCATCCACAAATTGAAGATGAGAGATAGATCTAGCTCCATGAGCAATGGTAACTCCCTCAAGGGTTTTGTTTTCCCTCTTTTTGGTTATAGTCCTACCCAAGCATTCGGAAAGAATGATGAATAAATAAGGGGATAGCGGGTCACCTTGCCTAATACCTCTGGAAGCTGGGAAAGACTGAGAAGGCCTGCCATTGATAAGAACTAAGTTTGAAACTGAAGAGATACATCCCATAATCCAATCCATCCAATCCTTAGAAAAACCAAATTGCCTCAAAACTTTGATAAGGAAGTGCCAATCCACTCTGTCATAAGCTTTGGATAAGTCTAACCAAATGAACATGGAAGGAGAATTTGCATATCCATGGAATGGATGGCTTCTTGAGCAAGAACTATCTCATCTACTATTTGACATCCTTCCACATAACCCCCTTGCTCTGGGGAAATAATCTTATGCAAAAGAGGCTTCAACCTTTCTGCCATGATTTTAGTAATGATTTTGAGAAGAATATTACATAAAGCAATAGGTCTAAAAGTTGAGATATGATCAACCTCTTGAGCTTTTGGAACAAGAGTAATATAATTTTTATTGATAACCTTCAAAATTTCTTTGGTTTTCTTGGCTTCTTCCACCACCTCTAATAAATCAACATGAAGGATATCCTAGAACTCTTGGTAGAACTCAATAGGAAAACCATCAGGACCTGGGGTTTTCCATTTTTGCATTTTAAAAATACTTGTTGAAGCTCATTGATAGTAACATGAGTAGTCAAAATAGAGTTCTCCTCAGAAGTGATAAGAGAAGGGATTGCTTGAAGAACATTATGTTGAGAAGCTGAGTCAAGAGGAGTAGCAGCAAAAATATTGGAAAAGTAATCAACAACAATAGAGTTCATGCCATCCCAAGTATAAACAACATCTCCAGAATCATGCCATCCCAAGTATAAAAAACATCTCCAGAATCTGATTTTAAGGAAGAAATAAAGTTGTGAGATCTACGAGCTAGAAGAGATTTGTGGAAGAAATTTGTGTTTCGATCTCCTTCTTTGAGCCATTGAATTCTAGATTTTTGCTTCCATAAGATTTCTTCTCTTTTTTCCCATTCCTCTAACCGAGTTGTGAGTTTAATTTCATCTGCACTTCTCTTCTCTGTGAGGCCATCTAAACGGATTTTCTTATTCAAATTTTCAATATGAGCAATAACTTCATGTTTTTTTTTATGAACATCCCCAAACTCTTTCCAGTTCCAAGTCTTGATTTTGGATTTAATGTATTGAAGTCTTTTGGCAAAATAGAACATCTTAGTCCCATGCCTAGGTTTACCTTCCTTCCACCATTGTTGCACACGAGGTTTGAAGGAAATGTCTCTAAGCCACATTAATTGAAAATGAAAAGGAGAGAAACTCACATTGGTTTTCCACATTTCCACCATGACTAGCCAATGATCCGAACCAGCATTATTAAGAGTCTTCACTTTAGGAATGTGACCATGGATTAAGAAATTTTTAGAGAACAAAAACCTATCCAATCTCTCCATTATACAAGCTAATATTTGCCTTCTGTTAGACCAAGTCATAAGGCCATTATCTAGTTGGATATCCACAAGATGGAGGTTTGCAATATATTCGCTCATGAGGTCAGTGCTTTTTTCCACATTTCTATTTCCCCCCTTTTCTCATCCAAAGAGGAGATGGTATTGAAATCTCCTCCGATCAAGATCCAAGCTTTAGGAAAATGAGAGATAATATGAGTAATATCCTTCCACTGTCTTCTTTTTTCCTCCAAAGAAGTCGGAGCATAAACAATAATGCAAAGCATAATCTGGTTGGAATGTCTACTTTGAATAGCTATAGCCAACAAACCCCAACTGCCAATCATATGGTGAATAACTACCTCTTTTGGGTCTCAAATACAAGCAATGCCACCCGAAGTCCCTTGGGAACTGAGGGAAACCACTTTTCCAATTGGCCAAATTTTATTGGCAATTAAGTCCATATCCTCCATTGACATATTTGTTTCTTGAAGGAAAACAAGACGTGGATGATTTATCTGAATCATTCTTCTAATTTCATTTTGTTTTGAAATACTCCCTTTGATTCCTCTAATATTTCAAGTGATGATCTTCATTAATACCAGGGCTAAAAAATTTGGGAAGGACATTAATCTTACCTTCCTCTACAAGCTTTTCACCTTCTTTTACCATATGATATTGATTGGTCTTGCGACCTACTTTTTGATTAGAATCCATCTTCAATTTTTTTCCCCTGTTTCTTGACTTATTCCAATTGAATCTGAGATGGCTTCTAACCTTGAAGAATGCTCGTACACGACCAAAATTTTAGTAGATGGTTCAATGGAGTCTATATTAGGACCTGCATTATTTGAAGTTTTGACATTTGAAATATTGTTTTTCTTGTGTAAATTTTCTCCTTTTTTTTTTTGTTGAAAACCTTTGATTTGTTGGTTTGTCTCTGAGTTCTTCCCTTCATATTTAAATTGTGTTTCTAAGATTTCAATTTCCATTATTTCCTCTTCCTCACTTGGGACATCATTTATGGAAATGATTTCAAACATATTAGCAAATGACTTTGATTGATCCTTCATAACTGGTTTTTTCTGAGTGTTCTTCTTCTTAGGTATTTGGAAACCTGCTTGAGTTTATATCTTCTTTATTTTGATAAGGAATTTTATTTGGGCAAGCACTGACCAAATGACCATATTCATGGCAAATTCTACAATGAAAAGGAATGTTCTCATAGTCCACTACTTGCTCCCAAGTGTCTTCCCCAAATTGTAATGTGATATTTTTGGGTAGGGGTTTGTCAAAATCCATAAAACACAAATCTAGCAAGATCAAAATTTTGAGTACAATCAGCAGTCATCATAAAAGTTCCTAAAGAGTTTCCAATTGAAGAAAAAACAGTAGGATTCCAAAATTCAATAGGGAGGCCAAAGAGTCTAACCCACACGGGAGCTATAGAAGGAATCTCTTCTTCGACTTTAAATTTAGTATGCCAAGGCTTCATGAAAAGCCCTGCCTTTCCAAAAAACCAAGGACCCCCTTGAAAAGTTTTCTCTCTATCTTCATTATTAGAAAATAAAACAAGAAATAACCATTTGGATAAATAGAGATTTGTAAATCACCTTTAGTTTTCCAGCTTTTTGCAGCCCAGACTTTGAAAGCAGATAGACTCGAACGAAAACCCACGAACCGACAAATTAATCCTCTTTTTTCCAAATATTCAATGCCAGTCTGAATGTTACCCATATCAAGCTTAACAATAGGAGTTCCATCAGCTGCTTTAAGACATCCCGACTCCATTTTCTTGGGATCAATCTTAGGCATTCTTAGAGGTTTATGGGAAGCCCTAATATTGATATTAGCATTGGGCTGAGGCTGTCCACCATGAAGGGCATCCCTAAAATTCATTTTTGAGACCGAGTCTTCGAAATTCTTACCCTTGATAGGGGTTTTCACAGTAGAATTATTTTGTGGGTACACCTTAGCACCAAATTCACTTGAGATATGAGCCATTTTTTGATCAACTACTTGAAACTTGTTTCGTGATCTCTTTAATCCTTGCCCTAGACGTCGTGGAAAGGTATGGTTTTCACTTTTCTTTTGTGCAGCAAATTGGAAGCCATTGTCACTTAAGTTCACAGTATGATCTGTTGAAAGACAAATTTCTAACCCATATTGTATCCCCTGCAACATTTCCTGCTAAAATATTGAGCATAAACCATAAAAATATTGGTCGATAGGGCCCGAAGGCCCTAAAAACCAACCTCTGGAACTGCTTGTACTCAATCCAGATGAAACCCTTACATAGTCGCTTGCCAAATATATTGTTCACACATAGGGATGTGCTAGGATCTATGCCACTCCAAATGATATTAAAATTGGTGGAGACGTTCTAGGTTTTTTCAGGCATCTACCCTCAAAATTTAAGCTCAATTCGAGTCCGAATGAGTGAGATATGACCGAAACAATTTTGGTAGTTTGGGCAATCCTACGAAAAACGTCTAATCAATTTTCGGTACGTTGGGACACTTGGCAGTGCATCTCTTCTCCTAAATCTAAAAAAAATCTTGTTATATTTCATTTTGTGGGTATCATAGTCTTTCACTGGCTCCACCTAGACCTATGGTTGCCAATGTAGCAAAAAAATTAGCTGAGGTTACTGTATTAGTTATTTCTTTGGCTGAAACTGTTAGAGATATCCAATCATATTCTTCCTCCCCCTCTCATACTCATTCTCCTAAATGTGAAGTCAAGATCTATGAAGGCTCTAGGGATACAGATGTCCTCAATACCTGGATCTTAGATAAGGATACTTGGTTTGAATTCACTCAAATCCAGGACAATGAAAAAGTTCCATTTGCCAAGCTCAAACTCTCTGGCATGGCTAAGATTCTCATTACCGAACGCCAAGGAACTCAGAACCCTATCTCCACTTGGGATGCTTTGGTTACGGCCTTGAAAGCCACTTTTTATCCATACAACTATTATGATGATCTCCTTAACCATTGGCTTCACCTTCGTCAGGGCAAGAATTAGTCTGTTCAGGACTATGTACATTAATTCAACAGATTACGCATGTTGCTTCGCATTTCATATCCCACTACTTCCCTTATTGCCAAATTCAAAAGTGGTCTTCTCGCACACTTTTATCGAGAAATCAAGTACACTTCTTGTACAACTCTTGATGATGTTTTCAAATAGGCACAACTTATGGAGGAGAAGTTTACAACACAACACAAGGGGAACCATACTATTTAGGAGGTTCAAAGCCATCACCTCGTCCTCAACAACAGACACCACGAAGCTCTTCCTGCTTTCCCCCTTCTCATTATTCTCCTACTCCCACTCCTTCTCAATCCTCTACTTCTAAGACTATATTTCATGCTTCTTCTTCTTCTTCTAATACCAAGTATCAAAAATTTTGTAATTATTGTAAACGTAAAGGGTATCTTAAATCTGAATGTAGACAATTGCAGCAGAAGAAGACCTTGTTTGTACAGTTTGATGAGGGAACCAATGATAATCCCATCAAGACTACTGGTGAAGAGAAGGTCTATGAGGAGTTAAAAGTTAAACTCAATATTGTAATGAATCACTATTCTAATGCTTGAGACCATGATAATCTATTCGTCACGCATGCTCATTTATGCCATGACTTTGCAGTCGATTGTATCATCGACAATGGCTCACAAAAGAACTTGATTACGCAGTCCATTGTCAATAAGCTCAAGCTCCCTACTTCTCCACATCCTCATCATTACTCCCTTGGATGGAAGGATAGTGTGACCTCTTCGTAGATTACACACACATGCACTCTTGCATTTGCCTTTGGTCCAAAGTTCAGAGATAAGGTCACTTGTGATGTGACCCCAATGGATTGTTGTGGTATTTTGCTTGGTAAGCCCTATCAATATGATAGGCATGCTACATATGATGCTTATAAAAATACATACACATTGCAACAAGATAATAAGCACTATCTCATTCACTCAATTCAAGAATCTACCAAGCACTCCAATAATCTATTTCTAAGTTGTAGACAAGCACACAAAGCAGCCAATCAAGCACAGGAACTTGCTCTCATTTTCATTCGTCCACAACATAAGAACTTTTCAGCAACAACTTCTAAATCCAATAGACCCAAAGCAATTGATAACATATTGCACAAATATCAAAGTGTTTTTCAAGAGCCCACTTGCTTACCTCTAGAAAGGGCCATTAACCACACTATTGATATAGTTCCAGTTGCACCTCTTCCTAATGCCCCCATGTATAGGTAATCACATTTCCAATATGATGAAATAAAGAAGCAAATTTAGGACCTGCTAGATAAAGGTTTCATTAAACCAAGCATTTTTCCTTGTGCCTTTCCTATTCTTCTTGTTCTAAAAAAGATGGCACTTGGCATATTTGCATTGATTTTTAGACACTTAATAAAATCACAATAAAAAATATATATCCACTCCCTCGTATTGATGATATCTTAGACCAACTTCAGGGAGCCAAGTTTTTCACTAAGATTAATATCAAAATTGGATATCATCAGGTCCACATCCAGGCTGAAGATACATGGAAGACAACTTTCAAAACAAAAATGGGTCTTTTTGAATGGCTTGTTATGCCCTTTGGCCTCACAAATGCTCCTGCTACCTTCATGAGGCTCATGAATGAAGTTTTCATAGACTGTTTGGATAGATATGTAATCATATATCTTGATGATATTCTCATATTTTCTCCAACATGGGAGACCCATTTGCAGCATTTGGATCATGTTCTTTCCATACTTCAACAACATCAATTGTATGCCAATTTGCCTAAGTGCTCTTTTGGACAAAATTATATTTCCTACCTTGGCTTTATCATTGATGAGCAAGGTATTCAGGTGGATCCTAGCAAAGTAGAAGTCCTCCTTAATTGGCCTACTCCTACCACTACCATTGAGTTACGGAGTTTCCTTGGCCTAGCCAACTTCCACCGCAAGTTTATTTCAGGCTATTGCACCATTGCTACTCTGCATAATTTGACTAAGGCAAAATCTGTTTTCCATTGGACTCCTACCCATTCCGATGCTTTTTCCATTTTGAAAGATAAGCTTTTTTCTTCTCTTGTTCTCGTTATTCCTGACCTTAGACATCCTTTTGAGATTGAAATTGATGCTTCTCAATTTGCCCTTGGTGCTGTCCTCAAACAACATGGTCATCCTGTTGCTTATCATTTCGAGTCCTTTTCCATTGCCAAGCAAAATTATTCTACATATGATAAAGAGCTTTATGCCTTAGTCCAAGCTATCAAATATTGGTGTCATTACCTCTTAGGCAAAGAAACCATTGTTCATAGAGATCATTTGCCTTTGCAGTTTCTCCAATATCAAAATAAAATCCAAGAAGCTCGCCATGTGGAATGGGCTTCTTACCTTCAGCAATTCCACCTTGTCATAAAATACAAAAAGGGTAATACAAATTTTGTGGCTGATTGCCTAAGTCGTCCTCCTTCCTCTCATTCTTTGACTATTGTTACTACCTCACACTTGGGATTTTAGTCTTGGCCTTATTTGTATCCTCATGCCCATGACTTTGCCATAGTTTTTAAGCATTTACACCATCCTTCCTCTTCAAATTTGATATTTTTTCAAGATTTTCATCTTAAGGATGGTTTTCTTTACTTCCTGGACAAACTTTGTGTACCTTTTGAGTCTCGACAATCCCTTATTAAGGAGGCACATTCTACACTTTATGGTGGACATTTTGGAAAGCATAAAACTCTTCATCACTTGCAGAGATTCTTCTACTGGCCCCACATGTAACGTGATGTTTTGAGGTATTTAAGGTAGCGTGCTGCTTGTTGCAAATCCAAGCCATCCAACAAAAATCTCAGCCTCAGCATGCCTTTGCCCATTGTATCTCATCCGCAGGAAAGTATTTCAATTGATCTAGTCAATGGTTTTCCTAAGACAGTCCGTCAGCATGACTATGTTTTTATCATAGTTGATCGATTTAGTAAAATGGCTAAGTTCATCCCTTGTAGAAAAACTAGTTTCGTTGCAAACTTAGCCCAACTCTTCTTTGATACTATTTGACATTCCTTTGGTCTACCCACTAGTATTATTTCTGACCATGATTCTCGTTTTGTTGGTCATTTTTGGCATTCCTTGTGGAAACTTTTAGGGATTTCTCTTAACTTTTCCACAACTTTTCATCCTCAATCCGATGGTTAAACTGAAGTAGTCAACCGTACTCTTGTCCAAAGTCTTTGTATTTTTTGCATTCATCTCCAGCCAAATGGAATTTGAGTCTTACCCACATTGAGCATGCATATAATCGGGCTATCCATTCCTCCACAGGTCACTCACCCTTTGCAGTGTGTCTAGGTTTTCAACCCTTAGCACCTTATGAGTTACCCTTGTCCCTTCCATCTCCTGTCACAGCCCATATGAAAAAAAAGCAAGAGAAAACCCATTCCTTCGTCCACCATTTGCAGCAGCTTCACTCTAACATTATTTCTATTTTGCAGCAAACCCAACAACAACATAAGAAATCCATGAACAAACACCGTGTTCCACATTATTTCTAGGTGGGATATAGAGTTTGGTTGCACCTTGATCGTCGCAAGTTCTAGGGGACAACCCATAGCAAGATCAAACCTATTCGCATTGGGCTATACACTATTGTCCAGCAGGTGTACGAGAATGCTTTTCGACTTGATCTTCCAACACACTTGGGCATCCATGATATCGTTAATTTTGACTTGCTTCGACCATACCATGAGTCTACATTGGAGACAGAGCCTGTCATTAGTCATCCTACTGATATTGTACTTGACTTCCAGTTTCCTTTGGAGAATGATCATCTTTTTGACACCAGGACACACCACACTCGCCAAGGATCTTCGACTTCCTACCTTATGGCCAAATGAGGACAACTACCATATCAGGTCCGATGGATCTCTCATAGCCAGATGGTTCGTGACTTTCCTTCCCTTTTTACTGCATTGGAGCCCAATGCTCATACAGCGGGGAGGAATGATAAGGATGACACACAATCAACATTTTGTAATTGCTTTCAGTGTAAATAGTTTTCTTTATAGTATAATTTCTATATTATGCACCGGATAAGATTTTTGTGAACAACTATGATGCACCGGATAATATTTTGAACAGCTATGATGCTTATCCAAAAAGATATGTAATTGGTTATAAATAAACCTTCAATCAAAGCATTATGCAGTTCCTTTCCAGTGCAATTTTCTTGTTTGGTGTGTGAGCTCTTTGTGGATTTTCCACTTCATCCCCCTCCTCCCAAAAAAACTAATTTTATTTTGTTGTCCATAAGTTTGAATGAAATCGTTGGATGCAATGGTGATTTTATCAGTAGTGATTCTATACACAAGCAACAGTTCTATTTCAACTAAAGAACCAAGTCTCTTTCTTAGTTTCTACAAATTTCCTTTTTATAAGGAAACTTTGTGTGTTGTCTATTGTATCATAGATTTATATTTTATATTTTGTAACCTAACAAAAAAATAAAATAAAAAAAACATTTAATTAAGTTTAAAATGACTTTTTCATTCTTTGATTTGATTTTAGGTAGTAAATTGAAAAACATATAATTTAATTTTTAAATTAATTTATTTGCTTAATTTTCTTAAACCCTTATTTTAAAGAAAAAAAGAAAAAGAAAATTCTTAAATCATTCAAAAACAAAAATCATATAGAGTATTCATGCATTGATATTATACACTTGCATTTTATCTTAAACTACATTCAGTTTTGGTCATAAAAACTTATTTTAAAAAAAAAAAGCACCCCTCTTGGGGTAGGAGAGCAACTTAGGCATTTTCCATATTGTTGGTGGAAAATTTTGGATTTCACTCCTCACACTTACACTCGCTCCGGTGGCATTTTTGGATTTTTAAAATATATATAAATTTATAAGCCTATCCTTTACAGAGTTGGTTATAACTATACTATTTTTTAAGTAATGGTAAATGTAGAGTTTAAATTATAGGGACTGCATCCACCAAATTTATTTCACTTTGTTGTTTTATAGTCAGACCTGAAATGAACTACCAAATACTTGAAATTCGTACCATCTTTAATCTAACGTGTACTTAAAGAATTCAAATCATTATCATCAATCTAAAGTGTACTTAAAAATTTTGGGACCAAACTAAAACTTCTCCAAAATTAATTTAAACCTAAAAATCTTTATTAATTTTCACTAGTAAATGAGTTTTGGAGCTACTTCAATTCCAAGCGGGTTTAATTTTTAATTTATAAACTTATCTAAAAATAATTATAAATATAATATTGTTAAAAGCAAATTGATGAAATCTTGACGTTTGCCTGCGGCAATAATAGATTTTTTAATCGTCGTTATAGGTTTGTTTTGAAGTTTGACAATAGCTTACCATGTCTTTTTTGCTAATTTATGTGAAAGAGAGTTCACAACCACTAATTAAAATTACAATCTTAAGGTTGATTATTAAGTTAATTTTTTTTATAGTGTGGAATTTTATTTTAGTTGTGATTTTTAAGTTTAAGAGTTAAGTTTATTAATATATGATTTTTATATATTTTATACATAATTTTTTTTACGATTTAAACCTTAAACATTTGTCCAAAAGTTAAATTTAAACCTGCACGTTGACCCTATATTGAAAAATCTTTTTATATTCCTTAAAAACTATCCCATCCAATTAACTTGTTATCCCATCCGAATATACTACTCGTCAAATTAGTTGAAAGCTTTTTTATTTGACGCAGGCTAAACTATAACAATAAATAGGAATCTTACCTGTGAACATCAATCAGGTACCTGGTACGAATAGTTGACTACTAAATTTTAGTAAAGTGGTTGGGACCTTAGCTATTTTTTTTTTTAAGATTTAAATGTTAAGTAATCGTGATCCTGATATATAAACAACATCCTTAATCGTCGCCCCATATTTTTTTTTTCCGTTCTTTGTGTCGTTGCTTTGATTTGGGGTGGCAATGACCGTTCTTATTATTTGTCATTGCTGTGTTTTAGGGAGTGAAAACTTTTTTAGAAGAGGCGGAAGAGGAAACCTTATCGTTCTCCCTAAATGCTTTTTCATTTATTTATTTTTTAAATAAGATAAATTACGGATATGTATATGTATAAGAAGTATTTATTCAATTAAAAATACAGTAAAAATAATATTTTTTAATATAAAAAATTTTACTTTTATAATCTTTTTTATTATTAAATAGGATTTAAATTTTGGGTTGTGTTTTATAATTTTTATTTTATTTTGTTGTTGTTTAACTTGGTGTAAAATGAACAATCCTTAAGATTAGTATCATTAGCGTGGGAGTGACGGTTAAACTACTACCTTTACAAACAAGTATTTTGTATGCCCCAAAGTTTAAATTAAATCTCTTTTAATAAATACTAAAACTTACCAATCTACTTAACTTCTCCAAACAAAAATAACTTAATTACTATTTTAAATTAAAAAAATAAAACGTCAATGATATACCCGCAAAAACAAATGCATTTTTTTTTAGTTTTCCTGTGGATCTCCCGACAAGTTATTGTCCCTGCTTAATGGCAGTACCTTGACGATTTTGCCTGGGATTCAAATAATTTATTTTGTCACATTCAAGAGGGTGTCAAACTTGACTTTTAAATTTATGGCTAATACCATGACCCAAAAAAATAGGGCCTCACGTTCGTTCTGAATTATTTTTGAATTTTTATAATTTTTAGTATATTGTAAAGATAAAATTAACAGATTTTTAATTTTCAAGGGATTGAATTTGATAGTTTATTTATAAGTATTTGGCTGCTAATAATTTAGGCGGTTTTTTTTAATTAAAAACCGAGTTTAAACTTGAATTTTCTAAATAAAACTTTAAAGACATATCACTATGGTATGCTTAATAGGACAAAATCTTCCATTGTTAAGAAAGAGGTTCCATACATAAGAAATGGAGGAAATAACAAAGTTAACATGAAAGTTGTCACCCATGAGTTTATGGAGATAATTTTATTTTATTTATTTATTTAAAAATAAATAAAAATATTTATTTAAAATTCAATGCGTTTCTTTGGCAACATGTATTACACTTCCATACTTTACCTATAACGGAGATGTACAAGTTCCTCATGCCATAGAAGGCTTACATTATGAACAATTGAAGTATGAATTGAAGTAAATGAAGATGGGTATATAAAGTCATGGAATTTGTAAAGCCTTGCAAAGTAATCTATAATACTAGAAGCAACGATTCCTTTAGGATTTTTTTAGATCCTTGATTAAAATTTTGTGAGGTAAAAACTAAAATGATTTTGCATTTGCATCTAGACCAATGATAAAATTACATTCTTAAATGTATCATTAGCAAATACTTTAGTTCTTAAACATATGATTTTTAGTACGTTGTCACCAATGATAATGTAGTTGGTGTTTGATAGTAGAAAAAATTATCTTTTGAATTTTTGACATTTAACTTTAAAATTTTGAGGTCCGAGGTGTAGACCAATTGATTCATCCAAACCTCATAAGGGGGCGGACGTCCAAGGTTCAAATCTCGGGCCTCGTCGGACTGAACGCTTGTCCCTTTCCTGGTGCTTTCAGCGGCGTAAAAGGTTTAAAATGATTGTGGCATGGTGGTTATAGGGGCGGACTGCGCGAAGATCCGTGTGGCGGCTTCCGGGCGGACGACGCGAGAATCATCGTGGCGGCTTTCGGGCGGACAGCGCAGAATACTGTGGCGGCCATAAAAAGCTGGACAACCTGCCCGGATTCGTGGCGGCTACCGATTCCACCATGTAAATACAAAAAAAATTAAAATTAAAATTTTGACAAGGTGGGAATTTGTGTTGTTCATAGCATTGTTCTAAAAAATTTTGGTCTCTTTTTGAAAATTAATTTTAGGGGGATAAAGTCTGAAGGATTTTCAAGACATCTTGTTGGGGAAAAATATTTATATATCCTTCTTTATAGGTGGAGAATCTCAACTTTTAATAATTCTTTCGATAGGCTTCCTTTATTTCTAATGTTGTTTACAATTCTTCATTCCACAAGATAGGTCTTTATTCGGCTAAGTGCTCCTCTCTATAGATAGAGAGACCCCTATTTGAATGAAGTTTATCCTTTATAGCTTTGAACCATTGACTTTGTGTATACATGATCTCTAAAAAAGCCTCAAAATTCTCTAAGCCCTCTCCTCTTCAAGTGGAGAGGGGTTCCTTTGTCAAATATGTATCTCTTTTAACATTATAAGGTAGAGAAATCCTTAGGATAAATTGTTCATAATGCTTGAAGTTGTAAGATCTCTAATGTCAATTGGAACCACTAACACACCCTCTAAGAATATGACACCCTCATTCCATTAAGTAATCCCTCTTTCCATGTGGTGTGATAAACAATCTTCACATTATGATCCAACGTGTTAAAGTCATACCAAAAATATAAGTTGGGACGATGTAACTAGTATACATTTATTTGTTGATGCATGATGTCTCTACCTCTACATACTATTATGGTGCACCACATCGTACAAGTGGTGGTCACCACCTCAACATCCTAGTTACTAGGAATTCAAATTTACTTTCAAAAGGTGTGGCACCATTACTATCCATTAATGCTACTTACAAATATGTGTAAACAACATTAATACCATTGCTTTTTACCCCAAATCTTGATTTTTACCTCTATTGTCATAGACCAATTAATTGAACCTATTTTTAATAATTAATCTCTTTCATGTGTTGGACTATTGGATAACATGTGGTTGGGACGACTAATCATTTAAATTATTAGGATAAAAATTTAATCTAAAGTTTGATTTCATGATTAAGTGATTTGATGCTTTCAAATATATGCAAATATGATCTTATGAAGGTTGTTTATATAATGCTGGTAGGACATCATTTTGATCAATTTATTTTAATGATTTTATGAGTATATAAAATGAATAGCTACTTTTTTATGGTTTAAGTTTTTGACAAGATCATCCTCAACCCAATCGTGTGAGGGAGGACATTGTTTGCGAGAAGGTCATAGATGTCAAACACCAACATGGCTAGGAGAGGAAATCCTACACACATATGCACATTGCATACTTATGACAATTGTATTCATCGTAATCATGCTTATTTGTTGCATTGAAATTTAATGACTAACATATTGCTACATTTGAAATATTTACATAATTATGTACAATTTTCATAATTGTTTGAACATTAATCATAAAGGTAAAATTTTAAGTTATTTCGTTTTAAAAATTTCTATCATGCCTTATGGCTAGTTTTGATAGAATAAAGCGATTGATGAAGTATTTAAAATCCACATTTTAAATAAGGGAGCATAAGTGTTTTTATACCGAAGTTAGTACCAAGGCAGTTTTTTCCTAAAAAATATCTCTTCTTTTAGGAGCCATATATTTACAAAGGGTTGTTGGTTTCAACTGATTCTTAGACCACTTTATGAGGAATTTGAAGATCTTTAAAATGAGTGGTCATATTAAGGAATCTGAGCAATATTAAGGGATATATAACCTTATGAATTCAGCCATTTAAAACAAGGATAGTGATAATTTTTCAAGTCATGAAAAACAAAATTACAAATATTTGTCAGCCAGGGTTTGGATGATGGGAGGATCAATGGAGGGCTATGGATTTAGTGAGGTAATCCGTTTTGTCTAGTCATACAATTTTTTAGCTAAGTTTATTTTTATCTTAGAAATTTTACTTGTAAACTATTATATATATATATATATATATATATATATATATTTATTTATTTATTTATTTATCAAATATCATATTCACTATAGGATATTCTGGTAAATTCCAATAGATTTTGAGTTTTAGTTTCCTCCCCATGGACCGATTTATAGCTAAAATTTTAGAATCATCTATAGTAGCAGATATTAGTAAGAAAATCATAAAGGATCGATCCTTGCTACTCAAATATAGGACGGTTTTTGGTAAATTTAATGGGTATTGGCTAGGGGCTTCAACCTTGAGAAAATGGATTGATAGGATTTAAAAGTATCCAAGAGTGATTCTATCCTTTCTTCCCAAAGGTTTTTCCTAGCCATTTTTCTAGGGAATAAAGAGATAGAATCTTAAAGGGGGTCCTTGGTTTATGGGAAGAGCAAGACTCTTCCTTACCCATTGGTATGAAGGGTTTTCACCTGAAAATAGAAATCTATCCTTGGTACTAGTTTGGGTTAATATGTATGGGTTTCCCATTGAGTTTTGGGAAATGGATAACTTCAAGGTAATAGGCAACACTCGGGGAGAATTCATTGAGATTTTAGAAACTAGACAATATGGATTCTTGGCTATTTATGCTCATATATTGGTCATGATTGATATAAGTAAACCTTTACCATAATAAATAATTCTTAAGTATGGGGATAAGATGTGGACCCAAACCATAGATTATGAAAACTAGAAGATGTCATGATGTGAGGCATATTGAGAGATCATGCCCTAAGAAAATTCTAGCAGAATCATATGTAGAAAACCGCAAGAGAAACTTACATTTAGATATGGATGAGGATGGTTTTCAACTTCTAAAACATAGAAATAGACAAAATATAGAAAATAAAAAGTGGAGACTAGTAAATAAGGATATTGGAATAAATACCAACTCTTTTGAGACTTTATCCTATGAATAAAAAGTAGATCAAAGCTTAGAGGACACAATGCACCATGTTCAATATATTAATAAGGAACTGCCTATTCAATATGATCTTGATTTAGGGATGACCATTGTAAAATGAACCTAAGGAACATATCAATTAAAGACTTTCTTGAAGTACCATGCACCATTCAAGAGAAAAAAGTTGGTAAAGAAAATACAGTGTTAGATGTTAATACATCTACCATTAATAAAGAAATACCAAAAAATGAGTAGGACAAGTCAAAAGCTTCCATAGTAGAGCTAGGAGAGGATAAATTTGAGGAAAAAAAAGTTGTGAAATAATATTGAGGAATAGAATAATAAGACCTACTTCTGATGCAAGCAAGAAAAGAAGAGAAAAACTCTCAAATTATCAAGCGAGATCTAGGGAAGCAAGAGCAAACATAGATAAAGGAACACAAACTAAATTGGTTGAACTTTTTACCAAACAAAAAAATGATATTGATAATTTGTATGCGGGGCCAATAGCCCCTAATGAGACATGATTACCATCTCATGGAATATAAGGGATGTTAATACCCCCTCAAATGCGAGGTGTATCAGGGATCTTTGTTTAAGAAATAAGTCTGATATCCTTTGTATCCAAGAAACTAAAATGACAAAAGAAGTTATCCATTACAAAAGCAGTATGGGTGAGATGTTAATGGGATGTTATAGATTCTAAAGGAGTGATAGGGGGAATTCTAACTTGTTGGAATCCTATTAGAATCTCCTATGTAACCATTCATAAAACTAGGCATTGGATAACCTCTTTAGTCACATGCTTCTTTGCAAATATTCATTTTATCCTTATCAATGTCTATGGACCTACTACTCAGTTAGGCAAATTAGCATTTTGGAGTGGTATTGAAGCCTTCATGAGAAGTAAAGACTAAGATATCCAATCAATGATCATAGGTGATTTTAATACCATAATCAAGTTGGATGAAAATTTTGGGGAAATAAGGAAACTAACCCTAAGTATGAGAGATTTCTCAACTTTTATTAAAAACAATAATTTGTGGAAGGTTGCGTTTGAAGAAGACAACTATACATGGACCAACAAAAGGAGAGATCAAAACCTAATAGAAAAAAAAATAGATAGATGCATTCTCTCATATTATTGGCTAGATGAAGGAACTTGTGCTAAAATTAATACCTTGACAAGGATTGATTCATATCACTAGCCAATAAAATTTAAAATGATGGTAAGTGAATTCAAAAAATATCATATTTTAAATATGAGTAGATGTGGGAAGACCATCCTCAATTTGTTGATATGACAGCACAAGCATGGAATTCTTCAGGAAATGGTGGGTTGTATACACTTCCAAAACAAATTAAATCAATGATGTCTAATATTAAAAGAATGGAACAAGAACACTTTTAAAGATATTTTCAAGAAGAAAGAAGAACTAAAAGATAAACTTTCAAAATTCTAAAAAGGTGATCATAATAATCCAAGCTCGAAGGAAAGGGAGTTAGTGAATATCATAATATTTTGAGTAAGGAAGATAAATTTTGGAGATTAAAATAAAAATAGACTTGGTTAAAATAAGGAGATAAAAATACAAATTTTTTTCATAGGATGACAATAGTACAAAGATCAACATCTAGAATTAGTAGAATTAAATTAGTAAAAGGGGTTTGGATTGAAGACCAGAGTGAAATAAAAAAGGAGGCAAGGTCTTTTTATGAGAATATTCTAGGATTAGAGGAGTTTTATATTCTCAATAATAAACTTCTACAGGAAGTTTCTTCAGTTATAATAGATGAAGAGAATAGGAAATTAATAAAGCCTATTACTTTGGAAGAAGTTCATCTAGATTTTTTCTCAACATGGGATCTCTGCAACATTCTATCAACATAATTAGAATATAGTGAAGGATTCTTTATTGGTGGCAATGGAATAGTCTAGGGTAAAATAATTCATACCTTATAAAATAAATGCAACATATCTTACCTTGATTCCAAAAAATAAGGATGCAAAAATGTTTGATTTATTTTTACCCATAAGCCTATGTAATATGACATATAAGATTATTTCTAAAGTGATGCTAAACTGTTTAAGACCATTGTTAGACAAAATTATTTCATAAGAGCAAGAAGGATTTGTGAAAGGGAGACAAATTATGGATGGGGTCATAGTAGCTCATGAAGTTATGCATTCGACAACTTCATGAAAATAGAAAGCAATGATCTTTAAACTTGATATGAGTAAGACCTATGATAAGGTTAAATGGGATTTTATTTTTGCAATATTAAAAATATTTGGATTTGGGAAGAAATGGGTTAGATGGATTATAGCTTGTGTCTGTGTAGTTTCATATTCAGTGTTATCAATGGGTTAGTAATAGAATAATTTAAATCCAAGAGAGGCCTTAGACAAGGATATCCTCTATCACCATATTTTTTCATTATTATGGTAGAGGTTTTGGGTAGGAAATTGAATAAGGCTTACAAATTTGGGCTTATAAGTGGACTTAAGACTAGGAAAAACATCGACAACATCGCCCATCAATAGTTTGTAGATGATATAACCCATTTTGGTAGGGTAAGGATAAACGAGGCCAAAGATTTGAATAACCTATTAAAATAATACAAAAAGTATCAAGATAGAAAGTTAATAGGTCAAAATCTAAAATTTACTTCTTAAACATTCCAACTAAAATCAAAGTAGGGATATGCAAGTTACTTCAAATGGAGGAAGCAAGATTTCCAACAACTTATCTAGGGATGCCCTTATTTGAGGGGAGAATGAGGATATAATTATGGAATCATATTATAAGTAAAGTTTAGAATAAACTACCAACATGGAAAGGTAGATGGTTATCATTAGTAAGAAGAGTGCAACTAATTAAATAAGTCTAATAGGCCATTTCAACATATTATTATGTCCTTGTATACTATGCCATAATTGATAGAAAAAGTTCAATCTATATTATGTGGGCATTTTTGTGGTTAGGATTACATGATAAAAGAAAATTTCACTTGGTGAAATGAAGTAAGGTGTGTGATGATAAAACTAGGGGAGATATGAATTTAAGAGTTCTTATGGATGCAAACTTAGCTCTTAGGGGAAAAGTAATTTGGATATTGTAAAAAGAGAGTCAAAGACAATGGGGAAGAATTCTTCAAAGTTAGTATGTTTATCCCAATGACCTAAGCTTAATATTTACTTCATTATATCTACCAAATGGTTTTGCACTATGGAACAGTTTAAAAAAATAATTGATCTGGTGTTTAAAGGTTTCAGATGGGTGGTGGGAACTAGAGAAAAAATCTCTATTTGGATGGATACTTGGTGTGATAAAAAACAACTCAATCTAGATCCAATTTTGAAACCATGCATGAGATTACTTCAAGATAAATATAGTGATAGGGTTTCAAAAATTTCATACAAGGATCAAGAAGGAAGATACAAATGGAAAGAAGATTTTTTTACAAGTATACAAGATAGTGATGCTAGGAGGTAGTTGAGTAGAAAGATAACAATAGTGATTATTCTGAGGGGAGCCAAGGATAAGTTGATTTAGAAGTTGAATAGCTCAAGATAATACACAACGAGAAGTGAATATAATATAAAGAACCATCAAAATGAATATGAAGAGATATTTGGGATAGCCCGAGCATTCCTAAAGTCAAAATGTTTGTTTGGCTAGTAGGTCATAGAAGAATTTTATCTCGGGATAACCTTATGAAAAGGTGTTTTCATAGCCCCTCAAAACATGTTCTTTGTAAAATGGAGGAGGAGAATATAGACCATCTCTTGGGACACCGATAAATAGTCTATAAACCATGGCAATGGACTCTTAATATGTTTGGTAAATGCATGATGATGAATGGTAGAATTGAGAGATGGTTAAAGCAATGGCAAAGCACTTTTAAAAGTGACACTTTACAAACAATTTGGGATATATCAAAAGATACAATATTTTGGACTATTTGGCTAGAAAGGAATAGAAGAATATTTAAAGGAAAGAAAAGTAGTTTAGAGGTAATGAAAAGGAAGATTTGTTTAGCCATAGATGAGTCTAAAACAACCCTATCAACTCACCCAATCCCTAATCTAGAAGCATAGAAATTTTATAGATGGGGTCAAGTCATCAAATGGAATAATGATGTTGGGGATAGGAAAAAAAAGAAGACAAATAATATAAAGTGGAAACCATTAGATGTGGAGCTGGTCAAATTGAATTTTTATGGAGCATCTAAAGGAAATCGAGGATCAACAAGAGGAGGAATAATTAGATATAATAGAGGAGAGATTTTGTCTCATTACACTTTCAATAGTGAATTTAAGATAAATAATGAACCTAAAGCTCGGTAAACTTTGGAAGGATTAAAAATATGTAAATAAATTAAATGGAATAATATGGATGGAAGGTGACTTAGTCATAGTTATAAATACAATTTTGAGGAAAGCAAAGGCTCCATGGAACATACAAGAGATAATTATGGAAATTCAAGACCTTGCTATAGAGTTTGAAGAAACTAGGTTTACACATATATTAAGGGAAGGAAACAAAAGTGCAAATAGGATGTCCAATAGAGGGATTTTAATTAAGGATTGTGAAGTTAAACTATCTTTTCCTTGGTTAGAGGAAGTAGTAAGTTTAGTTGAAGCTAACAAGAAAATGTTGACTACCTGAATCAAATAATGATTAAGATTTACTTTAATGTTTTCCATTGGTAATATTTTATTTATTTTATAACATTAATGTGCTTTCATATATACTATTTATTACAATTTTTGTGGTTGCACTTGTGCTTCAGGAAGGAAAATAACAATCAAAATATGGTAAAGCAGGCCATGATAGTGTGATGTTTTATAAATATAACTCTACTAAGATGCAATGCATAGATAGTAGAGGTGATTTTTGGTGTTGTGAAGGTTTTTGTAGGAAAATATCAAGAATGACGTTGAACTCTGGAATATTTGTATTCACACAAAATTGAAAAAATTCCAAAAAATAAAAATCAAGAATTCATACATTTTATGTAAAATGATGTAGGTTTCTAGCTATAGAAACTCATTTGAGATAAGAATTGAATTTGTCTATAAACTCTTATGCTCTAAAGAAGAGAGTTATGATTTGTCAAGGGTGGAGGACTTGAGTACAACCCCTTGTTCTTGAGAAAAAAAATAATACCAAAGTTAGTACCACGACCTAGGAGGGATGGCTAATATATAAATGTTAGATTTCCTCTTTTTAAAAGAGGGCATGAAACCATAAATATTAGCCTAAAAATTCCAATATGCAAAGAACATGTAGGGGACGATGTTGCCTAAGGTTATAGACCATGATAGTTTATTTATATGGTGGACTTAAGGTTTATAAGCTTTATCGAGCACCTTGTTTTGGAAACCCCTCATCTAAACCTATATTTAAACCCTCTTTCAATTAGTGGTACCTCCATTTAGCTAACATTTTCAAAGAGAGCGGAGACGTATGCTAACATTTTGGAGAAGACAACCATGGCACTACTTGATGGCAGTCATGCCAAGCCTAAAACTAACTTTTGTGTTGATTCCTCACCTACCCATTACAAGATTCTTGTGATGGAGAACAAGATCCGTTGGTTCAAGAGGATTTGAGATTTATAGCACTCAAATTGAGGACTTAAAATAGAAATACTAGCAGACATGGTGAGAGACATATTGAAGTTCACAATATTTTCTAGAAATGGGCATAAGCAATCCATCCACTAAAATATTATATTAAAAACAAAAAGAACATATGAAGGAAAAATATACAGATAAATTATTGGGTGCCCATAGACACCATAAATAATCATTGTATTTTTTATGGATAAGAATCAAAATACTCTAATCCAATGGACAGTGTGAATGGGGGTATTTATACCAATACTTAATCCCCAAATTACATAAATATAAGTTTAATCTAATCCAACATAACAAGATGAATTTAAGGTTAATTACAAGTTATAATATGGGTTTAACCACAACAAAGTTAACCATGACCCATAGGACTTACATAATAAAATATTACAATAGAATAAATACATCATAAAACGATTGCCCCTAGGCTTATACAATATTATATAATACAATATTACCTTGGCCAAAAGTCAAATTACATTTTCAACATCCACTCATAATCTAAGCTGAGGGACCAAGGATGTTGAAAGAGTAATATGATTCATGACCAATATTGAAATTATATGATGTAACCTTGGATAGGCCTAAGGGCATTTTATTGTGCAATGTATTAAATTTATTATAATATTTTATTATGTAATCCCTATGGGTCACGATTAACCTTGTTATGGTTAATTCCACCTTATAACATGTAATTAACCTTAAACCCCTCTTGTTATATTGACTTAAATTAAGTTTATTTATGTAATTAAGGTTTTGGTATTTGCATAAATACCCCTGCCACTCCATCATTTGTAATCATCAAAGTGTTGTGATTCTTCTTGGTTCAAAATTTTCCTAAGTGAATGAGTTGCACCCTCAAGACCTCAGCCAAGATTGGAAGATCTAAAAATAGGGTTTTTGAGTTAGCCTTCGAAGTAGGCCGATTCCTATGGTTCTAGCTACATTAACAAAAAAAAGGAAAATTAGGATTGAAGACTAAATTAAGGAATGCATAAAGTTAGAGGTTAAACTTAAAGTAAAATGGGTTTAGCAACACCAAGAGACATAAAGCATGAAAGTCTCACACTCTGAACCAAATAAGATTGCCTAACAGACCAATTTTCTCTCAATATAACCAAGCATTTAAACTTATCAAGCACATAAAAATTATGAATCATTCAGGGAACTAATGAACACCAAATCTAGGGAAAAATCCAAAAAGGAAAAAAATTATAACAAAATGAACCATTCAAATAGCTTTAACATAAATTCTTAACAATTAAATTGGCATACATACATGATCTGCAATAATTTAAAAAAGAGACCAAATAACAATCCAGTCTTTATTCAAAGGCACACAATACAATCATCACATAATATGCAATTTTAAATGCTAAAGAGTCTGTATCTTGAATGGGATACATTCAAGTATATATAGTTTTACAATGCATTTGGTTAGCTTAGCATAATTTCTATAAGAGTGGATTGCAGGTTTACCAGTTGCTGCAATATGTGTGCATCCCTTTCCAAATCATTATGTTGTAACTAGACCGGCACCATGATGTTGATGTGGCTTGCTTCTACTTCATATGAGACAATGGTGGCCAAAATATTTTCATCTGATCCACAAGATCCTCTAACAATTTTGTTTTGCTTTTGGTTACTTCATGACTAGTTTAGTTGTATTAGCATAGGTGTCAGTCAAGAAAGCTTTTGGTTGTTGAGTCTCTAATAGCAGATTATGACTGTTGGGAGTATGTTTGGGAAATTTTATTGAACTCAATCCATCTGACACATTCAACTTCAACATCTATGTACCACTTTTAAATACTTATATCAACCTTTTATCGAATGTCGAGTTTCTTAGCTTATCTTGATGACATCAACGCCTCCAAAATCCATGTATGACTTTGTAAGCTGAAAGTCGAATACTTAATTGTTGTTCTCCATTATTTATTCGATAATACTTCATATTTGTCAAAATTTTATGCGTCTTATGATGACATCAGCATTTGAAATGCTCAACACTCTTTGATACTTAGTTAATGAAGTGAAGTATTCTACAGGATGTCGGATCAATTTTATGTTATCCTCAATGTGTTGGGTTCAATGCATTAGAATATTTTATACTCAGGATCTATTCTACTATGTCAGGTTTTCATGCAACTTATGTTGATGTTAGCATCTTCAAAAATCTAGCCTTCTTTGCTACATAGTTTAGAGTTTGTGGTATCTGATAGCCTCTAATATAATTTTAGATGTCATATTCTTATCCATACTTGGCCAACAATTGTATCATAATACATCAAATGCCATATCATAGTGCGTCAGATGCCATGATTTCAACAAGCCTTCACTGATGTCAACATTTTATATTTTTGACCATATCCCATACTTAGTCAAAATGAATCTGACGTGAAAAAAAAAATATGGGCTCTTTTACCTCATTTGAATTTTGAGCTTTAGTCACATCAGATGCCAGATACTTTTATGCTTACTGTTGACATTATCATTTCAAAAACTTGGCAACTCTCTATACTTAGCAAAATTTTGCGTCATAGTACTGCTCAAGCTTAGCTAATCTTTACCTACGTTCCTCTTGATTCAACAACTGTTTTAGATATTTGACTAAGTTTTTGAAGTTGCCTAACTTAGCAAAATAACAAAACATTTGATTAGAAAATTTTATCTCTTTTTGATGAGATGGATGTGGGTGAGTTATCCTACCCATATTATTAGCGCCTCACAGGGTGTTTCTACTTGCAAAATCATAGAACCCATATAGCCTTATCCTATTGGGTAGTGGAGCAAAAAATAAAATAAAAAGGATAATATGGAGTCAAAAGTTATCTGTACAGGGACCAACCTCCTATATGATTCCCATATTTGAGGTCTCGATTGTACCACTAGATTGTTCATGTTCTTCTTCAATAATTGCTCCAAATATTTTACCCTATTGACTAGCTACTTAAGTTGCTGAAGGAGTTTCTATCAACTGGAATAATCTAGATATTTTATCCCATGCCTTTTGAGAAGGAACATGTATTAATTTATATTTGCGAAGGACTTTCCAGAGTTCAAAGTAGCTATCATAGGAGGTATCCTTATATCTTTGTGTTAGTTCCTCATATTTTGACATCAATGTAGAGAGCCTATGGAAGAAGATAATGATTTACTCTATTTTTAGAGGCTCGAGCAATGTATCAATTTTACTTTTGTTGTTGAGTTGTTGATCCAAACGTTGACTGAGTTGTTTTTCATTGTAAAATCATCCATTTGTATCCAAAAATCTTGAGAAGCTAATATCTATGGCCTCATTTATTTTATCAGTGCTTATTTTTATGGAATTGATTATGTCTCCTCCTTCCATAATCAACTAACTTCCATATATGACCTAGTCTGAGTATAATTTAGACTCATCTAGGTATCTCTTTGAGAACTTTACTAGGTGGGGGTATTATCCTTTATTTCTTAGCATATGGAGTGCGACCTCTACTTGTTGCACTTTACTCATCAATTCATCTTTACCTCTATTGAATTCTCCTTTTGCATCTTAGATTAATTTTAAAATGTGTTCTATCAACCTTACCAAGGGGGATGTTTACATTAAATTTTCTTGATCTTGATCTAATACTGGCTTCTGAATTGCTTTAACATATCGTTGGTGATTATATGGCCTTGAGGCTTTTTTTTTTTTGCTTCTCTAGCTTTGACTAAAATGCTGCCAATTTTTTTCTTAGCTCTGGAGTTTTGAATTCAACTCTTGCATTTCTTTCTCCTATGCTTGAATCTTATTGATCCCTTGTTGCAACTGCTGCTCCAAGTTCTAGATCCTTTCTTCTTTTTGTTGTAGTTTCTCTTTAGAGAGAGATTTATCTAGTAAATATTTCAATTTTAAAATCTCATTTTTTAGACTATCTTTTTTTACCTTTTTTTTATTCAACTTCTGCTCCAAAGCTTCAATCCTATTTTTTGTATTTGTAAGTCTTATATCTATCTGATTGCTCTAGATGAACATTGTATCTACTTTTATACAAAGTGTCCTAAGTGTATCAATCTTGGGAATTTTAAAAATTTCATACCTCTACATCTTGATGTGGTAGTCCTTTATTGTCATTTATGCAATTGACTTCTTGACTTTAGCATATGCAAGCACCTTGACCCATTCTTTGATGATCGGATCCACTCCATCATATGTCTAGGTGGTTATATTAGTTGTGTTATCTTATGATTCTTGTTGCTTTGCCTATTTTTGTTTGTTTCAATATTTTGAATTACAGATAATGATTTTGATAATTGATACTCAAAAGTAGGGGAAGAAGTGAAGGTAGATTGAAAAGGTAAGAAAATCATAGATTGGGGATTTAATGATACAATATTGGTATTTACAAGGGTTTGCATATATACATATTTTGGGGTTGTTTGGGTCTCCTATACATGGAAAGTGGCAATTATTTTTTATAGTAGATTATAAGGGGAAGAATCCTCTTCATTAGGGGAATATGGTGGGGGTGGTTGCTTGGGCAGAGGCAATACAAGTGATGGAGCATTTCAAAAAATGGGAAGATAAAGGAGATATACTTGATCCTCTCACTTCTAATGTTGGAGACTATACTGTTGCATCAAATCTTTCAATCTGCATTTTTATCCTCATAACTTCCTGCTCCACTTGTCATTTTAGCTATTATTGACGTCTCCTTTTGTCTAGTACTTGAATGAATTTTTTGTTTTGCTCTCACACTAGATTTCTTATATTGAACATGTTGTTGGGCTTTCAATTAAGACTTGGTCTTTTTGGGGCTTGATGCAATGCTTGCTTTTCTTATATATGTTATCACTTGTGTTTCTTCAACTTCTACAACCTGCCCTATTGGCTCTACCTCACTATATTATGAGGCATTTTCAATTGTCAAAATAGTTTCAAGTACACTAGCCTTCTTAGCTTGATTTTCCTATTCTCTATAGAGGGAGGTCCTCTGAGCTTGCATCTTCTTCTGAATCCTCATAACCAATAAAGGGTCCTTCTTGAGTGGGAGTTTGTTGAGGGACCTCTTCTTCTTATTCTTCTTCATAATATACCTCTTTCCTCCTCATACCTCAATATCATTAATTATAGATATCTTTCTCCCTGGTGATCCTCCATCCACTTTTCATATTTTGCAGCAAATTCCTTTTCAAATCGAAAGCATTGGGAAAACTTTATTTTTATTATCACATTCACAACATGAAATCCACCATTCTCTAATCTTGTTATGTTTCCCTTTTAGGTCATATTTAATATTATATATGAGTTCTTCACTTATCCATTGCTCCTTATTTCTTACTAAATCATAAAATTATTTGAACTCATAGCATTTCCTCCATGGAGGTCGTTCATGCATCTCATTGATATTGATTTCAATGGCTTGATCTTCTTCATTGTTTTTGAACTACTCAATATTTGGCCATGGAAAATGATCAAATGCTAAGGGTTTATTATTTAATTCTACCAATTTTGCTTTAAATTTATACTCTAAGTCATAATTCCATATATGTAGGACTATATGCAATTGGAGGGCATTGAGCTTGTCATCCAAAATCTTCGCTTGATCCCTTGTTGTCATGACTATATCTTGAAACCCGTAGGGATAACCATAAGTGTAATCTTTCTTGACTTTGGATCTAAAATTTTCATTTACTTCATCTATTTTTTTGCATAGTTCCATGCCAAATACTTAGTCTATGACATAATAGGGTAGTAGATAAGGGGTTTAGGGGATGTTGTACACTAATAATGGTGTCATTTTTCAAAAATACCAATCTCCTAATTCATTCTTCTTGTCTCATAGCTTATCCATAGCTTTAGAGCTTAGGTGAGGAATTTGACCATAAATAGATGCCAGTGTAGGCCCTAAAACAATCTATTAAACTCAAGGTATGGAGAAGTTTCTCTAAGAACTAGAGTCCAGTATAAGACAGGGTGATATTGCTCATTATCTCTTACTTGGATCTTAATACCATGCATATTTGAAGGTATATAAAAGAGAAATAACTATTCTAAATATTATGGATAACATAATGACTTTATTTTAGCTTGAAGGTGACCAAATGACTATGGATTTGGAAACTCAATAAGTGGACCCAATCAAAGAATATAGGATCATTTGCACTTGAACCATCATAGTTGTATATGTTAGTGACTACATACACAATGGAGATTTGATAATCATATGCATTTATGTCAGTATCCAAACCTAGAATTACAACTATCATTGACAATACTATTTACAAAAAAATCTTAAATATCTCGAGTTTTAAAGGATTTTCTGGGAAGTCATTTGGGATTTTCCCTATATGATTGCCTAACAAATTTTTAAGAATATCTTTCTCTATAAAGCCCTTTTGTTCATCTATATCAATAGGCTTAGGTGTTGTACCTAGTTGTGCTCCTACTATAAAATATCTTTTGATTTCTTCTTCTTTTATGGTAAATAATATCTTTCCTTTTGTGACATGCACCTTTGTTATTATTGGGTCAAAATTCTTCGAAATTGCTTTGACTAGCTCAGGATAGGGGTGAAAAAACCTAGGCATATATTTGGACAAGAATGAATTATAGGGAGTAGCCTCCAATATTCTAGACAACATTCATATTTCCATTGCTTTCTACCCTTCTTTGAAGCTCTTCAATTTAAAATTTATCATGATAATAGGGTCATGGATATCAACTAGCCCATCTTTTAGCTCCATGGTAGTCTTCTACATTTTTTGCCCTCTTTTATCTCAAGCCATTATGCACTAGCAAGTTTCATCTATAAACATAGACATAGGCAATTGTGTAGTTGTTATCTTGCATGAAATACTTTAGCAATTCTACAATAATTTTATCCTATTGCTAAATGCTCTATTGCACTTGCTCCTTCCTAGCCCTATTTATATAGCAAAAAATGCTTGTAAAGAATAATTGTTGCTAATTTAATGTTAGGGATTGTGTGTGCTCAACTTTTATGACAAAATATTTCTTTGGATCTGCTAATTCATATAAATGCTTGTGATACATGTCCCTTTTCAATATTGTTATGCATTCGAACAATGAAACTGCTAGAAATTCAAAATCTTATGGCCATTGGGTGTAACTCTTAGCCAATTAGATTTTACTAGAATGCTACTTCCATTACAAAACTATTTACATGTGTTGCTATTTACATATATACACTTCAGTGGCACACTCTTTTATGCATAATGATTTAAATATTGGTCATTCACTAGAATTGGAAAAATATGACCATCCATATCTTGAAGCTTGCATGCATTTAGTTTTTTCTTTCACGAGATTAGAAATGGACTAAGACCGAAATAATTCCAACTTATTATGCTTTCCTAGTTTTTCTCAATATGTGTCTCATTTGAGTACTAGGTCACCTTAAACTAATTTTTTTTAAGTGAAAAACCCCTTGCAGGGCCGCCTTGGTCTAAGAGACCATGAACAAGGGGTTCTACACCGTCAAAGTGACCCGGGATTTGCACCCGACCCTGCCCGCACCAACATTATTAATTGGATTTTGGATACCCAATTCAGCTTTTTGGTAGGGTGGAGATTTGAACCTGGGACCTCCCTTGGAGGATTGCCCTCTCCTCTCCAACTAACCTACAACACCTGGGTGTCACCTTAAACTATTTAATGATGACCTTTTGTCAAACTATATCTTAATGGATGCTTGATGCTAGCAGAAATTATTGTAAGTTTTTTTCCTTTTTTCTTCTAATAACAATAATTTTACCATTCTCTTCTCAACTGGATCTTTGATTTTGATTGGTTGATAACCTTCAAGGCAAACAACTCTAGATGAATTGGCAACACGACTTATTTTACATTAACCAAATCATAGGGTGTGGTCTTTAGAGCCTTCTTGATCATTATTCTCTCTGCCCATAATGCTTGATTTAGTATTACATGCCAAATATTCCAATTGTTGTTGATATTCCTCTTAATTATTTTTATTATATTGTTATCCGTGGACTCTACTAGTCCATTGCCTTATGGGTAATAAATGGAGGAAGCCTTCCAATAAATACCATATTTTTGGCAAAGTCCATGGTCTTAGCCCTATGAATGCTCAATTATTATCAAAAACTACTGTAGAAGAGATCCCAAATATGGTGATCAATCTCTCAAGAAATTTAATGATAGTATCTTGATCTGCATGTTTAATTGCTTTTGCTTCAAACCATCAGGTGAAGTAATTTATCATTATCAATGTGAATTTATACTTGAAAAAAGAATTTGGATTGATTATCCCAATAAAAACTAATCCCATTATTGAAAGGGTTCTTCTACAATAATTGACTAGAAAGGCATTGTTGGTTTTTTATTTCTGCCAACAAATATTTCACACTTGTCACAAGCATTAGCAACTTTAAAAGCATTAGTGAATAAGGTTGGCAAATGATACCCAACTCTCAAAATCTTAGCTATTATGGTTTGACCAGAGTAGTACCCTCCTAAGAAGCCAACATGAAACTCATTCAACATCTTATTTACCTTATCTAGTTGTATGCATCTCTACAAAACACCAACAAAATTCTTTTGGTACAAGATAACATTAAATAAAAGTAGCTCATAGCTTGAAGTCTATACCTATACCTTTAAGAGGCTATGAACTTATCCAAACACTTGCTAGCTTCAAGAAAATAAATCAATTAATCTATCTAGGTATTATGCTCTATTTGGCCTTCTATCGACTGTGATTCTTCTTGTTCTTCGATCAATAAATTGGAATTTGGTGCTGCAAATTTTTCCAGTTGTTCATAGAGTGCTCTTTCCTTGATAAAATTAGTTTGTTTAATCTCTATATTGTATTCTTAGATTTTTTTTATCCATCCAGCTCTTTTCTCGCCTAATTCCCCTTACCCGATGAAATTTTGGACATCTAGATGCACAACATATACTAATGTTTTGCTCTACGATATATAATACCTTAGTTTTTTAAGAGATTTCATTAGAGTAAAAATTTATTTTTCAATGAAGTTGCAGTATTCTGCATGGGCGTGTAGAGTCTGACTTAGAAAATCTATAGGCTTATCATTATGATTGTTGTCCTTTTGAGTGAGTATGACCGCATAATTCTCTTCTGCTCCAAACACATAGAGAATGAAGTCTTTCTCGTAATAGAGGTTAGAAAATACTAGGGATTTGGTTATAGATTATTTTATGCTTTTGAAAACCTATTCTATAGTTTCAATCCATGTGAAGTTAGCCTCCTTTCTAAGCATCTCTATCATTGGCTTCATAATTTGGAAAAAATTAGATACAAATTTTTGGATAAAATTAATCCTCTTAAAGAATGATTGCAAACATTTCTTGTTTTGTGACAATGGAAGTACTAGTATAGCTTTTACTCTATCTAGATCAATAGCTAAATATTTTTTTGACACCACATGGCCCAACAATTTCTCTTCATGGATGATAAAAAATGACTTTCTTAGATTAAGTGACACCCCAAATTCTTTGTATTTTTGAAAAACCAGCCTAATATGATCTACATGCTTTTCTTTTTTATGGGAATAGACTATCATATCATCCAAATAGATCAATATTACTTTGTTCACCAGCTCATCAAAAGCTAAATCCATAGACCTTTGAAAGGTGACTTCAACATTTGATAGTCCAAAAGGAATTCTTTGATAAATGAACATTCCTCACTTGGTTGTGAATGTAATTTTTTATTGATCTTCATATCAAAACCATACTTGGTTAAAGCCTAAAATCCATCCAACAAGGAGAATCTCTTTTCCCCAGCAATAGAATGCAATATTTGATCAATTTGAGGCAAATGATAGTGATCCTTTAGGGATTCTTTGTTCAAGTTTCTAAAATCCACACAGAGGTAGATGTCTCCATTTGTTTTCTAATGGGTACCAAATTGGCTACCCATGTGGAATGTTTAACTGGGTAAATGATATTTGCATTGAGTAGCTTCAACAATTCTTGTTGCATTAGTGCTTCTATCTTTGGATTTACTAGCCTTTGATTTTTTTGGAATGGCTTAGTATTGGAATCAATTCTATGGTATGTGGGATAGTCTGTTTGTTATAGACCTTTAAATCATCGTAGCTCCATGCAATGATATCACTAAATTTTTTACACAAACTTAAAAGTTATTGAACCTCTTATTTAGAGTATTATAATCCAATATTTAAATTCCTTTTAGGTTCCAATTAGACTTCTTTGAACTCATGTTCATTGAATTTCAACTTTTGGCCAATTAGCTAGTCACTGTTATCAAATAAAATTTTAAATGTAATTAGTCCTTTGGGAATATGATTATTATTTAGATGAATCACTTCTCCATTCACACTTTATAGAATATCATCAATCATATTAGCACAATCTATCTCTTGAACTAAGAAATCTACTATTTGTTTATCATTATCAAATACTTGTCAGAAAGAATCCTTGTCCAACACAGGGCCTAAATGCTAATTTAATAGATCTCGAAACTTTTTTATATTAGAGGTTGGAGAGAAATTAGCTCAATAGGAATCCAATGCATCAGCCTACACATTCTACTCCCTGGATATTGCTTTTATGTTCAACTCATCAAAGCTTTCAAATAGATCCCAAACCCTATTTTGGTAAGCTTTTAAGTAATGTTGCTTGCTCATACTTTTTTTAGTGATTTGATTCACTACTAGCTTAGAATATCTATAAAACATCAATAAATTTAATTTTATTTTCTCTACTTCTTTTAGTCTAATACACAGTGCTTCATATTCTACTATATTATTGGTGTAGCTCCAAGTCAAACGGTATGAAAGATTTTTAGTTCCTTTAGATGGTAAAGCCAACATTATTCCTGCTTTGGCACCATTTTTACATATAACTCCATAAAATTAGAGCTTCCATATCTCAGTTTATCGAAGATCCTTGTTTGTCATGGCTAGAAGCTTCTTTTTTTTGCTTTGAGACAGAATAAGGGTCTATTCCTGTTTCAATCATTGCATTAAAGTTTTTAAGTACCAATCTTTCATTTGTAGCTCATCTATGATGTCTTCCATTAGGTTAGCTTCCTCATTAATCATGTTGAAACTAATCTCTTATTCTTCAATTTTTTCTATATCGTATGCAGAGGGTTTTTTTTTTGCAAATATTTTCACCTTCCTTCCCTTGTGAGGTATTTCCATATGTGAATAGTCCAAAGATAGGTATCCGCCCAACTTCAATATGAATTCATAGGAGAGGTACATACCAATGTAAGGTTTAAGGTCTACTATGACCACTTCTTGTATGATTATCACTTGAGGAATCCTATGTAATAACATGGGTATGCCTTTAATCACCTTGATAGTATTTACTAGAGTTTCGTCTAGCTACAACACTCCAAGACTGAAATGTGTGTATTCCATGCCCATTGCTTCACATATGGATTTTGGCATAACTATTGTTGCTGCTCAAAAATTTACCATGCAATTTTGCATGACCCATCCTTCAATGTGTAGGGACATGTAGAATGGGGGTAGCCTATATTTACCCACTCCTGACATAGGTTTACCTTATGCTAAATTGAGTTTTGGCTGAGACTGGTTTTTAGGCCTAATGGATTTCAATGATGCCCATAGGAGGTCAAATTGTCTCGAAATCATTAGAGCATTATACATACTTGCTTTGGATGGTATCTTATTTAGCTCATCTACAACATTGAAGCTAGAGGATTTTGATTGCTTCTTTTCTCCCTTTTTTGACTTATTAAATTTCCTTTGATATTCTTGTGTCACTTAGTAACTGGAGGATACCGAAGCTTATTTCTAGTTTGTTCTTGAGTTTTATATTCTTTTGCTTGCACTAGTTTGTGTTATTCTTTAGGAGGCTTTGTTGAAAGCTGCTCTGCTTTTTGAGTAGTTTGAGATGCTTCCTTTTTTGACCATTTTGTTTGCTAAGATAAAACTTTGAATGGGTTCAATATTTTAGGATCTACTTACAATGTTTTTTTACACAATTAGGTCAAGACTACAATTGACTCATATACTTGCACCATCAAATTTTGATTCACTTCCCATAGCATATTAGCTTAGCTATTTTGTGCTCTATATGCCTTTTCAACTATAATTTTTTGCATTTGATGTTGGTGAAGCATACAAGTATTTTTGCCATGAGGGTCATTGCAAGTTGAGCACCGATAATTGTATTCTAATGCTGAAGTAGAAGAATCATCTTCTTGGTTATTATATACTACATTAGATCTTCCACTAATATTAATAGAAGAAGCTCCTTGATATTTTACCATTTATGGAAATATTTGAGGCTAGAAATTTTTTTTTGCTTCTCTTATTTTCATGGTAGTAATCTCATATGTCAAATTTTTAAGAGTTATCATTGTTTCATTCATGCTAATTTTTTGAGGTTTAGGAGATCGTAATGCAGTTATGGTATGAGGTGCTAGTAATTCTAGGGTTGGCAGGTTTACTAGTACTACTAGAAATTATCTTGTAGGGATTGGAGCTATACTTGGCAAATGAGTGATTGTAACCTATGTTTGTGTTTCTTATTGTGGATTTTTTTGGGAAAATTGGAATTATGTTCCTAGGAGGATGTTTGCCTATAGCTATAAGAGTATTTTTTGTCATTATAGTTGCTTGGTAAATCTTTGGAACATCAATACATTAGATTTCCATATCAACAATATTAAGTTTGGGTTGAAAGCATGAAATTAATAGTATAGAGCTTGGGGATCCATTAACCTAATTTCTTGTGGCATTTTTTTCCATCTTCTATTGAACCTAATGTTAATGTCTATTGTTAGTTCCTGAGGATGCCTTTGTAGGTTAGTAGTGAGAATAAATTTGCTTTTTCATTAAATTATTGCACTAGTCTACCAATAATTTGTGCCCATGAATGAATATAACTATCCTAAAGGGTCTGGTACCAATATAGTACCTTACCCTTAAATGATAATACCAACAACCTTATCATAACATCCTAATCTTGAATAATATGGATTATGGCTAAGGAGGCTACATCTTGACAAATTTCATAGGCTATTTTTCTAGTATCACCATATGTTGGTAGATAATTTAATGTTGCTTGAGGAATGGGATTGTGACTTACCAAGTTAAGTGGTCCTATGTTATTTAGGTAGGATTTGATCCATTTGTTCATGTCTAGCTGAGTGGACAGATAATAGAGAAGTAAAATGAATAAATCCTTTACTTTCTGTAGGACTTAAAGAGGAAAATTATGTAGAATATGTTGATGATCTATCTTTTGAATGCTAATGGAGTTAATTCTACGAATAGTAACAATTCCTCTAGCCTTTTAGTTGCTACTCTTGTGAGCATAAGCTTGTAATTCACATGACAGTTAGGTTTATTTTATAATTATTTTATTTTATCATAGTTTCTAGGTGATTGGGTAGTGATCTATTTAGATAAAAATATCACCATGATTCTACTCAATCAGGGAGGTGAGATTTGTGTCCCATCGGGCATGCAAATAATGCTTGGTCTAAAATCTGCCTAAGTGGATGAGTTGCACCCTAAAGACCTTGACCAAGATTGGAACACCTAAAAATGGGATTTTATAGTTCAACCTCTAGAGTAGGTTGGTTCCTATGGTTCTAGCTACACTAAAAAATAAAAGAGAAAATGGGGTTTAAAGGCTAAAGTAAGGAATGCATAATGTTAGAGGCTAGACTTAAAAGTGGAATGAGTTTAACAACATCAAGAGACATAAAGCATGAGAATATCATACTTTGAACAAAAAATAATTGTCTAAAAAACCAACTTTCCCTAAATATTATAGAGCATTTAATATTATAAAGAACTTAAACATTATCAAGCATTCCAATAACTAATTAATTACAAATCTATGGAGAAATATAGAAATCATAATAACTATAACAAAATGAACCATTCACGTAGCTCTAATAATGCTTAACAATTAAATTAAAATACATAAATGATTTGCAATAATTTATAGAAAGATGCAAAAAAACAATCTAGTCTTTATTCATAGGCACACAATACAATCATCACACAATATGCAATTGTAAATGCACACAATACAAACATGACCTCTTGATTGAGTTACATTCAAGTATATATAGTTTTACAATGCAGTTGGTTAGCTTAGCATAATTGCTATAAGAGTGGATTGCAAGTTTTCCTGGTTGTTACAACATGCATGTATCCCTTTTTAGCTCATTCTATTGTAACTAAATTGGCACCATGATTCTAATATTGCTTACTTCTACTTCATCTAAGAGAGTGGTAACCAAAATATTTTTATTTGATCCACAAGATCCTCTAACAGGTTTGTTTTGCTTCTGGTTATCTCATGACTGGTTTAGTTGTATCTGCACAAGTGTTTGTCAGGAAATATTTTGCCTTTTGAGATTATCTAACAATAGATTATCACTGTCAGGAGAATGCTTGGGCAATTTTGTTGAACTCAATCCATTTGATGCCTTTAGTTCTAGCATCTATCCAATGCTTTTCAATACTTATCTCAACCTTTTTTATGATGTTAATTTTCTTAGCTTATCTTGATGACATTAGTGCCTCCACAATTTGATCATCCTTATTGCTTTATCGCACTCTTACGAATGAATTTGTAAGCTGAAATTTGGATACTTAATCATTAGGCTTTATTCTTTATCAATTATACGTTCAGTACCACATCTCTATCATATTTTTATGTACCTTATGATGATGTCAATATTTAAAATGTCTAACTCTCTTTGATACTTAGCTGATGAAGTGAAGCATTCTGTTAGATGTTGAATCAACTTTATGTTGTTCTTAGTATGCCATGTTAAATTCCTTAGAATATTTTCTACTCAGGCTCTATTCTATTATGTTAGGTTTTCATGCAACCTATGTTGATGTTAGCACCTTCAAAAATTTGGCCTTCTTTACTACATAGCTAAGAGTTTGATGTACCTGATAGGCTCTACTATAATGTGAGATGTTAGATTCTTATTCATACTTAGCCAAAAATTGTATCATAATGCATCAAGTTCCATCTCATCATGCATAAAATACTAGACTTTCAACAAACCTTTGCTAACATCAACATTGTGTTATCTTATGATTCTTGTTGCTTTGCCTATTTTTGTTTGTTTCAATATTTTGGATTATAGATAATACTTTTGACAATTAATGCTCAAAAGTAGGGGAAGAAGTGAAGGTAGATTGAAAAGGTAAGAAAATCATAGATGGGGGATTTAATGATACAATATTGGTATTTACAAGGGTTTGCATATATACATCTTTTGGGGTTATTTGGGTCTCTTGTACATGGAAAGTGGTAATTATTTTTTATGGTAAATTATAAAGGGAAGAATCTTATTCAGTAGGAGAAGATGGTGGGGATGGTTTCTTGGGCAGCGGCTATACAGGTTATGGATAATTTTCAAAAAAATGGGAAGATAAAGGAGATACACTTGATCCTCTCACTTCCAATGTTGGCTACTAGACTGTTGCATCAAATCTTTCAATTTGCATTTTTATCCTCATAACTTCCTGCTCCACTTGATATTTTTAGCTACTCTCTATGTCTCCTTCTGCATAGTACTTGAATGACTTTTTTGCTTTGCTCTCTCACTATATTTATTATATTTAACATGTTGTTGGGCTTTCGATTAAGACTTGGCCTTTTTTGGGCTTGATGCAACGATTTATTTTCTTGTATATGCTATCACTTTTGTTGCTTCAACTTCTACAACGTGTCCTATTGGATCTTCCTCACTATATTTTGAGGTATTTTCAATTGTCAAAATAGTTTCAAGTACACTAGCCTTCTCATAGTGAGTTTTCTATTTTCTTTGTGGAGGGAAGTCCTCTGAGCTTGCATCTTCATATGAATCCTCATAACCAACCAAGGGCCCTTCTTGAGTGGGAGTTTTTTGAGGGATCTCTTCTTCTTCATAATAATAATATACCTCTTTCCTCCTGATCCCTCAATATCATTAATTTTAGATATCTTTCTCCTTGGTGATCCTCCATACACTTTTCATATTTGGAATCAAATTCCTATTTAGATCGAAAGCATTGGGAAAACTTTATTTTTCTTATCACATTCACAACATGAAATCCACCATTCTCTAATATTCTTATGTTTCCCTTTTAGTTCATATTTAATATTGTCTATGATTTCTTCACTATATATTGCTCCTTATTTCTTACCAAATAATCAACTTGTTTGAACTCATAGCATTTCCTCCATGGAGGTCATTCTTGCATCTCATTGATATTGATTTCAATGGCTTGATATTTTTCATTGTTTTTGAACTACTCAATATTTGGCCATGGAAAATGATCAAATTCTAGGGGTTTAATATTTAATTCTACCAATTTAGCTTTAAATTTACTCTTTGGGTCATAATTCCACATTTGTAGTACTATATGCAATTGGAGGGCATTGAGCTTGTCATCCAAAATTTTCGATTGACCCCTTGTTGTCATGACTATATCTTGAAACTTGTAGGGATAACCATAAGTATAGGCTTTCTTGACTCTGGATCTAAATTTTTTATTTACTTCATCTATTTGTTTGCATAGTTCCATGCCAAATACCTAGTTTATGACATAATAGGGTAGAATATAAGGGGTTTAGGAGATGTTGTACACTAATAATGGTATCATTTTTCAAAAATACCAATCTCCTAATTCATGTTTCTTGCCTCATAGATTATCCATAAATTTAGAGCTTAGGTGATGAATTTAACCATAAACAGATGCTAGTGTAGGTCCTAGAAACAATCTATTAAACTCAAGGTATGGAGAAGTTTCTCTAAGAACTAGGGTCCAATCAACAAGGTGATATTGCTCATTGTCTCTTACTTGGAGCTTAATACCATGCATATTTGAAGGTATATAAAAGAGAAATAACCATGCTAAATATGATGGATAACATAATGGCTTTCTTTTAGATTGAGGGCAACCAACTGACCATGGATTTGGAAACTCAATAAGTGGTCCCAATAAAAGAATATAGGGTCATTTGAACTTGAACCATCATAGTTGTACATGTTAGTGACTACATACACAATTGATTTTTGATAATCATATACATTTATGTCAGTATCCAACCCTAGAATTACAACTATTATTGACAATACTATTTACAAAAAAATCTTAAATCTCTCAATTTTTAGAGGATTTTTTGGGAAGTCATTTGGGATTTCCCCTATATGCTTACCTAACAAAGTTTTAAGAATATCTTTCTCTATAAAGCCCTTTTGTTCATCTATATCAAGAGGCTTAGGTGTTGTACCTAGTTGTGCTCCTACTATAAATGCTCTTTTGATTTCTTCTTCTTTGATGGTAAATAATCTATTTCCTTTTGTGACATGCACCATTTTTATTATTGGGTCAAAATTCTCCGCAATTGCTTTGACTAGCTCAAGATAGGGTGAACAAACCTAGGCATATATTTGGACAATAATGAATTCTAGGGAGAAGCCTCCAATATTCTAGACAACATTCATATTTCCATTGCTTTTGACCCTTTTTGAACCTCTTCAATTTCAAATTTATCATAATAATAGGGTCATGGATATCAGCTAGCCCATATTTTAGCTCCATGGTAGTCTTCTACACTTTTTGCCCTCTTTTATCTTGAGCCATTATACACTAGAAAGTTTTGTCTATAAAAAGACATAGGCAATTGTGTAGCTCTTCTCTTGCATAAAATACTTTAAAAAATCTACAATATTTTGCTCCTTCTATTGCTAAATGCTCTATTGTACATTTCTCCTTCCTAGACCTATTTATATAGCAAAAAGTGCTTGTAAAGAATAATTGTTGCTAATTTAATGTTAGGGATTGTGTGTGCTCAACTTTTATGATAAAATATTTCTTTGGATCTGGTAATTCATATAAATACTTGTGACACATGTACCTTTTCAATATTATCATGCATTCGACCAATGAAACTGCTAGAAATTCAAAATCTTATGGCCATTGGGTGTGATTCTTAGCCAATTAGGTTTTACTAGTAAAATGCTACTTCCACTACAAAACTATTTACATGTGTCACTATTTACATATGTACTCTTCAGTGGCATGTTTTTTTATGCATAATGCTTTAAATATTGGTCATTCATTAGAATTGATAAAAGGTGACCATCCATATCTTGAAGCTCACATGCATTTAGTTCTTTATTTCCCGAGATTGGAATTGGACAAAGACTGAAATAATTCCAACTTATCATGCTTTCCTAGTTTTTCTCAATATGTGTCCCATTTGAGTACTAGGTCGCCTTAAACTATTTTAATGATGACCTTTTGTAAGCTTTTTTCCTTTTTTCTTCTAATAACAATAATTCAACCATTCTCTTCTCAACTAGATCTACATTCTTTGATTTTGATTGGTTGATAACCTTCAAGGAAAGCAACTCTAGATGAATTGGCAACATAACTTCTTTTCCATAAACAAAATCATAGGGTGCGGTCTTCAGAGCCGTATTGATCATTATTATATCTGCCCATAATACTTGATTTAGTATTACATGCCAAATCTTCTAATTGTTGTTGATATTCCTCTTAATTATTTTTATTAAATTGTTATACATGGACTCTACTAGTCCATTGCCTTATGGGTAATAAATGGAGAAATCCTTCCAATAAATACTATATTTTTTGGTAAATTCCATGGTCTTAGCCCTATGAATGCTCCATCATTATCAGATACTATTGTAGAAGGTATCCCAAATATGGTGATCAATATCTCAAGAAATTCAATGATAGTATCTTGATCTGCATGTTTGATTGCTTTTGCTTCAAACCATCAAGTGAAGTAATTTGTCATTGTCAATGTGAATTTAAACCTAAAAAAAGAATTTGGATTGATCATCCCAATAAAATCTAATCCCATTGTTGAAAGGGTTCTTCTACAATAATTGACTAGAGAGGAATTGTCAGATTTTTGTTTCTACCAACAAATCTTTAACACTTATCACAAGCATTAGCAACTTTAAAAGCATTAGTGAATAAGGTTAGTCGATGATACCCAAATCTCAAAATATTGGCTATTATGGTTTGACCAGAGTATTACCCTCCTAAGAAGCCAACATGAAACTCATTCAACATATTCTTTACCTTATCTGATTGTATGCATCTCAATAAAACACCATCAAAATTCTTTTGATACAAGATAACATTAAATAAAAGTAGCTCATAGATTGAATTCTATACCTATACCTTTGAGAGGTTATTAACTTATCCAAACACTTTCTAGCTTCAAGAAAATAATTTGATTGATCTATCTAGGTATTATGCTCTATTTGGCCTTCTGTCAACTTTGATTCTTCTTGTTCTTTGGTCAATAAATTAGAATTCGGTGCTGCAGAGTTTTCCAGTTGTTCATAGAGTGCTCTTCCCTTGATCAACTTAGTTGGTTTGATCTCTATATTGTATTCTTAGATTTTTGTGATCCATCCAACTCTTTTCTCACCTAATTCCCCTTACACTATAAAATTTTGGACATCTAGATGCACAACATATACTAACATTATGCTCTACGTTATATAATGCCTTAGTTTTTTAAGAGATTTCATCAGAGTAAAAACTTATTTTTAAATGAAGTTATAGTATTCTTCGTGGTCGTGTAGATTTTGACTTAGAAAATCTATAGGTCAATCATTATGATCGTTGTTCTTTTGAGTGAGTATGATCGCATAACTCTCTTTAGCTCCAAACACATAGCGAATGAAGTATTTCTCATAATTGAGGTTAGCTAATAGTAGGGCTTTGGTTATAGCTTCTTTTATGATTTTGAAAACCTCTTATCTAGTTTCAATCCATGTGAATTTTGCCTTCTTTCTAAGCATATCTATCATTGGCTTCATAATTTGGAAAAAAATCAGATACAAATTTTGGATAAAATTAATCTGCTTAAATAATGATTGCAAACCTTTCTTGTTTTGTGACAATGGAAGTACTAGTATAGAATTTACTCTATCCAGATCAATAGCTAAATATTTTTTTGACACCACATGGCCCAAAAATTTCTCTTCATGGATGATAAAAAATGACTTTCTTAGATTAAGTGACACCCCAAATTCTCTATATTTTTGAAAACCAACCTGAGATGATCTACATTATTTTATTTTTTATGGGAAAATACTATCATATCATCCAAATAGATCAATATTACTTTGTTAACCAGCTCATCAAAAGCTAAATCCATATAAATTTGAAATATGGCTTCAAAATTTGATAGTCCAAAAGGAATTCTTTGATAAATGAACATTCCCCACTTGGACATGAATGCAATTTTATACAGATCTTCATCTTGGATCCATACTTGGTTAAAGCCTAAAAATTCATCCAACAAGGAGAATCTCTTTGCCCTAGCAATAGAATGCAAGATTTGATCAATTTGAGGCAAAGGATAGTGATCTTTTAGGGATACTTTGTTCAAGTTTCTAAAATCCAAACAGAGGTAGATGTCTCCATTTGTTTTCTAATGGGTACCAGATTGGCTACCCATGTGGAATATTTGACTAGGTAAATGATATTTGCATTGAGTAGCTTCAACAATTCTTGTTTCACTAGTGCTTCTATCTTGGTATTTACTGGCCTTTGCTTTTGTTGGATAGTCTCCTTGTTATAGACCTTTAAATCATCATAGCTCCATGCAATGATATCACTAAACTCTTTGGACAAACTTAAAAGTTATTGAACCTCTTCTTCATAGTATTATACTCCAATATTTAAATTCCTGTTAGGTTCTAATTACACTTATTTGAACTCATGTTCATTGAATTTCATCTTTTAGACAATTAGCTAGTCATTGCTATCAAATAAAATTTTAAAGGTAATGTCCTTTGGAAATATGATTATTCTTTAGCTGAATCACTTCTTCTCCATTCACACTTTCTAGAATGTCATCAATCATATTAGCAGAATATGTCTCTTGAACTAAGAAATATACTATTTGTTTATCATTATCAAATACTTGTCAGAAAGAATCCTGGTCCAACACAAAGGGCCTAAATGCTAAATTAATAGATCATGAAACTTTTTTCAAATTAGAGGCTAGAGAGAAATTAGCTCCATGGGAAGCCAATGCATCAGCCTATACAGTCTACTCCCTAGGGATTGCTTTTATATTCAATGCATCAAAGCTTTCAAATAGATCCCAAACCCTATTTTGGTAAGCTTTTAAGTAATGTTGATTGCTCGTGCATTTTCAATGATTTTATTCACTACTAGCTTAGAATCTCTATAAAACATCAATAAATTTGGTTTAATATTATTTGCTTCTTTTAGTCCAATACACATTGCTTCACATTATGCTATATTATTGGTGTAGCTTCAAGTCAAACGATTTGAAAGCTTTTTAGTTCCTTTAGATGGCAAAGTCAATGTTATTCGTGCTTTAGCACCATTTTTACATCTAACTCCATCAAAGTAGAGCTTCCATATCTTAGTGTATCAGAGATCCTTGTTTGTCATGGTTGGAAGATTTTTTTTATTGACTTTGAGATAGAATAAGTGCCTATTCTTGTTTCAATCATTGCATTAAAGTTTTTTAGTACCAATATTTCATTTGCAGCTCATCTATGATGTCTTCCATTAGGTTAGCTTCCTCATTAATCATGTTGATACTATTCTCTTCTTCTTCAATTTTTTCTATATGGTATGCAGAGGGTTTTTTTGTCAATATTTTCACCTTCCTTCCCTTGTGAGGTATTTTCATATGTGAATAGTCCAAAGGAAGGTATCCACCCAATTTCAATGTGAATAGAGGTACATGCCAAAGTAAGTTTTAAGGTCTACTATGACCACTTCTTGTATGATTATCACTTGACGCATCCTATGTAATAACATGGGTATGCCTTTAATCACTTTGATAGTCTTTACTAGATTTTTGTCTAGCTACAACACTCCAATACTGGAATGTGTGTATTCCATGCCCATTGCTTCACATATGGATTTTGGCATAACTATTGTTGTTGATCGAAAATCTACTATGCAATTATGTATGACCCATCCTTCAATGTGTAGGGACATGTAGAATGGGGTTAGCCTATCTTACCACTCCTAACATAGGTTTACCTTATGCTAAATTGAGTTTTGGTTGAGACTAGTTTATAGGCCTAATGGATTTCAATGATGCCCATAGGAGGTCAATTTGTCTCGGAATTATTAGAGCATTATATATACTTGCTTTGGATGGTATCTTCTTTAGGTCATATACAATATTGAAGCTAGAGGATTTTGATTGCTTCTTTTTTCCCTTTTTTGAATTATTAATTTTCCTCTGATATTCTTGTATCACTTAATAACTGGAGGATACTGAAGCTTTTTTCTAGTTTATTCCTAAGTTTTATCTTCTTTTTCTTGCACTGGTTTGCGTTATTTTTTAGGAGACTCTGTTGAAAACTGCTATGCTTGTTGAGTAGTTTGAGGTGCTTCCTTTTTTGACCACTTTGTTTTCTAAGATAAAACTTTGAATGGGTCTTGTCTTTTAGGATCTACTTACAATGTTTTTTTACCCGATTAGGTCAAGACTACAATTGACTCATATACTTGCACCATCAAATTTTGATTCGCTTCCCATAACATATTAGCTTAGTTATTTTGTGCTCTCTTTGCATTTTCAACTACAAATTTTTGAATCTGATTTTGGTGAAGCATAAAATTATTTTTTCCATGAGGGTAATTACAATTTGAGCACCGATAATTTGATTCTAATGTTGAAGCAGAAGAATCATCTTCTTGGTTATTGTATACTGCATTAGATCTTCCACCAACATTACTAGAAGAATTTCCTTGATATTTTACCATTTATGAAAATATTTGAGGCTAGAAATTCCTTTTTGGTTCTCTTATTTTCATGGTAGTGATCTCATATGTCAGATTTTTTAGAGTTATCATTGTTTCATTCATGCTAATTATTTGATTTTTAGGAGATCGTAATGCAATTATGGTAGGAGGTGCTAGTAATTCTAGGTTTGGTGGGTTTACTAGTAATTCTAGAAATTATCTTGTAGGTATTGGAGCTATATTTGGAAAATGAGTGATTGTAACCGATGCTTGTGTTTCTTATTGTGGGATTTTTGGAAATATTGACATTATGTTCCTAGGAGGAAGTTTGCCTATAGCTATCAGAGTATTTTTTTCATTATAGTTGCTTGGTAAATCTTTGGAACATCAATACATTAGATTTCCATATCAACAATATTAAGTTTGGGTTGAAAGCAAGAAATTAATAGTATAGAGCTTGGGGATCCATTGAACTAATTACTTGTGGAACTTTTTTCCACGTTCTATTAAACCTAATGTTAAAGTCCATTGTTGCTTCTTGAGGATGCCTTTGTATAGTGGTGAACTAGGTTAGTAGTGAGAATAAATTTACTTGTTCATTAAATTCTTGCACTAGTCTACCAACAATTTGTGCCCATGAATGAATACAACTATCCTAAAGGATCTGGTACCAATGTAGTACCTTACCTTTAAATGATAATACCAACAACCTTATCATAACATCCTCATCTTGAATAATATGGATTACGGTTAAGGAGGATACATCTTGACAATGTTCATAGGCTATTTTTCTAGTGTCGCCATATGTTCGTAAAGACTTTAATGTTTCTTGAGGAATGGTATTGTGATTTACCAAGTTTAGTGGTCCTATGTTATTTAGGTGGGATTTGAGCCATTTGTTCAATTCTAGCTAATTGGACAGATGATAGAGAAGTAAAATGTATAGATCCTTTACTTTCTGTAGGACTTGAAGAGGAAAATGATGTAGAATATGCTGATGATTAATGTATTTTGAATGCTAATGGAGGTAATTCTATGAATAGTAATAATTCCTCTAGCTTTTTAGTTGCTTCTCTTGTGAGCATAAGCTTGTAAGTCAGATTGCAGTTGGGTTTATTTTATAATTATTTTATTTTAGCATAGTTGCTAGGTGATTGGGTAGTGATCTATATAGAGAAAAATATCACCATGATTCTACTCAATCAGGGAGGTTAGATTTGTGTCCCATCAGGCATGCAAAAAACTCTTGGTTTAAAATCTACCTAAGTGGATGAGTTGCACCCTAAAGACCTTGACCAAGATTGAAAGACCTAAAAATAGGATTTTCTAGGTCAACTAATGAGTTTCATTGAGTCTCATCATTTAATATCAATGATTTATCAATCCAGGGTGGTGTCCAAGGCTGTTTACGATAGAAGGTTAGGGCAAAGTGCAATTCAGGCATTCAGATTTCAAGCATTTATTGGTGAAACAAATTTTGGTTTAGACTTTTGGTGTCACACAAAACCTAGTCTGCAGAACGAAAACTGAAATAAATTACAAGAATTGAAAACTAAATCTAAATTGTAGAATTTAACAATTAACTACAATTGCAAGAATTGAAAATGGTTGAATTAAAATCTAATCTACTTTTGCAAAATTGAAATAACAAAATTGAAATTGCTAAATTGAAATGTTGTTAAAAATGAAATCCTAAATTACACTTGCAAAATTGAAACCTAGTTTACTTTTGCAGAATTGAAATGATGCTTGAAAATAAAAACACCTATCAATGTCCTGCCACAAAAGGTCATCAATATTCTGCTATAGGAATTGACAACAAAATGAAATCTGTTGAAAAGGTTGTTGAAACATAAAAACAACAGAACATGGAAAGCAAAGGAAACAAGAAATAAATGTTTAATTTAATTTTTCAGCTGACACACACACAAATGATGTACACAAACATAATAGAAAACATCAATCACATAATACAAAATAAAAACAAGAAAATGAAATCTGGCAAGCAATCTATTAATTCTGCTACAACAAAATTATAGATTAAAATCTGCCATAAAGTCCCTCCTTCTAGATCTAAAAGTGGGCCCTATCTTCCTTATCTAGAAGGAGGTGAAAAATACTCCTTAACTAATTAAAAATTAGAACAAAATCTGACAAAATAACTGCAATTTATTACTCTGAAAATGGCATTACAGTTCTATTGCTATAGACTATTACAAAGCTGAAAACTACCTATTTTTCTATTACTTATTCTCCTTAAGCTCAACCGACATGGGAGCTATCCTTTTATAGATGCATAAGATTTATTTACAAATATAAAATATACTATTCCTATCCTGCAGATCAATTCCTATTATGCTGCAACATTTCTTGGTTTTATCCTAGAAGAGGATCAATTGATCTTTTTCCATGAATGGTGGATTTTGGATGGCAAGGACGATAAAGACAGTTGGGGGATATTTTCCCTTAACCTTCTCAACATTATTTTCCTTTTTCCATTGTCAAAAAATAATCAAAAATTCAAAAAGCAATTTTTGATGTCAATCCGAAGATAACTCAATCCGAAGAAACTTCATTCTGTCAATCCGAAGATGTCTGCTCAATCCAAAGATCTTCGGATTGACTAACTGTGTGGTCTTCAGGTGATCTCAGCTGCTTTTCTCAGGTGGGTTATCTCTCAAGAACTTATTACAATAGCTTTTATACTTCTCCATGTGTGAATTCCATGCCTTACCATTCAATGTCAACTTGCTAGAATTTGTATGGAAAATCCTATTTTTCCAGCTATCAAAACATGTCGAGCTACCCTTTTGAAGTGCTCATAACTTGTTCCTCATAACTCCAACGTATACCAAATTATATCCATGTATTCTTGGTTGTATGAAATACACTTGGTTTAATTTTCATCTTTTAACTCTTCAGGAGTTGCTCCAGCATCACTGTCAAGTTGGCCTCTAACACAGATTTTCACCAGAATTTCTAGTTGTCAAAAAGTGTGAAACTATCATTTTGCAGGCCCCATAACTTCCATATTACTTGTCCATATGCCTTCAAATTTGGGTCATGTGTTCTCTGTACTATGAAGTACCATTGGTATGAATTTTGTACCTTAAATAACTTTGGATCATTCCCAGTAGATTTTCCAATGTTACCCTTAATGCAGATTTGCACCTGTTAACAACTCCAGAAAAGACTTAAGGCATGAACATGATGAAACCTTCATAAATTTTTATCTACAACTCAGATTGACTTGCTTCAAAAAGCAAAGTTGTAGTTCTTGATAAGAGGAATCTGTTCATGCCATCAGAATGTAATTTTACTATAGTTTTATTTGCTACTTAATCAATTGAAACAGTGCATAAAATGCTGAAAATAGTCAAAACAGGGGTATAATGTTCCAAACATAAAATCATGCAAACACTTAACAAATATATATTCTAATAAAATATTTGACATTTAAATTTGTCATGTTTAGTAATATGGCAGTCAAACATAGGATAAAAATGAGGCATTTTTAGGCCTCATCATCAACCTCTGGAGTAGGTTGGTTCCTATGGTTCTAGCTACACTAACAAACAAAAGAGAAAATGGGGTTTGAAGGCTAAAGTGAGGAATGCATAATGTTAGAGGCTAGACTTAAAGTGGAATGAGTTTAACAACATCAAGAGACATAAAGCATGAGAGTATCACACTTTGAACCAAAAAATATTTCCTAACAAACCAAATTTCCCTCAATATTATAAAGCATTTAATCTTATCAAGCACTTAAACATTATCAAGCATTCCAAGAACTAATGAACTACAAATCTAGGGAGAAATATAGAAAGCAGAATAACTATAAAAAAATGAACCATTCATGTAGCTTTAACAACAATGATTAACAATTAAATTAAAATACATAAATGATCTGCAACAATTTAAGAAATAGGCCAAGCAACAATTTAGTCTTTATTCATAAGCACACAATACAATCATCACACAATATACAATTCTAAAGGTACACAATACAATCATCACACAATATACAATTGTAAAGGTACACAATACAATCATCACACAATATACAATTGTAAAGGCACACAATACAATCATGACCTCTTGAATGAGCTACATTCAAGTATATATAGTTTTACAATGCATTTGGTTAGCTTAGCATAATTGCTATAAGAGTGGATTGCATGTTTTCCAGGTTGTTGCAACATGGGTGCATCCATTTTTAGCTTATTCTATTGTAAATAAATTGGCACCATGATGCTAATGTGGCTTACTTCTACTTCATCTAAGAGAGTGACAACCAAAATATTTTGATTTGATCTACAAGATCCTCTAATAGGTTTGTTTTGCTTCAGGTTATATCATGACTGGTTTAGTTGTATTTGCACAAGTGTTAGTCAAGAAGGATTTTGAATATTGAGATTCTCTAACAATAGATTATCACTGTCAAGATAATGCTTGGGCAATTTTGTTGAACTCAAAACATCTGATGCCTTCAGCTCCAGCATTTATCCAATACTTTTCAATATTTATCTCACCCTTTTTTTAGATGCTAAGTTTCTTAGCTTACCTTGATGAAATTAGTGCCTCCAAAATTGACCATCCTTCTTGCTATGTTGCACTCTTACGAATGACTTTGTAAGCTAAAATTTTGATACTTAATCATCGAGATTTATTCTTTATCAATTCTTTGTTGAGTACTACATCTCTATCATATGTTTATGTACCTTATGATGATGTCAATATTTAAAATGTCTGACACTCTTTTATACTTATCTAATGAAATGAAGCATTATGTCAAATGTTGAATCAACTTTATGTTGTTCTTAGTGTGCCATGTTCATTGCCTTAGAATATTTTCTACTCAGGCTCTATTCTACTATTCTAGGTTTTCATGCAACCTATTATGATGTCAGCACCTTCGAAAATTTGGCCTTCTTTACTACATAGTTAAGAGTTTGATGTACCTGATAGGCTCTACTATAATGCAAGATGTCAGATTCTTATCCATAATTAGCCAAAAATTATCTCATAATGCATCAGATGCCATATCATCGTGCATCAAAATACTAGACTTTCAACAAGCCTTTACTAACATCAATATTGTGTTATCTTATGATTCTTGTTGCTTTGCCTATTTTTGTTTGTTTCAATATTATGAATTACAGATAATAATTTTGATAATTAATGCTCAAAAATAGGGGAAGAAGTGAAGGTAGATTGAAAAAATAAGAAAATCATAGATGGGGGATTTAGTGATACAATATTGGTATTTACAAGGGTTCGCATATATACATCTTTTGGGGTTGTTTGGGTCTCATGTACATGGAAACTAACAAATTTTTTTAATGGTAAATTATAAAGGGAAGAATCCACTTCAGTAGGGGAATATGGTGGGGGTGGTTGCTTGGGTAGAGGCTATACAGGTTATGGAGAATTTTTCAAAAAATGGGAAGATAAAGGAGATATACTTGATCCTATCACTTCCAATGTTGGCTACTAGATTGTTGCATCAAATCTACAGGTTTGTTTTGCTCTCTCAATAGATTTCTTATATTTAACATGTTGTGGGGCATTCAATTAAGACTTGGTCTTTTTTGGGCTTGATGCAGTGATTGCTTTTCTTGTATGTGCTATCACTTGTGTTGCTTCAACTTCTACAATGTGTCGTATTGGCTTTTCCTCACTCGATTCTGAGACATTTTAAATTGTCAAAATAGTTTCAAGTACACTAGCCTCCTCAGCTTGAGTTTTCTATTTTCTCTATAAAGGGAGGTCCTATGAGCTTGCATCTTCTTCTGAATTCTCATAACCAATCAAGGGTCCTACTTGATTGGGATATTGTTGAGGGACCTCTTATTTATTGAGATTAGAAATGGACCAAGATCGAAATAATTCCAACTTATCATGCTTTCCTAGTTTTACTCAATATGTGTCCCATTTGAGTACAAGGTCGCCTTAAACTATTTTAATGACGACCTTTTGTCAAACTATATCTTAATGGATGCTTGATGCTAGAAAAAATTATTCTATGCTTTTTTTTTCCTTTTTTATTCTAATAAAAATAATTCTGCCATTCTCTTCTCAACTGGCTCTACATTTTTTTATTTTGATTGGTTGATAACCTTCAAGGCAAACTACTCTAGATGAATTGGCAACAAAACTTCTTTTCCATAAACCAAATTATAGCGTGTGGTCTTCAGAGCCTTCTTGATCATTATTCTATCTGCCCATAATGCTTGATTTAGTATTAATGCCACTTCTAATTGTTGTTGATATTCCTCTTAATTATTTTTATTAAATTGTTATACGTGGACTCTACTAGTCCATTGCCTTATGGGTAATAAATAGGGAAACCCTTCCAATAAAAACCATATTTTTTGGTAAATTCCATGGTCTTAGCCCTATGGATGCTCTATCATTATTAGACACTATTGTAGAAGGGATCCCAAATATGGTGATCAATCTCTCAAGAAATTCAATGACAGTATCTTGATCTACATGTTTGATTGCTTTTGCTTCAAACCATCAGGTGAAGTAATTTGTCATTGTCAATGTGAATTTATATTTGATAGAAGAATTTGGATTTATCATCCCAATAAAATCTAATCCCGTTGTTGAAATATTTCTTCGACAATAATAGACTAGAGAGGCATTGTCATATTGGTTTTTCTACCAACAAATCTTTGACACTTGTCACAAGCATTATCAAATTTAAAAGCATTAGTGAATAATATCGATAAATGATACCCAACTCTCAAAATTTTGGCTATTATGGATTGACCAGAGTAGTACCCTCCTAAGAAACTAACATGAAACTCATTCAACATCTTCTTTACCTTATCTGGTTGTATGCATCTCAATAAAACACCATCAAAAAAAAATTTGGTACAAAACATTAAATAAAAGTATATCATATTTTGAAGTCTATAACTGTACCTTTGAGAGTCTATGAACTTATCCAAACACTTCCTAGCTTCAAGAAAATAAGTTAATTGATCTATCTAGGTATTATGCTCTATTTGGCCTTCGTCAATTGTGATTCTTCTTGTTCTTCGGTCAATAAATTGGAATTCGGTGTTGCAGAGTTCTCCAGTTATTCATAGAGTGCTCTTCCCTTGATCAACTTAGTTATTTTAATATCTATATTGTATTCTTAGATTTTTGTGATCCATCTAGCTCTTTTCTCATCTAATTCCCCTTACACTATGAAATTTTGGACATCTAGATGCACAACATAAACTAACGTTTTTTCTCTACAATATATAATACCTTAATTTTTTAGGAGATTTCATCAGAGTAAAAACTTATTTTCAATGAAGTTGTAGTATTCTTCGTGGTCATGTAGATTTTGACTTATAAAATCTATAGGTCAATCATTATGATCATTTTCTTTTTGAGTGAGTATGATCGCATAACTCTCTTCTGCTCCAAAAACATAGAGAATGAAGTCTTTCTTGTAATCGAGGTTAGCTAATACTAGGGCTTTGGTTATATCTTCTTTTAGCTTTTGAAAACCTCTTCTCTAGTTTAAATATTCTTTATGATATTGAAGCTAGAGGATTTTGATTGCCTCTTTTCTCCTTTTTTTTTTAAGCAAAAAACCCCTTGCGGGGCCACCTTCGTCTGAGAGACCACGAACAGGGGGTTCTACATCGTCAAAGTCACTCAAGAGTCGCACCCAACCCTACCCGCACCAACATTATCAATTGGATTTTGGATACCCAATTCATATTTTTGGTAGGGTGGATATTTGAACCTAGGACCTCCCTTGGAGGATTGCCCTCTCCTCTCCAACTCACCTACAACACCTGGGTATTCTCATTTTTTTGACTTATTAAATTTCCTCTAATATTCTTGTGTTGCTTAGTAACTGGAGGATACCGAATCTTGTTTCTAGTTTGTTCCTGAGTTTTATCTTCTTTTGCTTGCACTGGTTTATGTTATTCTTTAGGAGACTCTGCTAAAAACTGCTCTGCTTGCTGAGTAGTTTGAGGTGATTTCTTTTTTGACCACTTTGTTTGCTAAGATAAAAATTTGAATGGGTCTTGTCTTTTAGGATCCACTTACAATGTTTTTTTACCCGATTAGGTTAAGACTACAATTGACTCATATACTTGCACCATAAAATTTTGATTCACTTCCCATAACATATTAGGTTAGTTATTTTATGCTCTCTTTGCCTTTTCAACAATAATTTTTTGCATCTGATGTTGGTGAAGCATACAAGTATTTTTGCCATGAGGGTCATTGTAAGTTGAGCACCGATAATTTGATTCTAATGTTAAAGTAGAAGAATCATCTTCTTTGTTATTTTATACTGCATTAGATCTTCCACCAACATTACTAGAAGAAGCTCCTTGATATTTTACCATTTATGGAAATTTTTGAGGCTAGAAATTCCTTTCCACTTCTCTTATTTTCATGGTAGTGATCTCATATGTCATATTTTTTAGAGTTATCATTGTTTCATTCATGCTAATTATTTGAGGTTTAGGAGATCGTAATGCAGTTATGGTAGGATGTGTTAGTAATTCTAGGGTTGGTGGGTTTACTAGTAATTCTAGAAATTATCTTGTAGGGATTGGAGCTATATTTGGAAAATGAGTGATTGTAACCGATGCTTGTGTTTCTTATTGTGGAATTTTTAGTAAAATTGGCATTATGTTCCTAGGAGGAAGTTTGCCTATAGCTATAAGAGTATTTTTTGCCATTATAGTTGCTTGGTAAATCTTTGGAACATCAATACATTAGATTTTCATATCAACAATCTTAATTCTGGGTTGAAAGCACAAAATTAATAGTATAGAGCTTGGGGATCCATTGACCTAATTTCTTGTGGCACTTTTTTCCACGTTCTATCAAACCTAATGTTAAAGTCCATTGTTGCTTCTTGAGGATGCCTTTGTATAGTGGTGAACTGGCTTAGTAGTGAGAATAAATTTGCTTGTTCATTAAATTCATGCAATAGTCTACCAAAAATTTGTGCCCATGAATGAATACAACTATCCTGAAGGGTCTGGTACCAATAAAGTAACTTACCTTTAAATTATATTACCAACAACCTTATAATAACATCCTCATATTGAATATGGATTACAGCTAAGGAGGCTACATCTTGACAATGTTCATAGGCTATTTTTCTAGTGTCGCCATATGTTGGTAGAGCCTTTAATGTTGCTTGAGGAATGGGATTGTGATTTACCTAGTTAAGTGGTCCTATGTTATTTAGGTGGTATTTGAGCCATTTTTTCAAGTCTAGCTAAGTGGACAGATGATAGAGAAGTAAAATGTATAGATCCTTTACTTTATGTAGGATTTGAAGAGGAAAATGATGTAGAAGATGTTGATGATCTATGTCTTCTAAATTCTAATGGAGGCAATTCTACAAATAGTAACAATTCCTCTAAATTTTTAGTTGCTACTCTTGTGAATATAATCTTGTAATTCAAATGGCAGTTGGGTTTATTTTATAATTATTTTATTTTATCATAATTTCTAGGTGATTGGGTAGATATATATTTAGAAAAAAATATCACCATGATTCTACTCAATCAAGGAGGTGAGATTTGTGTCCCATCGGGCATGCAAAATATTTTTGGTCTAAAATATACCTAAGTGGATGAGTGGCACTCTAAAGACCTTGACCAAGATTGGAAGACCTAAAAATAGGATTTTCTAGCTCAACCTCTAGAGTAGGTTGGTTCCTATGGTTCTAGCTACACTAACAAACAAAAGAGAAAATGGGATTTGAAGGCTAAAGTAAGGAATGCATAATGTTAGAGGCTAGACTTAAATTGGAATAAATTTAACAACATCAAGAGACATAAAGCATGAGAGTATCACACTTTGAACCATAAAATATTGCCTAACAAACCAAATTTCCCTTAATATTATAAAGCATTTAAACTTATCAAGCACTTAAACATTATCAAGCATTCCAAGAACTAATGAACTACAAATCTAGGGAGAAATCTAGAAAGTAGAATAACTATAACAAAATGAACCATTCACGTAGCTTTAGCAACAATGCTTAGCAATTAAATTAAAACATGTTAGGAATGAAAGAGATGATATAATATAGATACAAGAATAATTACAATATATAGGTATGAGGCCTATATGAGAACATGACAAGTGTTAAGGACACATGTCATAATATGCACAGATAAAGTACACATTAATATTCTAACATCCCCCCTTAATGTGCACTTTTCTAAAAGAACCTTAATATGCTCTTTTATTACCTAATTTGGTTTGGGATCATGCTCTTGGTGCTTGGCTCTCCAACTATGAATAATGCTAGATCAATGGTGTATACATCACGATCTGTTACCTTAGGGTCAACCACTTCCACGGGTCTGTTTCCCCTGGGTTAGTCATCTTAGTGTCTTGAGGTCATCCTGGGTGCCTTAGGATCAGCCTCTTCCTCTGGGTCTATTGTCTTTGTAGGTCATCCTCTAGGTATGTTACCTCTCGTAGGTCACTAACTAGGTTCACCATGAATATCATCGCCCCTCATGGTGATACTCAATTTAGAAGGTGTCGGTCTCTACAAAAAATACACCTTAATACAAAGAATATGTGAGCCATATGTGACTGTCGGTCTCTATCGAAAATGCACTACAAAAATACAATAAAATGAGCCATAGAATCCAAATGTGGAGAAGAAGAAGAAAGAAGAGAATCTTTTGAAGTATCTATGTCTATAGTCTTCAAAATTTTATCCAAAAATGTCTTCGGATAGAGTCTAGGGTGTCAAAATTCTATAGTCCCTAGAGTAGGTGTCCTTATGGTGACCTCCTCATCCTACCGGAATGCATGGATAACTAGCCACTGCATTCGCCAGGTGCTATAGGGAAGGTGACTAGGTACTAGGATCACATACAAGTACTTGGGAGTGTCGGGTTCAACCGAGAGTGCACTCTATGATAGAACAATCTTTGAGGCTAAATAATGCATATAGGACTGCCTCAAAATGAAATTTGGACACCACTAATGTGTTTTTCTCAAAAAAACCTTTTTTATGACTATAAAAACCCCTATTTTTAGGTGTCAATGTGGCCTTCATTTTGGAAAAAAACAACAGCATGCCTCTCTAGGCAGTAAAATAAACATTAGGAATAAAATATTCCTGGGCCTTCCATCCTTGAAATTTTGAAAAATACAATAAATGGCCATGTGGGATTGTCGGCCATAAAAGCTGCTCCATTAAAGTGATCCTCCCCTTGTCAGTCATAAAAGATGCCCATTAAAGTGGTCCTCCCCTTAGTTTTAAAACATGCAAAATGGAGCGCTCAAACTAAAAATTTGAAATTTCAACAAAGTGACCACCATGTGGCAAGAGCGGGAAGTGGTCCCCCCTTTTGTGTTCAAGAGCGGGAAGTGGTCCTCCCCTTTGTTATAAAACATGCAAAATGGAGTGCTCAAACTAAAAATTTGAAAGTTAAAGAAAGTGACTACCATGTAGCAAGAGCGAAACACAAACACACTTAGGCTAAAAAATTTTGAATTTTTGATAGCGGCAACAATGGTCAAACTACGATAAAAAATGGAACAAGTGGCACGATCATGTTGGCAGCATCAACAAGTGGCGCAAGGGTTATGCCGTGCTAGTGCCTCCAACTGGCACTCGAGAGACCCCGCGTTGGAGGCCTCATGATTATCCCATAGTAGTCATTTCAATAGGGGGCATTGCCTCTCTCAAATGCCTACAATGCCTCTCCTATGGCCAAGTTAGATGTTCTAGGGGCCATCATTCTGGTCCTTGGTAAATTTTGCAGTTGTAGGATAGCAAATAGGTTTGAAAGTCACCAAGAATTTCATTGCTAGTAATAATAGTCCAACTTTTGGAAATACTACAACTAAAAAAACTGACAAGCATATGATAAGAATTTGATCATTTTCACCACTGGTTTGTGCTCATGCGTGATGATGAAGGCAAATAATGGGCGACAGTGCAATGGAGATGGCCACGATTCTTTGATTGTGAGCCGATTCGATCTAGTCAGCATTAATTTTTTCTACCACACCTGAATAACATCTCCAAAGAAAATAAACAATAATAATAAAGCACATTTTCCAAGCAATGATGTGTAGATATACAATACATGCTAATCCACCAGTGGATCCATCAAGTAGAATGCTCCATCAAAGTTGTCACTCAGATCCAGAGGAGGTTTCAGCTTCACACACCGGAATTCACAGTGAATGCAGAGGACAACAAACTGTAGATCTGCTACAGTACTAACATCTCAATCTTGAGAAGTTACAGGAAGCACTCACTTCCTCTCAATCACCAAAAATATAGAGGTAGATCTCCCACTTGGTCAAATCCTACCAGACAAATATATCAAAACATAGGAAATATAGCAATGGCTTCAGGAGAAACAATGCAACTACTGGGGAACACGTCCACATGGAAAGAGTGACCAATCAAGATGAAGTAGTAGCCCATCTCACCATGGCCAAAGCATGTTGCCCTCACTTCAATCAAATTTTGTAGTATCATTTGCCCCGATAGCAAAGTAGAAGTTTTCTGGAGCAACCAAATTTAGAAGAAATCTATCTATGGAATCAAGCAAAAATCTGCATGATATAACTTCAATGTATGTACGAGTTACACTAGAAACTGGTAGCATGATCTAAAAAAAAATTTAGGTATCGTAGAACCAAGCAAGCAATTTTTGGATGATCGTTATTTGGTGGTCTCCTTGGTGCGCTCCAACTGTGAAAGTGTCATCCACATTTTTTTTGAACAGCCAATTCAATTAAGCATCAATTGACAATACAGGGGATCTTACTAGTGTTGAAAAACATTCTCCCACATGCTTCGACACGTAGTTCTTGGTTGTTCTCTACAATAATAGTACTAGAAAGGCACCATCGATGCCAATAATAGTGATAAATAATAGCTACTTTGTCTTTACAATGCATTCTTTCGTTCATCAAAGTGCAGGTCCTTGTTCGACCCTCCGAGATTTCTCAGCAAGGACAAAATGATTTAGAGGCTCTCCAGAGAAGAGAAGACTCAAACTGAGGACATCTGGAAGATCAAATAGCACTTGTAGGGGAAAAAGTGTATAAAGAGGCATGTAACCCTTCAAACTATATGCCGCACAACTTACAGCCAAAAAATCAATTTTTTGTTTGGAGCAATGATCACCAACACCTGTTTGCTATGAAAAAAAAAAACTCGCTATGAGGTACGAACGAGCTAATGGTCGACATACGACATGGGACACTTCGGGAAAAATACAGATCATCTTCATGGCCTAAAATAGAAGCAAAATGAGTAAAACAAACGTGGCGAGTTGCATGAACATCAATACTCCCAGCTCACTTTAGGTTTGGTACGATCAGGTACTCTTATATATGGAGCTATGATGAGTGAAATGGTGTGAGATTGTCTCACTTACAGGAAACAATTCCACTTATGGTCTAATCCTCACAACTCCACAACCATCCAAAGTAGGTGGCAGATTGCTGTGCTCACGGGAAAATACCAACAGTAGCAAACTTCACCACTTTTCAGTTTCAAGCAGGACGTGCCATCAAATATGGCACCAAAACAAAGCCCTCCTTAAAAATAGAACTTGTGTCCTCTTATTCCTTTGCTCACATCATCTCACAACTCAGGCTGACAAATCCACGAGGCAGATTTAAACATAAGCTAGAAATTGGCCAACACTGGCCAAGAAGCCCTCAAATATGATATCTTCCCGGAGTGAACAATAAAATCAGCCTAATAATGGTTTTAGGAGGATTACCATAAACCCCTAAAATTCAAACTAACCAAAACAAAATTCCCCTCAAAAAAATTACTAGCCATTGATTTCTTCTACGTCTGGTTTCTGATTCATCAATCAAGGATGAAGAGCATACTCCCTCGGTAAAAAAATTATGATGGAGAGGAAAAAATGGAAAAAAATGGAGGAATTTCTATGAAGGAAACCCCCCATGAGGAAAATCTCCTCAGGCTCACAGGGTAGAGAAGGCCCACTCTGATACCATGTTAAAAAATAGAATACTTGATTGATTTATTTCATGTATATTTGTATAAATGGTGAAGTTGATCATTAAGAACCATTGGATTACAACAACTCATCAAATCTGAACTAGGACATATTGAGAGTTAACCTGACTCATGGAAGAGTGGTAACTCAAGTAAGTCTATCCTAGTATAACTTAAAAGAATAATTATTTATTCTAACAAAGTCGTGACCTCCTCCTTCCAAGCATGAGTGGTGAACAGGCATGGGACACTGAGTGACTCATAAACGAAAGGAATATTTTGAACATCGGTCAAGCTGAGGTGCTTCGCTCGTTGAGCCAACTCATATAATAACAGCTCTAAGCATGTATATTTCTTCATCAATGGCAACACTTGCACTTCAATGAGAAGTTCTTCCCATGCATCAATCTCAGAGGTGTCTTCTAAAAACTTTTTTTGGAGTGCCTCCAGTTGTTCCATTGGAATGGGTTCACCCCACTCATCAATAAAGGTCAGAAATCCCAACTCAACAATAGTCTCAAAGTGAGACATGGAAATGGTATGCTCATGCTTAATAGTGTTGAGAATTGTTCGTTCTTCCCTTACCAGGTCCATTATTTGGAAATAACTGTGCAACGTGACCTTGGCATTGGACCAGGCGTGATCCATTTTGCTGAGAGGATGAATGCGCAAGTTGGCATTAGCTAGGACCTGGATCTTCATGGCCATATCCATATACAACTCAAACTGTTCCTTGATATTATCAATCAACTGCTACCCTAGCTGAATTTGTATATGTGCCTCCCAAAAATAATGCAACACTTGAACTTCCTGTGAGGCTAACTTTTCGCAATTTTGAGTTGAGCAAAGACAGGCCTCCTTGACACTTTGCGATGAAAAACCAATAGCCTACGCAGCCTTCTCTGCTAACTAATTATTCATATCTTCAAGCTATTGTTGAAGCCTATGCATTTCTATCCTGGCAATATCTCGTTCTTTCTGGTGCACTCCAACATGCCTATGCAAATAGTCATTTTCAGTGGTAGTATTTTCCTCCTGCACTCTACTATTCGCCAAGGTAGTTTCAAGCTCAATAATTATGTTTTCATTTTCAAAATACTTCTCCTTAAAATGCTCACCGTGCAAGTACACTGAGCTCATATCTTCCTAAATATTGCCCATCTTTTCTACTAGATTTATCTTGGTGAGATCTTCTGTGATAGTCTCATGGATGTAGTCGCTTGGCAACATTTCTCCTTGTGGATTCTGGATCAAGAGAGTGAGCTTAGTCGTGTGGGCTTCCATAGCCACAGGATCAAATATGAATTTCTTAATCAGTCGACCTAGAGCCAAGGCCTCCTTGTGCCTCATGCTCTTCAACCACTACAAAGAGCTCAGGTCTATCTGATTAATCTTCTCTACGTCGGGTTGCTTGTGGGCCACCTACACATCAGGCAGAGACTGCAACTCCAAAAATAGGGTGAATGGAACTAGTGCATCTGAGTGACTAGGTTCAATGGGGGCGAAAGTTACAGTGAGAAGAGGGGGAACTAAAATGGTGGTTTGGGCAAATGAACTGGGTTTGGATACAGTTACGCTTACTCTAGGAGGAGCTTGCGTACTCACAGCCTCAATGGTGATGGTGGTGGCAACAGAAGGGGAAGGATGCAAAAATATATTTGACTTTGATGCATACAAACTAAAAGAAATGGAATATGAGGGGATGGTAACAAAAGGAGCAGCAGTGAATTTTTAGGGGTAGAAGAAGATGGAAGCAAAATGGATGTGGAAGGCATACCGAATGGTAGAGAAATAGAGACAGATGATGATGGAAGCAAAACATATGGAAACAAAATACAAATCACTACACACTCCATAGAAGAAGAAGAGGGAAGAGAAGACGTACCTTTGAGCACAAGCACCGTGTGTTGTGGTGATGGGGTGGCTGCAAAATTACTTCTTCTTGTTGTGCTTCTTCCCTCTCCTCGAAGTTCACATTCCCTTCACCATACAATATTTCTATGTGAGAGCTGTCCTACTGATGTTCCTCCTCTTGTTCTTGGACCATCGAAAATACTTATGCAACCTTAGTCGGGAGCGCTTCTCCTAGAGAGGGATTTACAACTACTGCTAACACATTAGTAACTGTAGGAACCATTACAACTGGAACTGTAGAAACTACGGCAACCGAAACCTCAATGGTAGAAGTAACAACAACACTGATCCTTGGTCTTTTGGTTGCCTTTGGAAATGGGGGTGCCTTTGGCATAGTTTTTTTTTCTAGCACAGGTGTATGTTCCACCTTTCACTTTGTTTGCTGAGATCTCTGTTTAAACACATATTGTTGCTCTTCTTCCTCTGGAGTCTCCTCTTCAATTTTTGGATGCTCTTGTTCAGTTTCATCTTCACCACTATCAGAGTGCTAGAAGCTTTGCTGTAAAATATGGGCAAAGGCGAAGGACTAATGTGAATCGACATACTCATCATAATTTTTTGAAAATTGCTCATCCAATTTCAGCCCGTAAGGAGTAGTCGGCTTCTCATGATGAATCCGTATTATCCACCAATTCATTATCTTCTCTTCAATCCAAGTGGGCTCACTTTCTTGAACTTGATTGAATAAACCCGATGGAGGAATTTGGGTTTTATACTTGGCCAAATTATATTCTACCTCCTATTCATAATAATTTTTCCAAGGCGTGAGCATCATCATCTTCTCAATGTGTCAGTTCATGTTCGGCCCATCAAAATTATTTCTATTCCTCTGGATATATTGTTGAGGGTAACAATGAAAATATTTAGCCTTCACAATAGCTAAAAATTTACCCAGAGGCTCATATCTCCAGCACTACGACAGTTCTATCAAGCCCAAATCTTGTAGTGCCACTATTAGGAGCCGATTCTGTCCAACTTAGCTCATCTCTATACTGTCAAATTTGAATGGCATGTTGCATGTTGTCTTCTTTCCATGCTTGACTTCATATACATCATTTATATAATCTGACTAGTGCACAACTTCCATGGTGAACACATGCTCTATGGCAAAATATGGTAGCAAAAATGGCTTACCTATGAAACCAAAAATTCTCACTACACCCTCGATAAGCAAAAAAATATCACCCTTTTCCTATGCAACAACTGCGTCTCTTAAATTCCATGGCACTCTTTCACACGTACCGTAAAGCAACTCTATTGTCGATCTCAAAAACCAACTATTAAAGCTGTAAAATGACTCCCTCCTTGACAAAATGGGAGTCCACATATAAACTGGTAGGGGTTCATTTTTCTCGCCCACATGCGTTACTGTAATAAAAAGGAAGTGCCACTGTAGTTGAAAGAAGAAAAACCATACCAAAAATGATGTGTGCTTAAATGACCTTAACTCCACAATTTGCATCTTCTCCAGTTGAAAGTTTAACCTTTGGGAAATAAAGTCAGCCCAATCAAATAAAATGGGGTTGTTGCCTTGCCTTATGGTCGCAGGAGAATAAAATTTGACTTTGCAAATACATTGTGTTAAGGACGCCTACCATTTATGCACAATTTTGTCTAAAGGAAAACCAACGACCCATGCCAACATCGAATATATATCCAAGATCTTAAAATATGAAAGCGGCTTTAGCAAATTGGGAAGGCACCCCATCGACGACTCTTTAATTATCTGAGTCTCCATAAATTGGTGCATTGTCACTATGGAGACATATCTATCTTCTTGTTCATTAGTATGTAGTTTTTTATTAACTGCATAAGAAGGTGGCTTCCCGAACGTCGTCTGGGGTGATGGTGATCAAAATTTCTCTTCTAGCATTTCTGATAGCTCTGGTAAATGGGTCATAGAACTGGGCAATGAGTTGTACCAGCTCGGGGTAAGGATGAACTGGTGATCATAAATACCAAAACAACTACGAATAATAGGGCACTGTCATCCAGCTGTGCGACGTTACTCCTTAGCTTACTGTTGTGTCAACATCCTGCCTTAACCTCTCCATGCCTTTGTGAGTAATGAGGTAGTCGCCAATTTTTCCATAGTGTCCTTGTATGGGTCCAAATCGACATAGTCATTTTTTTGAGCCCTTTTTGATCTTCTCCTTTCTTATGTTTTGACTTTTTGGGCTCTGTAGCCTCCGCAACATCCTTGGGCTCCTTGCTTTGCTTTCCAATTCTCTTTTTTATCTGACAAATATTCTGAGCATTTTTGGACTTATTTGCAGCTACAATGCAAAATACACAGCAGTAAAATTTTTAAAATTAAAATAAACTGCGAGCTTTTACCTCACCCTTTATATAGAGAATTTCTACAATCGTTGCAATAAATGCTAAATTAATCTTGAGTGTCTTCAAAAGAATGTGAGTATCGATCGGCTAGCCCGACACCATTCCCAAAGTTCCAATGATTTTTCCTCTGATTTGCTGCCAGATATTCCTGGGAAAGAGTATCCTTTTTGTTGTGTAATTTCATTGTAAATTGTGCCCTGGCGCCTGAATCTTGCTTGGAAAGTTAAATCATTCGGTTAACAACCAATAATAAATATTTGCTACTCCTTAGGAACATAAACATTTTGCACAATGCACATTTTAATTTAAATGCTCTTTTACCTGCATCTCAGCTCTCCGATCATTGCCACGTATGTAAGGGTGCAATAAGTTTTACAACGTGCTTTCTAAAATGATGCACCTGCTCCCTTCTCTTTGATGAAGTTAATTTTGGGCGTTGAACAATTTCGTCCCTTTTCTTGGCGACTTCAAACATCAGAGTGACATGTCTTGCTTTTCCTTATTCTAGAGCGCCTTCGAATTGCTTGAGAATTTCATGGTGAATAGCCTTCTTAAAAAAAACTCTTGTTTGATTTCACTTTTTTTTCCATGTTTAGAAAATTAGATTTTATAAAAACAACTTACGACTTTTTCCCTTTTTTGCTTTTCCTTCACTTACCTTATTTTCTTCAAGCTTAGAGAAATCATCTTTAAAGCAACTTCTTGTCTCTTTTTTTTTTTTTTAAACTAAAATAAACCCTTATCACTCTATTGTTTTTAAAGAAACGTATTTGTCCAAACCAAGGGCAAATGACCCTTTCGCTCATCGCTCGGGACGAACATGACATCGATCATACACTTATCTTCGTCGAACATGATATCAAGGCTATTAATGAGTTCGCCCCAACCAAAGGGCAAACAATCGCGTCGTCCCTACTAGGGGCGAACACAATTTTCAAATATCATTTTTATTTGTGCTTTTATTCTCCAAATGGGACATCAATGTTGCCAGCGAATTCACCTCTGCCTTAAATTGAATTGTTTTGTCACCTCTCCCTTTGGGTGAACAAAATTGGGAGCGTCCGAAGTTTTCTTGGATTTTCTATTTTTTCTTCTCTTTTATTTTATTTTATTTTATTTTATATATATAAAGACATAACAATAACATCCATAGTTAAAAAGAAATAACATATTAAAAGGAATATTTACATATGTACAAGTGGGTACCTCTTCAGAACTTTTTATTGAACATAGGCCTTCAAATGAAGACCATTCATCGGGATAGGAAGATCACAACCCTCAATATCATGAAGATGATAGGAATTCGTCGAATTTACTACATAAATTTGAAAAGGGCCTTCCCAGATAGCATCAAAATGATAGTGTTTTTCTGGCTTAGCCTTCTTCTCATTCCATTTTAAAACCAAGTCTCCTACCTAAAAACTTCATTCGGTTGCTTTCTTTTTGAACCATCTCTGCATTTCTTTTGCATGCTCAGCAAATGCTTGATAAGACTGCTCTCTATCTTCTTCCAACTATAATAATTGTGCCAACATTGCACTCATAGGATCATATTCTTCACCTTCATATTGAAATAACTACAACATTTGGAGTACCAAAATCTCAATATGAGTGGGGAGAACTGCCTCTTTTCCATAAACCAAGGCATACAGAGAATTTTTAATGGATTTCTTCACAGAGATACAATCTGCCCAAAGCACTTGGTTCAACAATTAGTGCTAGCTTCTTTTATTATTGCCCATTATTCTTTTTAAAATCCGCAATAAATTTTTATTAGTGGATTCTGCCAACCCTTTCCCTTGAGGATAATAATTGGATGATGTCTTCAGATAAATGCCATATCTTCTAGCAAACTCTATGATTTTGGTCCCAATGAATGGAGTTCCATTATCAGTTACAATTGAATTTGGGATACAAAACAAGTAATAATCCCTTACAATAAATAGATAACAGTTGTTTAATCAGCCTTCTTGGTAGGAATAGCCTCTATCTATCTAGTGAAATAGTAGTCGTCGTTAATATATACTTGTGTTCTGTAGGAGTGTGGATCAATGACTTCGATGAAGTCAAGACCCCGCTGTTGGAAAGACACTTCCACTTGAATTGGGCACAGGAGGAGAGCTCCTTTTCTTATTCTTCCAACGTATCGTTGATAGCTATCACAATGTTGCCTCACTTTATGAGCATCAATGAAGAGAGTGGGATAGTAATAGCCTGCTCAAATAATTTTCAAATCCATGGGCCTTCCTGCATAGTGACCACTAGATAGTCCAAAATGGAATTCTTCCAATATTTTCTCCTTTTCAGACTCCACACATCTGAGAAGAACTCCATAAATTTTCTTGTGATATAGTCCGTTTGGTGACAAAATGTACTTGAGCGATTGCAACCTAAACCTCTGGCACTATGAAGCATCAAGATGATTTGGACATCTCCCATAAGTAAAATAGTCAACCGGCTCTTCTTTCCAATCTTGGTCTCTCACAACATGATTTGCACAAATGCTTTTTCCAATGTCCTTTTCATGCATCATATCCAATAACTCAGAGGGAGTACTTTTAGCTAACTCCTGGCATAAAGCTCACCTACAAACAAGTTTTGTTGGTTGAATATCCACATTGTACTCTTGAATTTTTGAGACCCAACATGCTCTTTTATCACCTAGTTCTCCTTGGAGAATAAAATTTTGGACATCTGGGTGTATAACATAGACAACAGTATTGCTCTGAGAAATAAAGTGTCGAAACTTTTTTAATGATTTCATTACTGCATAGACCTGTTTCTCGATAAAATTATACTTCTCTTGGTGTGGCACAATAACTTGACTCAAGAAGGCAATTGGCTTATCTTCTCCATCCTCTTGTTTTCGTGTCAATACTGCAACATCGCTTTCTTGATCACCCACTACATAGAGGATGAAATCTTTTGAATAGTCTAGATTAATCAGAAATGAAGCTTGGATAATTCTTTGTTTAATCTCTTGAAAAGCTCATCTTCTGACTTTCGTCCACTTAAACTTCATATTCTTCTTTAAAAACTTTGTCATAGGTTTCACAACCTAGGCGAAATCAGCAATGAACTTGCGGATGAAATTTATTTGACCGAAGAAATATTGTAGGTCCTTTTTATTAGCAGGTAACGGCAACTTCATGAGTGCTTCAACTCTTGCAGGGTCAATTGTCAATCCTTCCTGTGAAATTACATGGCCCAACAACTTCCCTTCTTTAACGACAAAGATTGACTTCTTCGGATTAATAGAGATTTTGAACTCCTGATATTTCTCAAACACCTGCCTCAAATGAGCAATGTGGTATTTTCTGTGATGCAAAAACATAGTCATATCATCAAGATAAATTATAATAATTCTATTCAATAACTCACTGAAAGTGATTTCCATGGCCCTATAAAAAGTAGCGTTGGCATTTGAGAGTCTGAATGGCATCCATTGGTAGGTGAAGATACCCCACTTAGTGGTGAACATTGTTTTATGTTGATCCTCATCCTTCACCCATATCTAATTATATCTAGAGAAACCATCTAGTAATGATAATATTTGTGTACCTGCAACCACATGAAGGATTTGATCAATCTGTGGCAAAGGGTAATGGTATTTTAATGATGTCTAGTTCTGGTTGTGAAAATCAACACACAATCGAATGTCTCCATTCTTCTTCTGCACTAGGACCAGGTTCACCACCCATGTTGAGTGCTTGATTGGATAAATTATATTTACCTCCAACGTCTTCAACAATTTTGCTTTCATGAGTACATCTATCTTGGGGTTGATAGGCCATTGCTTTTGCCAAAAAGGTTTAACACCCTCCTACAACTCGATGGTATATTGAATCACATTCTTTTTGTACCCTTTTAAATCCTGATAGCTCCATACCACAATATTAGGGTACTCATAGCACAAATTCTTAATATCTTCTAACTATTTAAGGACACAATCAGTTCCAATTTTAATGATCTTTTTTGGTTCTAGTTGTAATTCCTTGTATTCCTTTGCATCCACTTTGATCCTATGCTTTTCAAACATGTTGTTTTTATCAAATAAACTTTCTAGTGAAATAAGACCTCTGGGAATATGATTTTTCTTCAATTGGATCATTCCTTCTCTTTCTTCCTCAACAAGCACTCTATCATCTACACTGGCAGCTTCTCTAAGTAGAAAATTGACTATTTGTTCATCATTGTCAAATACTTGCCAATAAATATTCTTATCCAGAATATAAGGTCTATAGATCACTCTAACAGTATTGGGCTTCCTGACTACTTGCTCTGTGAGAGAATAATTTGCACCAAGAGAGGCTAGAATACCTGCATGATTGTTCTACTCTTGGGAAATTGTCTGAATGTTCAAAGCGATGAAGGATTCAAAAAAATTCCAGAATTTGTTGTGATAGTATTTCAGGTAATTTTGCTTTAACACACACCTATTTGTGGTCTGATTGATAATAAGCTCGAAGTAGCCAAAAATTTGTAGTTGTTTAATGCCCAATTTCAACCAAGGCACAACGTTTCATATTCAGCTGCATTTATTTGTGCAACTCCACGTCATCCTGTAAGAATAAATTTTTTGCATTCCCTTAGGAGATATCAATATGACACCAGATATTGCACCATTCTTGTATCTGGCACCATCAAAATACAACTTCCATAACTAATCCGTGTCAGAATCCTGGTAATTGGGGGATTCTTCTTCGATTTTCTTGGTCTTAGTTATTTTATAACAACCAATGTCTATTCCAATAATTGCATTAAAATCTATGAGCAAAAACTCATCTTCAAGGTGAAGCTCACCCAACGCCTCTCCCATCAAGTCAAGCTCTTCTAGCTCTTCAGTCATCATGTTAACTGTACTTGGATATTCTTCTTCCTCTTCCAAATTTTCAATGTGAAAAGGTGATGGCTTTTCTTTGTGCATGCGAATCCTCTTTCCTATGAATGGTATCTCTAAATACAAGTAGTCTAAGGAAATATATCCTCCTAGCTTAAGCATGAACTCTCTTGAGAGGCACATGCTAAAGTATGGCTCCAGGTCAACTACTACCACTTCTTCGATGACCGTGATTTGTGGTATACTATGAAGGACAATAGGAATATCTTTGATTACTCCCACTATCTTGATCGAAGTCCTATATAACTATAACATTCCTGGGCTACTCCTCGTATATTCTATCCCCATAACTTCATATACTACCTTTGGCATGACAGTAGTTGCAACATCGAAGTCAATCATATAGTTATGTACAATCCACCTCTCCATTCTGAGTGATAAATAAAATGGGGGTGGTATATTCTTTCCTATTGTAGACATTGGTAGCACTTGCGCCAGGACTATTTGAGAAGGATCTTTCTTCTGATATTTAGCAATCTTCAAGGACTCTTGCAATAGGTCAACTTGCCCTGGCAGCTGTAGCGCATCATACAAGCTTACCTTTGCAGGAATCTTCTTCATTTCCTCCATAATATTGTAAGTCGAGATGATTGAAGCCTTATCCTTTGTAACTTGTTCGTACTTTTCTCGATACTGCTAAGTAGCTTCTACTCTTTGTGTCTTTGTCAATGATGGTTACTTGGGTCGCTCCTTGGCCTGTTCTTTTGTTTCATTTTGTGCATGAGCAACCGCTATGGGTTGCAAAGTTGATGCCTTAGTTTACATCTTTTATTGAGATTTCTTAGGCAATATATCCCTTAACTTGATAGAATCCTACTCCTTAGTCCTTAAACTAAGTGCTTTCGTTGGAGGTTATCATTTTCATCTTGCACCTTTGGCTCCGCAGGCACCTTCAAAGGTTCAAGCTCAGCTAGATATACAGTTACTAACTTTTTCTCGAATCTCGTAAGAACCAAAACTTTCTCCAAATATGGCATCATAAAATTGTGATCAACCTCCCTGATCATATTGACTTGTCCGCCAATCGAACTCTCTGCTAGTGTTTGCACATAATTCATATGCACCATGTAGGTTTCTTCTTCGTGAGTATCGTTGCATGTGGAACACCAGTACGCCTTTTCTGTCGTGCTAGTCTCTTCATTTGCTAGCACTGTGGTGCTCTTATCAAGGCCTCTATCGACAGATGCTTACTCTCGAGTAATCGGTAGAGTTTGAAATCTTCTTGATTGAAATTCAGCCTTGGCTTATTTTTTTCTCACCATTGTAAGCTCATTCGATATAGTTCTTAAGACTGAGATATTAGATTTTACTTCTTGCAATAATACCATAAGAGGATTAGGATTAGAATATGTGGTTGGCGCTGGCAATGTCGAAAAAGGAATAGGTGATGGTAGCTGGGGTACTGATTGATTGGGAAACTATGGAAAACCTAGACCCAAACATTATGGGACAGGGATCAGATCCATATGAGGTAGGATTGAACTCCATGAGGAAACTAGATACATGGAAGGCATGGGTTGCAAAAATGCACTTGAATACAAATACTACGAGAGATCAAGAAGAATGGGCATAGTCATTTTCAGAGGGAGCCTACCTATTGCAATCAAATTAGATTCAACTTTCTGGGCTTGTGTGTACATATCTAGGAAGGTAATCACATTGGCTTGTCGCACAACCATTCTGATATCAGTGCTAAACACCCTGAGATAGTAGAATGTAGCTTTTTCATGTGTAGATCGTAAACCATCAGGAATTCTTTGCCAGCTTCATGCAAACTTGACATTAAAGTCAATTATCTCCTCTTGCAGATGCCTTTGAATTGTTGTAAATTGATGCAGCAAGGATTATGGATCAACTTGTTCATGAAAATTTTTAATCAACAACTCTGCCAACTGATCCCATGAGGTAATAGTGCCTGGTTGCAATGATCGATACCAATACAAAAATTTTCCTCTCAGCGATAATACCAACAACTTTATCATCACATCTTCATCTGTAATGTCATGGATGGTCACCAAAGAAGCCACATATTGAATATGCTCATATGCAGTTTTACCAGTACCATCATAAGTTGGTAAAGCCTTCAAAGTAGCTTGGGACACTGGATTTTGTGCTTGTAATTTCAAGGCTCCTGAGCTATTCCATATCGAGAACTATCTAGGTGGTGGATTATGAGCCATGTAGACTGGTATATGAGGTGGACCTTGAGGAACACCAGTGGTCGTGTGAGGCAGAGGTTGAGGAAGACTAGTGGTAGTACTACCTGGGCTTGTGGGAGTGGAAAATACACTAGCTAGTCATGATGATGTGATAGACGGTATATGAGATATATGAGGTAATGAAGATGTACGACGTAAGGTGGCTAATTAAGGATGTTCCCCTAGCCTTTGGATGTTGATTTCGTAGAACTCAATTTGATGATCTATATTTTTGGCCTTCGACCTTGTATTCATGAGACACAGCTTTCGTTGTACTCATGTTTGGATATTTTTGGGTGTAATCGAGGTGCCATATGTTCTAATTCTATAGCACAAAGGTGAACATAAAACCTTAATATTGTTGGAAGTGGAACTCTTGAAGTCCCACCAGGCGTGCCAAAAATTGTTGGTCAAATATCTGCCTAATCATACAAACTTCATTTATGCATCCTAAATACGGTCAACATTGAAAGTCTGAAGGAAAGAAATTTTCCTCGTACCAATCTCCAGAGAGGGATGGCTCCCAAACTAACTCCTACACTGGTTTAAGACTAGAGTTGCAGGAAAGAAATTGAAAATAACAGAAAGAAAGGGAAATATGGCCATAGGCCAAAGTGTAGGATTTAGGGCAAACTAGTAGCAAGAATTCCACCAAGTTTTATAACAACATAAAACAAGAGGAAGGCAGCAAAATTTCACTCACACCTTTGCAGAGACAAGCTCCAAATTGCATTCTAGAACTTACTCACTCACCAGTAATGTTTTAAATCTAGAAATAGAATTTTAAACTTAACAGCAGGAACATGAGCATAAACGAAAATGCTTAAAAACATAAGAAAATCACACACATAAGAATGCTTGAAAATTTCAGAAGCCAGGTCTCTTCTATTGATGCAGATAACTTAGGAAGTTTTCTCACAGAATGTCCAACCTCCTTTACAATAAAAATTTTAATTAGTATTTATAGAGGTTTTGGCCTCTTTCATTAAATGTACATGAGAATAAAATGATGGCAGATCAAGAACAAGAGTGAAGCAATCCCTCCTTGGAATCATTAAAAATCCATATTTTTGGGGTGATGATCCACATTTTAGGTAAACATTCCCAAGAAATCAACATCTTGGGCATCGGTGCACAGAGAATTAGGAAACATTCAATATCTTGGAAATGCACTTCTAGCTTGGAAATCATGAAAAATCCTTCCTGTGCATCTATACGACTTTTTTCTTCACTCAGGATCCACAATTCGATTTGCTTATTGCCACCATTATTTAATGCTTTGTAAAACCCCCCTAGGTGTTATTGAAATATTTGACTATATTCCTCATAGAACGTGACGAAACTATAAAACTGGATGACTCTATTGTCACAATCGCTTCGCTTTCTTTTGCCCTTTTGCTCAAAAATTGAATTCATCATTTAATAAAAAATTAGCTTCGCTCAATCTTTTATTGCCCCGCACGCTCACGTGCTTCTCTTTTAACAACATGTTCACCCATGGGAAGGGCGAACGGGACGTTCACCCCTCAACCGGGGTGAACGTGTTTGCGTTCGGCTCATGAGGCACGTTTGCCCATGGGAGGGACAAATAGAACATTCACCCCTCAACCAGGGTGAACACGATTGTGTTTTATCTTAGCGGCACGTTTGCCTATGGGAGAGGCAAACATGATCTCATTTGAGTTTTGGGGCGCGTTCACCCATGGGAGGGGTAAACAGGACGTTCGCCCCTCAATCGAGGTGAATGCAATTTCACTTAATTGCACCTCTTTTACATTATCAGACCTTTCTTTGATCTTCGTTTATTTTTATGTTCACCTCAAAATGGAGAAAACGGAGCATTCGCCCCATTCATGGGGCAAACACACCTCATATTCCTCTGCTTCTTCGACGCTTTTGGAATTTTTCTAAGTTCTTTGTCTTGATTTCTCCTTCCATTTTGCAAGCCCAAAAACACCTTGATTTTATAGTGCACTTTGAATATAGCAGATTTGAATCCCAAATAAAATTTGCATTTACTATTGTTTAAACATTTATACTATTGATGCAACATTTATACTACCGATGCAATGAAGCTTACATTTGCAAATAAAATAGTAACATAGAAAATTACTTTCAAAATAAATATTGTCGATTACAAAAAAATACCCCAACAAAATTCAAACAAAATTCCCAATGTGGCAAGGTGCAAAACTATCAACACTTGGGCAATTTTGTTGAACTCAATCCATCTTATGCCTTCAGCTCCAACATCTATCCAATGCTTTTCAAAACTTATCTCAACCTTTTTTTAGATGCTAAGTTTCTTAGCTTATCTTGATGACATTAGTGCCTCCAAAATTTGACCACCCTTCTTACTTTGTCATACTCTTACGAATGACTTTGTAAGTTGAAATTTGGATACTTAATCATTGGGCTTTGTTTATCAATTCTTCGTTCAGTACTACATATCTATCATATTTTTATGTACCTTATGGTGATGTCAATATTTAAAATGTCTGACACTCTTTGATACTTAGCCAATGAAGTGAAGCATTTTGTCAGATGTTGAATAGACTTTATGTTGTTCTTAGTGTACCATGTTAAATGCCTTAGAATATTTTCTACTCAGTCTCTATTCTACTGTGCTAGGTTTTCATGCAACCTATGCTGATGTCAACACCTTCAAAAAATTGGCCTTCTTTACTACATAGTTAAGATTTTTATGTACTTGATAGGCTCTACTATAATGCGAGATGTCAGATTCTTATCCATACTTAGCCAAAAATTGTCTCATAATGCATTAGATGCCATCTCATCGTGTGTCAAATACTGGACTTTCAACAAGCCTTTGCTAATTGTGTTATCTTATGATTCTTGTTGCTTTGACTATTTTTGTTTGTTTCAATATTCTGAATTATAGATAATGCTTTTGATAATTAATGCTCAAAAGTACGGGAAGAAGTGAAGGTAGATTGAAAAGGTAATAAAATCATAGATGGGGGATTTAATGATACAATATTGGTATTTATAAGGGTTCACATATATACATATTTTGGGGTTGTTTGGGTCTCCTGTACATGGAAAGTGGAAATTATTTTTTATGGTAAATTATGAAGGAAAGAATCCTCTTCAGCAGGGGAATATGGTGGGGGTGGTTTCTTGGGTAGAGGCTATATAGGTGATGGAGCATTTTCAAAAAAATGGAAAGATAAATGAGACATACTTGATCCTCTCACTTCCAAGTTGGCTACTAGACTGTTGCATCAAATATTTCAATTTGTATTTTTATCCTCATAACTTCCTGCTCCACTTGTCATTTTTAGCTACTCTTTATGTCTCCTTTTGGCCAGTACCTGAATGACTTTTTTATTTTGCTCTCTGACTAGATTTCTTATATTGAACATGTTGTTGGGATTTTGATTAAGACTTGTCCTTTTTTGGGCTTGATGCAGCGATTGCTTTTCTTGTATATGCTATCACTTGTGTTGCTTTAACTTCTACAACATGCCCTAATGGATCTTCCTCACTAGATGTTGAGGCGTTTTCAATTTTCAAAATAGTTTCAAGTACTCTAGCCTTCTCAGCTTGTGTTTTCTATTTTCTCTGTAGAGAGAGGTCCTTTGGGCTTGCATCTTCTTTTGAATCCTCATAAACAACCAAGGGCCCTGCTTGAGTGGGAGTTTTTTGAGGGACATCTTCTTATTAAAATACCTCTTTCCTCCTGATCCCTCAATATCATTAATTCTAGATATCTTTCTCCCTGGTGATCCTCCATCCAATTTTCATATTTGGCATCAAATTCCTTTTCGAATCAAAAGCATTGGGAAAACTTTATTTTTCTTATCACATTGACAACATGAAATCCACCATTCTCTAATCTTGTTATGTTTCTCTTGTAGGTCATATTTAATCTTATCTATGAGTTCTTAACTTATCCATTGCTCCTTATTTCTTACCAAATCATAAACTTGTTTGAACTCGTGGCATTTCCTCCATGGAGGTCGTTATTGCATCTCATTGATATTGATTTCAATGGCTTGATATTCTTCATTATTTTTGAACTAATCAATATTTGGCCATGTAAAATGATCAAATTCTAGGGTTTTATTATTTGATTCTACCAATTTTACTCTTTGGGTCATAATTCCACATGTGTAGGCCTATATGCAATTGGAGGGCATTGAGCTTGTCATCCAAAATCTTCGCTTGACCCCTTGTTTTCATGACTATATCTTTAAACCTGGAGGGATAACCATAAGTGTAGGCTTTCTTGACTTTGGATCTAAAATTTTCATTTGCTTCATCTATTTGTTTGCATAGTTTCATGCTAAATACCTAGTCTATGACATAATATGGTAGTATATAAGGGGTTTAGGTTATGTTGTACACTAATAATGGTGTCATTTTTTAAAAATACCAATCTCCTAATTCATACTTCTTACCTCATAGCTTATCCATAGCTTCAGAACTTAGGTGCATAATTTGACCATAAATAGATGCCAGAGCAGGCCCTGAAACAATCTATTAAAATCAAGGTATGGAGAAGTTTCTCTAAGAAATAGAGTCCAGTCAACGACAGGGTGATATTGCTCATTGTCTCTTACTTGGATCTTAATACCATGCATATTTGAAGGTATATAAAATATAAATAACCATGCTAAATATGATGGATAACATAATGGCTTTATTTTAGCTTGAGGGCAACCAACTGACTATGAATTTGGAAACTCAAGAACTGGGCCCAATCAAAGAATATAGGGTCATTTGCACTTGAACCGTCATAGTTGTATATGTTAGTGACTACATACACAATGGAGATTTGATAATCATACACATTTATGTGGGTATCCAAACCTAGAATTACAACTATCATTGATAATACTATTTACAAAAAAATCTTAAATCTCTCAAGTTTTAGAGGATTTTCTAGGAAGTCATTTTGGATTTCCCCTATATTCTTACCTATTTTTTTTTAATAATATCTTTCTCTATAAATCCATTTTTTTCATCTATATCAAAAGTATTAGGTGGTGTACCTAGTTGTGTTCCTACTATAAAATATCTTTTGATTTCTTCTTCTTTGATGGTAAATAATCTCTTTCCTTTTGTGACATTCATCGTTGTTATTATTGGGTCAAAATTCTCCGTAATTACTTTGACTAGATCAAGATAGGGGTGAAAAAACCTAGGCATATATTTGGACAAGAATGAATTCTAGGGAGAAGCCTCCAATATTCTAGACAACATTCATATTTCCATTGTTTTCTATCCTTCTCTGAAGCTCTTCAATTTCAATTTTATCATGATAATAGGGTCATAGATATCAGCTAGCCCATATTGTAGCCCCATGGTAGTCTTCTACTCTTTTTTCCCTCTTTTATCTCTAGCCAATATGCACTAGCAAGTTTCATCTATACACATAGACATAGGCAATTGTGTAGATTTTCTCTTACATGAAATACTTTAGCAATTCTACAATATTTTACTCCTTCTATTTCTAAATACTCTATTGTACATTGCTCCTTCCTAGCCCTATTTATATAGCAAAAAGTGCTTGTAAATAATAATTGTTGCTAATTTAATTTTAGGGATTGTGTGTGCTCATCTTTTATGACAAAATATTTCTTTGGATCTGGTAATTAATATAAATGCTTGTGACACATGTCCCTTTTCAATATTGTCATACATTCAACCAATGAAACTTCTAGAAATTCAAAATCTTGTGGCCATTGGGTGTAATTCTTAGCCAATTAGCTTTTACTAGTAAAATGCTGCTTCTACTACAAAACTATTTAAACAAGGCAAACAACTCTAGATGAATTGGCAACACAACTTCTTTTCCATAATCCAAATCATAGGGTATGGTCTTCAAAGCCTTCTTGACCATTATTCTATCTGCCCCTAATGTTTAGGTTTAGTATTACATGCATACTCTTCTAATTGTTGTTGATATTCCTCTTAATTATTTTCATTCGATTGTTATCCGTGGACTCTACTAGTCCATTGCCTTATGGGTAATAAATGGAGAAATTCTTCCAATAAATTCCATATATTCTAGCAAAGTCCATGGTCTTAGCCCTATGAATGCTCCATCATTATCAGACACTACTATAGAAGGGATCCCAAATATGATGATCAATCCCTCAAGAAATTCAATAACAGTATCTTGATCTGCATGTTTGATTGCTTTTGCTTCAAACCATCAGGTGAAGTTATTTATCATTGTCAATGTGAATTTATACCTAAAAAAATAATTTGGATTGATCATCCCAATAAAATCTAATCCCATTATTGAAAGCGTTCTTCTACAATAATTGACTAGAGAGGCATTATCGAATTTTTATTTCTGCCAACAAACCTTTCATACTTATCACAAGCATTAGCAACTTTAAAAGCATTAGTGAATAAGTTCGGCCAATGATACCCAACTCTCAAAATATTAGCTATTATGTTTTGGCTAGAGTAGTACCCTCCTAAGAAGCCAACATGAAACTCATTCAACATCTTCTTTACCTTATCTAGTTGCATGCATCTCAACAAAACACCATCAAAATTATTTCACTACAAAACATTAAATAAAAGTAGCTCATAGCTTGAAGTCTATACATGTACCTTTGATAGGCTATGACTTATCCAAACACTTTCTAGCTTTAATAAAATAATTCAATTGATCTATATAGGTATTATGCTCTATTTGGCCTTATATTGACTGTGATTCTTCTTATTCTTTGGTCAATAAATTGGAATTCAATGTTGGTCGAATTTTCCAGTTGTTCATAGAGTTATCTTCCCTTGATCAACTTAGTTGGTTTGATCTCTATGAATAACACAAGATTATATTGAGAGAGGGGGTGAATAGTATAAGACCAAATTTCACTTTTCTTTCCCAAACAGTATTATCCAATATTATCAATGGCAATATAAATAGCAGTAATCAAAGAAATGCATAAATCATCATACATAATAGAGACACCAATTTAATGTGGTTCACCCAATGTGGGCTACACCACGGAGAAAATATTTCTACTAAAATTTTCTCAACAAATATCTTGGGAATCAATTCCCTATTACAATATTTGTGGACCTCTATCCAAAGGAGACATCAATCCCCTATGCTCTAATTTGTGGATCTCTATCCATAGGATAACTCTTTTCCATTTTCTCTGGTTCGAGGAACTTGATCTAGGAGATCTCTATCTCCTCAACTGGTTCGTGGATCTCTCTCCACAGAAAAACTCTATCTTCCCTACTGGTTCACAGATCACATTCCATAGGAGAACTCTTTCCTCTTGCTCTGGTTTATGGATCTCTATCCATAGGAGAACTATTTTCCCTCTACTCTGGTTGATGATCTTATAGAATAATTTTGCCCCCACTACTTTGGCTAATGGATCTCTATCCACTGAAGACCTCTGTCCTCACTACCCTGGCTAATGGATCTCTATCCACTGGAGATGGTTGTTCTCTGCTCTATCACCTACAAAGCTTGCTCTCAACTCTATCTTAGATCTATACCAAAAAAAATTCCAAATGTAGTACAAATATTCTCTAACTCTGCTCACAAATCTGCTCATAAATCTGTCTTAAATCTATCCTCAAGCCTTAACACAAAGCTTGATCAACTCTACTTAGATCTGCCCCAAGCCTTAACACAAATCTTGAACAAATCAAACCTGCTCTCAATTTTATCTCAAGTCTTCACAAGACTTGATCAAATCTACCTTCAAGTCTTCACCAAGACTTGCTAAAATTTACCTTCAAGTCTTCACCAAGACTTGCTCAAATATGCCTTCAAGTCTTCACCAAGACTTGCTCAAATCTGCCTTCAAGTCTTCTCAAGAACTTGCTCAATATTCTCTCAAGTCTTCACCAAGACTTACTCAAATCTGATCTAGCACATGCTCAAACCTGCTCTAACACATGCTCAAAATAACTCATAAAATATGCTCAATCAATCTCAAATCTTCCTCACAATGCTATCAAATGCTTTGTATAATCTTCAAAGTAATTTCTTTAACTTGAAGCAGTTTAGACATATTCTATTCAAATTCGTTTAACATCTAGAACATATAGAGAATGATGTATTCTATCAAAAACTCAATATGTTCTACTCAATCATTAAGGTTGTCACTTTCTCAAATCTGATTTCTAATGTTTGCACATTCACTTTCAATATCACTCAAAACCAATGCTCAAGAAGTTTCACTCAATCATTCAATCAATGAAACACAACTTTCTCACAAACCCTAAACAAGTATTTTCATACTTATTCAAACAAAGAGTACAATGTGGGTCTCAAACCCTAACTCAAATAATCCTCAACTTCTATCTCAAATGTTCTCTAAACATTCACCAATGAAGCATATAAAAAATCACTCAAATATTTCTAACAATGCTTATCAAACAATCCTTTTCACTCCACATTATATTTCACAACATTCATTCCAATATTTCAAATAAAGGATGATGTGCCCATACCTCTTTGCTTTTATGGAGATATGTCTTCAAAACCTATTTTACTTACAACCAAATCCTTTTGCCAATTCTAGGTTAGATAGCAACAGTCTATCTCAAAATCTCCACAAGAATATTCACTTCAACAAATATTTCACCATACAAGAAATATAATAAAATGTCAAGTTACAAATACACCTTATCACTCCTTCACTTTCAAAATAATATTCAACACATTAAAAATAAAGTTCCTTGTTTACACCTTATAATCTCCAATACTTTCAAAATAATATTCAACACACATCAAAAATAAAGTTCCTTGTTTACACCTTATAATATCCAAAACTTGATTTTATTTTCTAAGCACCCAAAATAAAATATTCAATTAACACATCTTATGACTCCCTAAACAATTCCACCCTTTGGCCCTTTCAATATTATGCAGCCTCAAAACAATTTTCGTTTTCCAAAACCTTTGAAATAATTAACTCAAAAATTGCATACCTTAATAGTTGGCCCACATCATAAAATGTTTGCACGAACATCAAAAGCCATCATCGAAATCAAAACCATGACCTTAGCCACCACAATGCCCTAGCCAAATCTAGACTACCACCTGTGCTATGCACTCACACAAGAATCGAAGTGCACTCTTTCCCATACAGTATATGCTTCTCACAAAGTTCACCAAAAACAAAAAGCTCTTTCCTCCTTCACCAAAAACCAACTGTGTGGGATTCAAAACTGAGACACACCTCCATGAATACCTTAGCCAAGCCTCAACTACCGTTTGTGCTAGCTAGCCTGGATGAATCTAAGTCTTTCATCATTTCCTCTTACACTGCAACATCTGCTTCAAAATTAGCATAGACCTTTGTCTTCTTCTCCCTTTCAAAATTTAATCGAGCGCATGCGAGGGAGATTTAATTCATGGTATGAGATTGCTTTACCAATGCAAAACCTTTGTATATTTATATGTGCCTCAAATTACATTGTGACGTCAGCTCATTTAAAATCCAACTTTGGCTTTTGATTTATATTATATTTAAATTATAATAATTTAAATTCAATGAATTTAAATATTATAATTTAAATATCAAAATTCTTTTTGGGCATTTTATTAAGGCTAACCTTTGCCACCATTTAATGAATATTTTAACCTTTGTTCCATATATTATAATGCAAATCATTATAATATTATTTCTTTTAAACTTGTTTTCTTTTCCTTTTGAAAAGCCCTGTTGGTCGGATATTATAATATTAAGATATTATAATATTAGTCTTTTTCACTTGCTCTCTTTTTGCACATAGTCTTCAAACTTGGCCTTCAAACTTTTCCTTGTCGTGCTTTCATAGCCCATGCCATTTTGACATCAATGACAACCTAATATGCTCAAATTTCCAACACTCTATATTGTATTCTTATATTTTTGTGATCCATCTAGCTCTTTTCTCACCTAATTCTCCTTACACTATGAAATTTTGGACATCTATATGCACAACATATACTAATGTTCTGCTCTACAATATATAATGCCTCAGTTTTTTAAGAGATTTCATTAGAGTAAAAACTTATTTTTCAATGAAGTTGTAGTATTCTTTGTGGTCGTTTAGAGTCTGACTTAGAAAATCTACAGGTCGATCATTATGACCGTTGTCCTTTTGAGTGAGTATGACCGCATAACTCTCTTCTGCTCCAAACACATATAGAATGAAGTCTTTCTCATAATCGAGGTTAGCTAATACTAGGGTTTTAGTTATAGCTTCTTTTATGCTTTTGAAAACCTCTTCTCTAGTTTCGATCCATGTGAAGTTTACCTCCTTTATAAGCATCTCTATCATTGGTTTCATAATTTGAGAAAAATCATATACAAATTTTTGGATAAAATTAATCTGCTTAAATAATGATTGCAAACCTTTCTTATTTTGTGACAATGGAAGTACTAGTATAGCTTTTACTCAGTTTGGATCAATAGCTAAACCTTTTTTTGACACCACATGGCCCAACAATTTTCCTTCATGCATGACAAAAAATGACTTTCTTAGATTAAGTGACACCCCAAATTCTTTGTATTTTTAAAAAACTAGCCTAAGATGATCTACGTTATTTTATTTTTTATGGGAAAAGACTATCATATCATCCAAATAGATAAATATTACTTTGTTCACTAGCTCATCAAAAGCTAAATTCATAGACCTTTGAAATGTGGATTCAACATTTGATAGTCCAAAAGGAATTCTTTGATAAATGAACATTCCCCTCTTGGTTGTGAATGTAATTTTATACTGATCTTCATCTCGGTTCCATACTTGGTTAAAGCCTAAAAATCCATCCAACAAGGAGAATCTCTTTGCCCCAGTAATAGAATGCAAGATTTGATCAATTTGAGGCAAAGGATAGTGATCCTTTAGGGATGCTTTGTTCAATTTTCTAAAATCCACACAGAGGTAGATTTCTCCATTTTTTTCTAATGGGTACCAGATTGGCTATCCATGTGGAATGTTTGACTAGGTAAATGATATTTGCATTGAGTAGATTCAACCATTCTTGTTTCATTAGTGTTTCTATCTTTGGATTTACTGGAATTTACTTTTGTTGGAATGGCTTAGTATTTGGAATCAATTCTATGGTATGCGGGATAGTATCTTTGTTATAGACCTTTAAATCATCATAGCTCCATGCAATGATATCACTAAATTCTTTGCACAAACTTAAAAGTTATTGAACCTCTTCTTTAGAGTATTATACTCCAATATTTAAATTCCTTTTAGGTTCCAATTAGACTTATTTGAACTCATGTTCTTTGGCCAATTAGCTAGTCACTCCTATAAAATAAAATTTTAAAGGTAATTAGCCCCTTTGGTTATTGTATACTGCATTAGATCTTCCACCAACATTACTAGAAGAAGCTCCTTGATATTTTACCATTTATGGAAATATTTGAGGATGGAAATTCCTTTTTGCTTCTCTTATTTTCATAGTAGTGATCTCATATGTCAGATTTTTAGAGTTATCATTGTTTCATTCATGCTAATTGTTTGAGGTTTAGGATATCATAATGCAATTATTGTAGGAGGTGCTAGTAATTCTAGGGTTGGTGGGTTTACTAGTAATACTAGAAATTATCTTGTAGGGATTGGATCTATATTTGGCAAATGAGTGATTGTAACCGATGCTTATGTTTCTTATTGTGGGATTTTTGGGAAAATTGGCATTATGTTCCTAGGAGGAAGTTTGATTATAGCTATCAGAGTATTTTTTGCCATTATAGTTGCTTGGTAAATATTTGGAACATCAATACATTAGATTTCCATATTAAACATCTTAAGTCTGGGTTGAAAGCAAAAAATTAATAGTATAGAGCTTGTGGATCCATTGACCTAATTTATTGTGGCACCTTTTTCCATGTTCTATTGAACCTAATGTTAAAGTCCATTGTTTCTTCCTAAGGATGCCTTTGTATAGTGGTGAACTAGGTTATTAGTGAGAATAAATTTGTTGGTTCATTAAATTCTTGCAATAGTCTACCAACAATTTGTGCCCATGAATGAATACAACTATCCTGAAGGGTCTGGTAACAATATAGTACCTTACCTTTAAATGATAATACCAACAACCTTATCATAACATCCTCATATTGAATAATATGGATTACGACTAAGGAGGCTACATATTAACGATGTTCATAGGTTTCTTTTCTAGTGTCACCATATGTTGGTAGAGCCTTTAATGTTGCTTGAGGAATGGGATTGTGATTTACCAAGTTAAGTGGTTCTATGTTATTTAGATGGGATTTGAGCCATTTTTTCAAGTCTAGCTGAGTGGACAGATAATAGAGAAGTAAATTGTATAGATCCTTTACTTTATGTAGGACTTGAAGAGGAAAATGATGTAGAAGATGTTGATGATCTATGTCTTCTTAATGCTAATGGAGGTAATTCTACGAATAGTAATAATTCATCTAGTTTTTTAGTTGCTGCTCTTATGAGCATAATCTTGTAAGTCATATGGCAGTTGGGTTTATTTTATAATTATTTTATTTTAGCATAGTTGGTAGGTGATTGGGTAGTGATCTATTTAGATAAAAACATCACCTTGATTCTACTCAATCAGGGAGGTGAGATTTGTGTCCCATCGGGCATGCAAAAAAACTCTTGGTCTAAAATCTGCCTAAGTGGATGAGTTGCACCCTAAATACCTTGACCAAGATTGGAAGACCTAAAAATAGGATTTTCTAGGTCAACGTCTAGAGTAGGTTGGTTCCTATGGTTCTAGCTACACTAACAAACAAAAGATAAAATGGGGTTTGAAGGCTAAAGTAAGGAATGCATAATGTTAGAGGCTAGACTTAAGTGGAATGAGTTTAACAACACCAAGATACATAAAGCATGAGAGTATCACACTTTGAACCAAACACTATTACCTAACAAACTAACTTTCCCTCAATATTATAGAGCATTTAATCTTATCAAGCACTTAAACATTATCAAACATTCCAAGAACTAATGAACTACAAATCTAGGGAAAAATCTCGAAAGTAAAATAACTATAACAAAATGAACCATTCACGTAGTTGTAACAACAATGCTTAATAATTAAATTAAAATACATACATGGTCTACAATAATTTAAGAAAGAGGCCAAAAAACAATATAGTCTTTAATCATAAGCACACAATACAATCATCACACAGTATGCAATTGTAAAGGCACACAATACAATCATGACCTCTTGAAAGAGCTAAATTCAAGTATATATAGTTTTACAATGCATTTAATTAGCTTAGCATAATTTCTATAAGAGTGGATTGTAGGTTTGCCAGGTTGTTGCAACATGGATGCATCCCTTTTTAGCTCATTCTATTGTAAATAAATTGGCACCATGATGCTAATGTGGCTTACATCTACTTCATCTAAGAGAGTGGCAGCCAAAATATTTTTATTTGATCCATAAGATCCTCTAATAGGTTTTTTTTACTTATGGTTATCTCATGACTGGTTTAGTTGTATCTGCACAAGTGTTATTTAGGAAATATTTTGGCTGTTGAGATTCTCTAACAATAGATTATAACTGTCAGAATAATGCTTGGGAAATTTTGTTGAACTCAATCCATCTAATACCTTCAGCTCTATCATCTATCCAATGCTTTTCAATACTTATCTCAACCTTTTTTTAGATGTTAAGTTTCTTAGCTTATCTTGATGACATTAGTACCTCCAAAATTTGACCACCCTTCTTGCTTTGTCACACTCTTGCGAATGACTTTGTAAGCTGAAATTTGGATACTTAATCATCGGGCTTAGCTCTTTATCAATTCTTCATTCAATACTACATCTCTATCAGATTTTTATGTACCTTATGATGATATCAATATTTAAAATTTCTTACACTCTTTGATACTTAGCTGATGAAGTGAAGCATTTTGTCAGATGTTGAATCAACTTTATGTTGTTCTTAGTGTGCCATGTTCAATGCCTTAGAATATTTTCTACTCAGGCTCTATTCTATTGTGGTAGGTTTTCATGCAATCTATGCTGATATCAGCACCTTCAAAAATTTGGCCTTCTTTACTATATAGTTAAGAGTTTGATGTACCTGATAGGCTCTACTATAATACGAGATGTTAGATTCTTATCCATACTTAGCCAAAAATTATCTCATAATGCATAAGATGCCATCTCATCATGCATCAAATACTGGACTTTCAACAAACCTTTGCTAACATCAAAATTTTATTTTTTTGGCCATGTTCCATAGTCAAAATTTGAGTTTGACTTGAAAACAAAAATATGGGCTCTTTTGCCTCATTTAAATTTTGAGCTTTAGCCATGTCGGATGTAGGATACTTTTATGCTTATTGTTGACATCATAATTTTAAAAAGTGGATAGCTCTCTATACTTAGAAAAATTTGGCATCATAGTGCTACTCAAGCCTAGCTGATCTTTATCTTCCTTCCATTTGATCCGGTGACTGTTTTAGATATCTGACTGAATTTCTGAAGCTGCCTTAGCAAAATGTAAAAATATTTGATTAGCAAAATTTCTCTTTTAAGAAGATGGATGTGGGCAAGTTATCCTACCCACAATTATTATCTATAAATAATACAATTATTATTAATGGTGTCTATATGCACCCCTAATATCTATATCTTTTATCCTTTCTTTCATTCTTTTATACTTTTTGTGTGAGATTTAAGTGAATGGATTGCTTCTATTCATTTCTATAAAATATCATGAATTCCATCATCGAAAACATTACTTGGTCATACAAAAAGTTCATTCAAAGCCTCTGATTCTTCTTTTGAATCCTTGGACAAATATTTCTTCAAATCTTCATAAGCATTTTTAGCATAAGGAAGAAAAAAATTCTTTCTTTTTCATTCATCATTGTACTTCCAATCTTCCATACAAAAAATGCATTTTTGTTTTTTGAAATTCCTTTGAAACCTTCACAAGATTGCTATGGCAAGAATATGAGAGGAAATTTGTTGTTTAAATTTGAATATGCATTTGATACCATATTTTTGATGCACTCTAATTGTTGCACATGTGCTCCAACCACAACTACCACTAACTTTAAGTGTAGTTCCAACATTATCCCTTATGGGGGATGTGCTTCAAATAACGTCATAATGATGCCATAATGGCTATTTAAAGGAGAGATAAGGCATGGGGGATAGGAGGTTGTAGGGTTGATTATAGATCTCATATTTTTAAATACATGACACTCTCCAACCCAAGCCAAGGACTTTAGGTGCATGACTTGATGGAGTGGTGTGGTTGATTAGACAATTGATTGAAAACCTAGGCTTTGGTAATTCATGGTTTAAAGTTTGAACCAATTTTTTATTCAGTAGAAGGAATTTCTATTGTCATAGATGATATTTTCTACAAAGATGACATTGAAATAATTTCAATGGTATATATAACCTGATTGGTCATTTTACCTCAGCTAAGGCATTTGCACTTATAGAGATCCAAGGTCAATTTTAAGGGAAAGCTTTTTTTGTAGAGATCTATTATCTTAGCATAAAAAGTGAGTTTATGCAATATGTTTATAAATTTCATGCACAAAGGTGCATTGGGTGCCTTGGTCAGTCCAAAGCACCTAACACTCATAAGGCCCAGGATCGAGTCTCGCTTTTGGAAAAACCATATTAAAATGAATGCCATGGAGATTTGGTTGACATGGAGGTCGATGTGGCACTTCCATATACCATATAACAAATATTTTTCATATATATATCTATTTAGCCAATAAAAACAAACAAGTGTCGAAGTCACAAGGTCTAAAGGCGTTGAAGTGGTGAATGATATGTGGAAGAAACTAGAGAATCATGGATCACCAAGTGGTAGTAGGTAATTTGGTTTTGCTTTTCTAAGATTTAGAGTTATAATTTTTCCTTTTTAGAGGTCAATTAGGAAAAAACTTGTGGAGGCCATAACTTTTACATATGGAAGTGTTTTAAGCCTTTTTTTCAATCACATTATTTTTTGATCTCTATGCAATGGTGGTATCAATTCAAGGACCTACAATGATTAAAGGGGTTGGATTGTGTAATATGGATCACCAAACCCTAGTTACTTGCCTTAATGGGTGAAACTACAATATTTGGTCAACTTAAATAATTGTCTTGTTATGTAGTAAGAACCTGTGGTGATTCTTTCAAGAAGATAAAGCAATACCCCTTGATGAAGAAACTCACCACCAAAGAGGAGAAGAAGCTCTTGACCTATTTTTCTTGTTGATTGAGCTAGAGTTGTTTTTCCACATCAAAGAGGAGATTGGACCTATTAAGATGTGGTCAATATTGCATGATTTATTTAGAAAATTTAATACTATTGAAATAATTTTCTTGGAGTTAGAGCTTTCTTCCCTCAAGTTGGTTGATTTTAATAACATTAAGGACTATATTATGAGATTTAAGGCATTGAGAGCATATATTGCATCTTTTGGAGGTAAAAATTAGGATGATGTAGAATGAATATTATCTCTGCTAATCTCTCCCCTTCTTTCAAGATTTCAAACCTCATGGTTCATAAGATTCCTATGTTTTAGGAGTATCATAAAAATTTTACTCTTTAGCATATTTTTCTCTTATAGTTCATTTATAGGTGGCAATGAGAAATTTTCCTGGTACTTCACAAGTACAAGATCATACAAAGGAACAAACCTAGAGTAATACCTAGGGTCCTAAGAAATATGCTAAGTCTTTAAAGAAGTTGAAGACCATTTCCATATATTGTAAGAGGGAAAATATCCAACGAAGAATTACTTGCTAAAATTGTAGAGGATTGAAGCTAAGTTTATGAACATTGGCATATGTGTTCTATATGATGAGGGAGATTATAAAGGACCTGCCTCGACTATAGAGGTCCAATAGATAACCTATTCTAGGTGGAAGATATTATTGTCAATAATGTCTTCTCTTCTTTGCCCCTAAGTTTAGACTGTGAAGGGATGTTGAAAGTGTAATATAATTCATGACCAAGACCAACATTGTATGATATAATATTGGATAGACCTAAAGGTATTTCATTGTACAATGTATTTAATTTATTGTAATATTTATTAAATAAGCTCTATGATCCATAGTTAATCTTGGTATGGTTAAATCCATCTTATTACTTGTAATTAATCTTAAAGCCCTATCGTTAGTTCATTTATCTAATTGGGGTTTTGGTATTAGTATAAATAGCTACCACCACTCCATTTGTTATCATTATAGAGTTGTTATTCTTATCTACAAATAATATAGTGATTACTTATGGTGGCTATGGGCACCCCCAATCTATATATCTATTTTCCTTTATTTCATATTTTTACACTTTCTATATAAGATTTTAGTGGATGGATTACTTCTATTCATTTTTGGAAAATATTGTGAATTTCAAAAAAGGATATAATGCATTAGTGATAATAATATACCCCCTAAAATGTATTCTCTAATGAGCCTATGGAGTTGAAGTAGATTCTTCTAATTCTCACTTATCACCTAGAATACATCCACCCAAATTTAGAAACTCGATTTCAATAAACAATTCTTAGTTAGTTGTCCTTACCTCTTGCAATATCTACACATGGTTTTAGCTTGGCCCTTAGGCCCTTGGGTCGTAGCCTCCTTAGGTTTGAATTCCTTTATATGAGCTTGTATTTGTGAAGTAACACCATAATTCCTCATTTGTACCTAAAAATGAACTAGGAGAGAGAAAAGTTGATCAAGAGTAAGATTTTTTGTGATTTTCAAGAATAAAAGAATTATATTAACCATGAGGTTCAACAATTAAAAAGGAGAGATATTCACAAGGGTATTTTTTATACATTTTGTATCATCTTTCTTTTTGCTTCTAGAAGTTGCAATATCTACTCTTAATGCCTTACATCTCACAATATAGTCCTTAATATTGTCAAAGTAAATCAATTTAAGAGAACGAAACTCTAATTCCAAGTGATTTAATTTAGTTGTATTTACTTTCCCAAATATCTTATGCAATTTTGACCATACCTTAATAGGTGCACTTTCCTCTTTGATTTGGAAAAGCACTTTTGGTTCAATCAACAAGAAGAATAGACCAAGAATTTCTTATTTTACAAGTTGATTTATCAAGGGCTATTGCTTTATCTTCTTGAAATATGCACCACAAGTTCTTACTACATAATAGGCCAATCATTTGGATTTATCAAATACCATAATTTTTCCTATTGAGGTGGGTAACTTGGGCTTGATGCTCCATCTCACACAATCTGACCCCTAACATTGTAACAATTCTTAAATTGATGCTACTAATATGTAGGGCTTGAAAATTTGTGTTTTTTAAATAATGGGCTCAAAATGCTTCCAAATGTAAAAGTTATGGCCTATGGAAGATTTGCCCTCATAGATCTCAAAACTTCAAAAATTAAATCCCCAAACCTTAGAAAATGTTGAAATTATAATCTAACTCATCTCCAAGGCTAACTTTATGCCATGTATTGGATAGGCCTGAGGTCATTTCATTGTAAAATGTATTGATTATTTGTAATATTTATTATGTAAGCCTTATGGGCCGTGGTTAACCTTGTTATGTTTAAACCCTCTTTATAACTTGTAATTAGCCTAAAGCCCTCATTTTATGTCAACTTAGGTTAAACTTTATTATGTGTAATTGATATTTAGTATTGTTATAAAATATCCCTTCTCATTCCTCAGTTTCTCATTGAACTATTGTGTAATATCATCTATGGATATAGTGATTATTTATGGTGCCCATGGGTGCCCACCAAATCTTTCTTTTCATTTTTTTTTAATGTTTGTATAAGATTTGAGTGGATGAATTACCTCTATTCATTTTTATAGAATAATGTAAATTACAACATGGTATGAGAGAAGTATGGAGTAGCATCACTTGGTCATGTGGAAAACTAACTTGGTGCTTCTAATTTTTCTTCCAAGTTTCAGGACAAATTATTCCTCAAATCTTCATAAAATATTTTTGTAGAAGTAACCAAGTGGAAACCCTACTCCATGGAATATTTTTTTACTTCAAACATATTGAAGAATTTGTGCTTCTTATTCTTGTAAGTATGAGTTCATGCATTATCTCGCTATATTTTAATAGTTATAGCCTAGGAAGGAAGCTTGATGAGAAAAGTTTAAATTTGAATGTTATCCATCTCCTATTTGTGCTTCCTACATTGTTGCATCAATAGGGTAGAACATTTTTTAAAGAAAATCATTCCTCCTCAAGCACATATGCCAAGGGTGGTAAGGCAATGATATTAGGGCATTATCAAACAATTTTTCTATGTTATGCATGTTATGCAGGTTCAAAATTATGCTTTGCTTTAGTTGCTTAGATCGTATTCATAAAGGATAAATGGTTACATTACCTTTTTTACTCTAACTCAAATGAAAAATTAATTGGCCATTCAAAATGATGTGAGGGCATTGAACATTCTTGGGATTGTGTTTGAATATTTACCTGGCTCTTTCATTATTTTCTATAGGGATATAGAGACTTTTACCTATGGGCTTGGTCATAGTGTCCTGAGATTGATACTCGACTAGTTAGATATGCCAAAGTAGCTAAAGTCTTAGCAAGAAAAGTGACTCATGTTTGAATCCCTATATTACCTCTTTTTATTCCATTATATCTTTGAGGTGGAAATTTGTGATTGAAAGTCCCTTAAAGGAGCTAATAGATGTTGCACTATCTTGGATAATACATTATTTTTAGGTTAGTAGAGACCTACAATAGAATATCTTCAAGATAATGCATTGAAGGAAAATATTCTATGGTTGATGTGGGGCTTTAATGAATCACAAAGAATAAAATTTTGCATATTTAAAAAGCCTTAATCAATCAAATGGTTGCAAATGTCGATGATTAGGATAACTAAAGAAGTTGAAGTGAAAAAGTATGATTGAAGTGCAAAGTGAATCAAAATTCACCAAGTGGCAAGTCAATATTAGCTCTTGTAACCCTAATGTTTAAGCATTTATTTTTTAGTATTTTGTGGTTCATTAGGGCAAAATGTTCGGAGGCCATGCATATGGAAGTTTTTTGAGCCCATTTTTTTAAAATCATACAATTTTTTGAGCTTTATGCATTAGAGATATCAATTTACAAATCTAATATAGTGTTAGGGATCATATTATGTAATATGGATGACAAATCCATACATCTATCATATCCCTTAGAGATGACTTATGTCATCACTTTTGACGATGCAATTGATCTCGTAAAACAAATGGACGATGCCCTCCACCATAGAGGGCAACTAAAAACCAAGAAAGAAGATATAAAATGGTTTCTTCTAACACTAAAGGATAGTGTAAAAACAAACATGTTGTGGGTGATGGTGGAACTGAATCTTTCCCCAATAATAACCTAGACAAGTAGTGTTAGTATTGTTGTATCACTAAATAAATTAATCTTAGCTAAAACCCAGGAAAACCCTCCCAAAAATTTACCAAGTTAAACTAGTCTCTACCCTTTATGCTGATGCAACTATTATATGCTAAGATGATAGAACTACCTCATATAAGATAACATAACCTCAAAAAGGAAAATATTCTTTGGTTTAAGATTGACTAACAATGTGCTTTCCATTGCACTAATGGTTACAATACAAATTAATGTATAACTTTTAAAAATATGACACAAGACCACATCGATGAAGGTCACCTAGTGGTCGATGGTCCCGAACAAGCAAAACCTTCCAACCAAGATTTGGGGATATTCTAGGACCCCTTACCTAAACACGGATAAAATTCTACTAATATCATCCAATATAAGAATGTTCCCCTGCTATATCAAAACATGGTAGGGATGATTCATGTTAGTATCGTGACTAGAAAACAGGCTAGAAGAAAGGGTCAAACCTCTAAATTACCTTTTGAACCTCCCTTAGTTTTATGGCCTAGTCATGTTCCTGCTTCTAAAGAACCACCTTTAGTTCTAAAACCTCAAGGTAGAAAATAAACACTTTTAACCTCTAGCAACAATTAGAAGACACACCAATTAAAATCTCCATACTTAAGTTGTTATGAACCTTTTCAAGTCGGAGAAAAATTGTTCAAGCTTCTAAGAAAGTAGATGGTACCTAAAAATATTAGCCCTAACAATATAGCTAATGTAATATGGTCTCTAAGTGTGATCCATACCACCATATCCTTCTTTAATGATGTTATTCCACTTGCCTCTACACTTGGGGAGATCCCATTGTATATCACTTGAAATATTGGCAAGCAATCCATTAAAATGGTTCTCATCAATAATGGTTCATCAATCAATATTTGTAGTCTTATATTCATCCATAGAATAGAGAGCAATAAATAAGACTTAGAAAAGTCATATATTCATAAATTCCTATGCTAAAAAATAATGAGAAGTTGCTAGAACTATGGTTCTCCCGATAAAAGTGGGGACTCAAATTTTAAATGCATTGTTTTATGTGTTGCCTTTGAGTTGGACTATAATCTTGTTTTGGGATGATATTGAATTCACATGATGAAGGTTGTCCCCTCAACTTACCATCATTGTATCAAATTTGAATATTGGGGTAAGTTGTATAACATAGTATATGATCATGATCCCTTTGCCTATCACCATAATATCCAGTCAAAAAACCCAAAAGCTTGACTCTACCCTTTTTCGAATGCTTTTTATCCCTTCATAAACAATACCTTAAGGTTTAACCTACCTAAGGAAACAATCATCAACCAAGAAGAAAGAACCAATAGTCAATTCATGATGAAATGTAAAGAAAAGTTTGAAGATATCAATAACATAAACCTTAATACCAATACCATGAGCTATTAGCCTTATACTTGGTCAGGTTACCCCCATCACCTCATGCTTTAGGATTGCCTTCCAGGCAAGGAACAATTGTGCAAATAGGAACTTGCACTTTTGTATATTTTAGAACAACCAATGAAGAGATAATACATAAAACTAGTCCACAACCAATAGAGTGGAGGTGTGCCATATTTTTTCTTTATAATATTTACCCTATTCCAAAACAAATCCTTTGTAGCTTTGGATACAAGGGAAAGGGCCTAGGACTTCGAGAACAAGGCACTAAAGAGACTTTAGAAATTTAAACATGGCCTTAACATTTTGGGTTAGGGTATTTTCCCAACCACAATGAAAGGATGTTATCCTCTTCTTCAAAAAGTAATGATAAAAAATGTATCTTTTCTCATCTGAACCTCAAAGAGAAGCAACTTCGATAGCATGTCTAGAATGGAAAAAATACGAGGATTTTGAACCTCTTACATTCTCCTTTTTTGATCTCCTATCAATTTAAACAAAAATGAACACTATAATTATTGATCCTATTGCGGAGATCAGGCAAGACTCCAATGTTAGCCTCAATAAATAATAAGAAGTTTTTATTATAAGAATATAACAATATGATATCTCAATCAATAATATATCTTGTATAAATATTATACATAAATGATTGTGAGTTGAGAATTTCATCCCACAACCCTCTTAGAGATAATGGTAATGATGTCTCTCATTATGAAGATATTCCTATTGAAGGGCCTACTTCTTTAGACACATATCCCTCACAATCATCTAACATCGAATAATGGACTCTAGATGTCGGTGAGTTTCATAGTCTAGGGGTCTTACTTGTCCCTCCACATTATGAATATGAATCAAATATCTTTTTAGAAGAGACCATAGACGTTAAAAAATTATTAGATGAAAACCCAAGAATAATAAAGTTAGGAAAGATTCTAACTATCAAATAAATATAAGTGTATATGAGTCTCTTAAGTAACTTTTTTGATATCTTTGCATGGTCCTATGCAGACATTCTTGGATTAGATCCATCCCTAGTTGTTCATTACTTAGTAGTCAAGCCTGATGCTAAGTCGGTGAAGCAAAACTTATGAAATATGCACCCTAAGATCATTTTGCTAGTCAAAGAGAAACTCCATAAGCTTTTGGACGTTAGATTTATCAAAGCTATTGACTATTCCAATTAGATATTAAACATAGTCCCAGTTGCCAAGAAAGATAATATTTTGTGAGTATATACAAACTTTCAAGATATCAACAAAGCTTGTATAAAGGATGATTTTCCTTTGCCAAATATAGACATGATAGTCAATTTTACTGTTAGTTACAGAATTTTATCCTTGATGGATGGATTTTTTAGTTACAACCAAATTTTCATAGCACCAAAAGATCAAGATAAAACAACATTCACTACTTCTTAGGGTACTTTCTACTATGAATATATATCCTTCAAATTGAAGAATGTTGGCACAACTTACCAATGTGCTATGACATATATATTTCATGATATGATGCACGATATCATGGAAGACTATGTTGATGATATTCTTAGGCAAACAATGATAAGAGAGGATCATGTCAAAGACCTAATTTTCAAATGGCTTAGAGAATATAAGATTCATCTTAAGCCCTCCAAATGTATATTTGGGGTGACATCCAATAAATAATTAGGATTTATAGTATCTAGACATGACATTAAGGTGAATCCTTATAAAAGATCTATAATAACCAATATACCATCCCCTCAAAACCTATTATAGCTTAAAAGTCTGTAAGGCAAACTCCAAGCAATTTGAAGATTCATATCTCAACTATCAGATAATATCAATTCCATTTTAGACTATTACAAAAAGGGATTAAGTTTAATTGGGGTAAGAAATATCAAAAAAAAATTGAAGCTTTAAAAATATACCTACTATCTCCACCAGTCCTCGTTCTACTGGATCCTCTCAAGCCATTGTTATTATATATTATGATGATAGTTAACACCTTAGGTGCCATGTTGGCATAATACGATGAACAACATGGAGAAAGGGTTGTCTACTACATTAGTAGGACCCTTATCAATTACAAAACTAGATATACCCCTTTAGAAAAGATGTTCTTAGAAATGGTGTTTACTTCTCAAAATTTGAGACATTACATGTTGAGCCATAAAACATATGTTATAGCTAAGGTTGATACATGGAGATCCCTTATGTCTAAACCCTACCTTTTGAGTAGGATAGCAAAATGGGTTATAGACCTTAACGAATTTGACCTTGAATTCATTAATAAAAAGTTGATTAAGGAATATGTGATAACTAATCAACTAGAAATGGCCCCTTTGCCAACCTATCATCCTCTAGGAACAAAGTATCCTAATGATATGGTGTGCACTCTTGAGGCATCACAATAGGATTCTTGGACTCTTTTCTTTAACGACATGAGATGTGTTAAATAAGGGGGGGTAGAAATCATTTTGGCCTTGCCACAACAAATTGTAATTTCCTACTGATTTCGATGAGATTGGCTTAATCTCAGAGTTATATAATTTGATGGAAGGCTCCATGCATGTTTGGATGCTCCCCACAAAGTTGTTAAAGGCATTAGGATCTTGTGATTGTAATTCGATGGATTTGAGAATATTCATTAATACCTCACGATGTGGGGGAGATTGTTGAATTAACTCATAAATTGATAATTTGGTGGAAGCCATATTTAGGCTTGTAGTTAACCGACTACTCAATGAGATGATTGGTCGTGGTGGATGATTGATGGGTGGAATTGGGGGATTTTATTGGCTAGGGATATGGATGGGTGATGAAGGATTGGGTGACACTTTAATGGGTGGCAATGTAGGAGGCTGTAACACACTTACTTGTGGTTGTTGCCTTGGATTATTTCTTTGACCTCTAGTGACCACACGGATGGCCCCTACAAACCCTTGGTATTGTTGAACATGATTGACTTGATTAGGAGGAGTTTTGGTGTTAGTCCCTCCTGCATTTGGTTGCACCTCCTCATGATGAGGAAGTGGTGTTTGAAATATACCAAGGTTTTGGTTTTGTTGAGCAAGGGGATTATCAAGCTTGATCACCCCCAAGTCAATAAGGTCTTGCACTATGTCTTTAAATGAATGGCAATTATTAATGTCATACCCATTTTGCCTATGATAAGGACAAAATAGATGTTCCCGATAGTGTTTACTATGTTTGGCAGGATCATCAGGTATGATTTCGGGTAAAGCAAGTTTATTTGTGTCATATAACCTTCGAAAAGGGAGGTATATGACTCTACTAAGGGTGTGTATTGGCAATTTTTTTAGACAGACTATCGTCGAGGATGGTTTTCCACAACTGGCACTGTATTTTGCATGGCTTGAGTTGTTGAGGGTACCACATGATAAGCAATTTGTTGCGATGCTTTTTGCACATGTTTTTGTTGAGCCATTACCGGTTGGCTCATGACCACTTAACTTGATTGGGATGATTAGCTAGGGTAGTCTGTGTTGATTTTGGTTGGCCAGAATAGTTACTTTTAAATTGGCCCTTATTTTGCCATTTTTTCTTCTTAGGCTTGAGTATGCTTTCTTGGATTTTGATCTCCTCAATGACACTAGCCTGAGCTAAAGCTTATTCAAATGATTCATAAGTTCGTAGTTGAAGCATCCAAGAGATAGGTTTAAAGCAACTCTTGGTGAATAACTTAATTAGCTCATCCATTGGTAGGGTGAATGGCAATTTAGTGATGGTAACCCTCCAACAGTTTCCAAAATTGTAGATAGACTCATCATCATGTTGTATTAAAGGATAGACATTAGAAAATAAAATCTTCTTTTTAACATTAAATATGAAACGCTCAAAGAATTGATCAATCAATTGCTCAAAAGTATAAATACTATGGTTTGGAAATTGTAATACCATTCTATGGCATCTCCTCCTAATGTTTGAGGAAAATTTCGAAGCATGAGAGCATTATCATTTTGAATTCTAAAGCATGCATGTACAAAAGTGCTCACATGTTCTTTGGGATCCTTAGTTCCCTTAAATTTTTCAAACTTAGGCACCATAAAATCTTTCGGATATGGTGGTGATGGTATCGAAGGATGAATTGGTTGATTGATCAATTGGCGTAAATTTGGTTTCTGGTTTGAAAAACTAGGAGTAAATTGTATCAATTGATCTATTTATTTTTGCATGGCCTTAATTCGAGGGTCTTCCTCAGGAATGTGGAAGCCTTGAATTACTTGATGATTTTATGGAGTGGAGAAATGCTATGGAGTGACTAAGTGATGATGAGATTGGTAATGATGGCTAGGTGAATTTGAGGGAAATTGATGCATGGGATATTGATAATAGAAATAGGGGGAATTATGGAATGAGTTTGATGTATGAGGTTTATGGCTAGGCTAGCTAATGGAAATAGGATGGGTAGTGGTGTAATTTGGTGGGGGAATAGGGATAGAAACCACAAAAAATTGTGGTACCCATGATGGACCCTAATTAACAAGGACAGTCTGAGTAGAGTTTTGTAGAGGCTTAGGGTTAACCTATACTTGTTGTTGAGAATTTTGATGTTGTCTAAGAAATTTGTTCAGGTGTTCCCATACCTCATTAATCTCTCTATCAGAAGCTAAGGGTATGGAGGTAGATGGTATGGAATATGTGGCTTGGGGATAAGTTACACTAGGTATGGCAACTTGTGAGGCTGAAACTTGTGAAGCAACATTTACATGTGCTTCATACAAGGGGTTGGTGTATGTGGAGGTGTATGACATGCTAGGAGCACATGAGGGTTGGGGAATGGACATATGGGAGGAAGGTGCAACTTATGCCTCAAAAAGAGGGTTGGTATACACCTGGGTAAAGGTGGATGGTGGCTAGGAATAAATAGGCTCCTGCTGTAAAGTAGAATCCTGTCTAGGTGAGTTGGGGATTGACTCTAAGGCATAGTTAGAAGACTTCATGAGAGCTTCTACTCATGCCATGTCTATATGGGTAATATGATGGTCAATGGTTGGGGATTTTGACTCTTCTTAGGGCATAGCCATATGAAAGGTTGTGGATGGTAAGGAATGTGAGGGACCTATAGATAAATCTGCCTATGTCACATTCAGGGATTCTACCATGGAAGTGGTGGGGAAGGTGGATGAAGGTTCCATTTGATTATATTGATTTAATGCTTGCTTTTATTTTCTTGTTAAGACCATAAAGAAAATAAATCAAAATACAGATTATGTACTAAACTAAAACACCCAATTTAAATTTTCACAACAAAAACAAACAACCAATGCTAAGTTTTTTTAACACGTGTGTCTTACCTTATTCATTGGTTATATCCTTTTAATGTGAGTTCATTTCCTTAGGTTTCAATCTTGTGTGTTTCAAATGTACTAATCTGAATTAATCAAATAAAGGTAAAAACTATGGCTAAGATGGGGCAACGAGATTCTTACTAGTGATGAAATCTAACAAGTTTTCTCGGGGGTGACCTAGGGTTTCTAAGGGTAGAGATTGGTGGATGGAGATGAAAGCCACCATCACCAAATCTCAAGCAATGGTTAGTGATGAAATCTAGCCACTACTATTGAATGTGAATCATGTAGTGTGTGGTTATTTTTAAAGTTTATAATTTTCTATTGTGTTCAAACAATGTTAGAAAAATAACCACTTTCAATGGTCTAAATCAGAAGCCACTATTCACAATACCAATTTCTCCAAAGGATATAGAGTACACCACTTAAGACCCACTCTAAATATTTGGGGGGTTCATCTATTCCTTTGCATGGAATCACCCAAGTACAGGGATACTCTTGGTATATGAACAACGTTCCTACTTAGACCACCAAAAATAGATATCTCTAACCCTAATAATGCAAACTAATTATGCAATTTTGATTTACATGCAATCAGAATGCAATATTTTTTTTATCTTCACAGTAGAAAATCAAAAACTTCAAAATAGAAGATGTGAATGGATGCAAATGATTAATTTAAATCCTAAAATGCATGCTAATATGAATGTTCTTTTCCAGATTAATTAGTGAAATTCTTTTTATATCAAAAGCCTAAAAAAGACATAAAACAACCAAAAAATGTAAACAAAAAAACTAGGGTTTGGTTAGCAGACTTACAAATAGCCTATGTATTTGTCCTAGCTCTCTATAAAACACCCTTGGGCATTTCTGAAATGCACTTGGGCATTTTTGGATAGCCCTCGAGCATCTTTGGGCATTTCACGCACCTTTTACAACTTTTAGAAACTTTTAGAAACCCTAGATCCAACAAAATCTACGAAATTTGTGCTTCTAAAAATCCTACAAGATAATAAAAAATAGCAAGTAAATTAGTAAGGCAAATCATAAACAGAAACCCTTAGGGGGTCCCACTATGATCACCATTTGAGGATACAAAAATGCAACACCAAACAATGCTAAATAAATTGAACACAAAGAATCCAAAATTGCACAATAGATGATCTTATATTAATGGGGGGAGCCTAAAAACTCCATTGTTACAATGTGGATCCTTGAATCCTTTTGATACAGATTTACAAATGGCTAGGGTTCTTCAAAACCCTAGCAAACAAGGCTGGTGGTGTCTTCAGGTGTGTCCTTGCTCCCAACAAAATTGAGTGGGCTTCTTGATATCCGATGTTGGGCCACTCCAGCTTAAACAACTATCCAATGCTAATGTAGCACCTTTAGATCTACACATAATGACACAACAAACTAGATTAGTAATACCTGTGAGGGCTCCATAATGTGAGGCCCTCTATAAGCAATAATAAAACCCTAACTATCTGCTACAAATGAAGTGAACAAAAATAAAAATGCATTAATGAAATAACAAACAATAGATTTACCTTACATTCTTGTTGTCTTCTGATCTGTGATATTTATTGCAGTGGATAGGTGTGATGATGCCCTAGCATCGCTCGAAGGCTAGGAGATCCTCAGAACACTTATGTAAAATGCTCGTGGGTGCTTGATGGCTACAAGAAATGCCCGTGGGCGCTCGAGACTGGTAGGGAGGCACCTAGAGGCATTTGGTGGCTGAGGGGAAGTACCCAAAGGCACTCAAAGGTGATAGAAAGCACTCGAAGGCGTTCAACGACTGAGGAAGGATTTTGTGGAAGCAGATTTGGTGAGGGAAATGGATGGCGATGGCTGTGAGGGTTACGACGAGCGAAGATGGAGGTGGAAGTACTCAAATACTCTAAGGAAACTCAAGAAATTCAAGAACTTGGAATCAACACTCAGGCAACGAACACTCAGGGGATTTTTCTAGGGGTTGAGCCATCAAAATGGCCTCTATTTATAATCCAACCTAGGGCATGCTTAGGGTTTCAATGACACTAATCATGTGGTTGAGATAAAAGCACATTGGAGGGTGGATATTAAATTTAGGGTGTGGCATGGATTGATGTGGATGGATGGATAGGATTAAATGAAATCGGATGGTTGGGATTAATTCACTTATATAAATATATATTTATTAAATATATATAAAATATAAATATTAAATTTATATAAAATAAATGCATATAAATATATATTAATAATAGGTAAAAATGGCGGGAAAGTTTGGATGGAGGACAAATGGCTAGGTTTTGGTGTCTACAAAATGGTTAATCTTGAATCTGAAGAAAACCTTCATCCTGCCATAGTCCACTAGTTGCCAAAACAAGGTCACATAGGAAGAGGAAATTTGAAGGCAACCCTACAGAACAACCAAGGACCAAGAAAGTCATTTTTAGTGATAAAGTTACCGAAATTCCTGGTCAGACAGAAACATATGCACAGTGAGAATCCTCAAATTCTAAAATAATTGGGTCACTGGCTAAAATAGTAAATTCATCAAAATAAGAGGAAACTGATTCTAGCTTTACAGGTAGGCCTACAGGAAGAGAAACTGTAGGAACAAAGCAATTTGGTGAAGAGACAGGTCAAAAACAATTGAGACAGTCCATCAAACTAAGAATAAAATCTATTACAAAGTATTTGGTTGAGGCAAAAGAAATAGAATTTGAAATACAAACATAGCCACCTTCACCCCCTCCTTTGAGATGAAGTTTAAGGAGGAAACAACATGATATAGCTGTAGCCACTAAAACCACATCTCTTACATCATCCAGGCCACAAAAAAGGAGAAAATTAATAATACAAGAAGATGAATATGAAATTATTGTGGAAGTCCTACCTAATTAGGAGGAAAAATTATTTGTAAGGGGTAAAGAGCATGAAGAGCCGCATTCACCACCTACAATAAATTTACCTACATATTCTTCTTCAGAATATGAAGAATATGAGGTTTACGAGCCAAAAGATCCAATGAAGGTTGTCGAGGTGATCATTAAGACCCAACAAACCTAGATTAATAAATGTGAAGCAACAATTAAGGAAAAGGATGAGTATATTGACCAATTGCTACAAAAAATACATGAATTAAAAAGAAGACTGGCACCGTTAGAACTACCTACAATTCCTGATTCTGAGAAGGAGATAACAAAAATTTTGCTTGGATTAGTAGAGCAGGTTTCGGAAGGGGAAATACAAGAACACATCCCACAATTATCCCATAGAATTGAGGACGATACCTTGGAGCAGGTGCCTGCAATTTCTGTTCCTATCCTGTGTTGTAGTAGAACAAAAACATGTAGAAAAGGAGATTACACCTAAAAAGGGAGCTAGTAAGGAACCTATAGATGTCATAGAGAGCTCACATCAGAGAGAAGATACTCTAGATATGGGTCAACAATAGAATTTTCAAAAGAGATTTGAAAAATGAGACATCCCAACACTTTTGGATGCAACTCCAAAACATTATGGAATATCTTTGGAACGTTATGAAGATGAACAGTCTCATTTCGGAGTAGCTTCGGAACAACCAAAAATTGTACTAGAATGTCAAGATGGAGTGTCCAAACAAGGGAGTAAGGCACACCAACAACTAAAGCCCCTAAATTTCAAACCACTTCATTACATGTAAGTACATCACTCTAGGAGGATAAAGATCATTTTTTTACAAATTCCATTCAAAAAGTGCACTCTATAAATAGGCATTTAGATTGGATTATTGTCAGAGCACTAAAACTCCACCAGTAGTAGTGCATCCACTAGACATGGTCCCACTAGAAAAACACAATGAGGTTATTGCAGGGTGGATTGCACACTACTAGGCCCTTGAGTTGCGCCTTGCAACACTCAAACCCATGGAAGAGAAGAATAAGACAAAGGTTGTAGAAATCATAGATTTGCAGGTTAAGGTGAAGGATTTATGTTAGATTATAGAATACCTGATACAATGCAGTAGGCCTGCCAGGTTATAGAACCTACTACTCAAGGAGATTCCTTAGATGACAGGTAATGTGTATATGCTCTGGTTTAACATATGATTTGATTACTACTCAAGATTTTTTTAAAGCATACGTGTAGAGTCTTGAGGAGCAAAAAAATTTGTTGTGCGAGTTCTTTTTGCATAAATTTGTCATGGCAAAAGATGTACAATTTTTGCCACAAATATACAGGTGATGTATAACTCTGATCCTTTGTCTCTAATTTGTAAAATCAATTATATTGAGATCGGGAGAAAAAATAGAACAGAGGATATTATCCTGGAAATTACAAATTTTGGGGGAATTGATATAAGGAGCTAAATCTACATGCATGAGGTCAAGTTGGGGAGAATAATGAGGCCAAGAAATACCTCATTTTTGTTGTATTATTAACATTTAAAAACTGCTATATAACAATATTTAATATCATTTTGTGTCAAATATTTGATTAAAGTATATTATTTGTTGATGTTTGCATGATTGGATGTTTAGAAATACTATGCCTTGTTTTGATTGTTTTTTTGCATTTTATGTTTTGTTTTTGCATGATTTTAGTGGCAAAAAACATAGTAAAATTGATAGCAAATAAAAGTGTTGTGACTTGTGATTGGATGAAGTGTTTTGAATGTTTTTCGTGTTAAAAACGAGTTGTTGAGGTGACATGGCACCAAATCATCTACTCTGTTGTGAAACAGGGTAATGACAGTTGCACACAACATACAAAAAGCAACCACCTGTAACATTAAAGGAGGGCATGGAAGAAGTCAAAAGCAACAAGTAAAATCAGTTGGAATGTGTTCAAGGAGACAAGGGAGGACCTATAATACACCTGGAAGCACCCCCACACGGTCTAAATTGATGGAAATAAGATATCCCACTTATTCTACCTGATATTTCGAAGCTCTCCATAATGACAGGCCAAAACAATCCATTCTAATAGAAAATGCACAAATTGTATCCATTTTGTGAGGAATGAGATAGGATAACACAAGGACAGGTGTAAAAACTACGTTTATATTATTTTTGACCAATTCCCAACAGATTGAAGATACTCGGATGACTCCTGCAATAGATTATGTCATGAAATAGACCAAGTTTGCTACAACAGAACAACAAATCACGCATGGACAGCACAAGATTTGATTTGGTAGTTGCAATTGTGTATGTAGGAAATAGTATAAATAGGCCACTCACCCATTGGTTGAGTTAGTAAGAGTAGAAAGTCAGAATAGAAGTTAGAAAGTCAAAAAGTGAACGTTGTAACAATCATATTTTGTAACAACCATTTTCAATAAAGTGCAGTGTTATTTCAAATGTGTTAATTTATGAGTGAGTGTTTAGAATTTAGAATTTTGGAGTGATTATACCTTCTTCTGGACCAAGGATCAAGGGCCCACTCTCAGGGTTGGAGGAAGGAAGCAATTTTGCAGGTTTTTGACAATTTCTGTTTTCAACAATTTTTGTCAATTTCTTGCTTAATTCCTGTAATAGAACTAACCTCTATTTTTAGCATAATTTTTGTCATGTTTTAAGTGTGATTTGTGTGAGTTTTTATAGCTAGCTTACCCCTATTTTGTATGCATTTATTACCTTTGTTTTTTGTACTTCAATTTTTTTAGCAACTTTTCTGACAAGTTTTTGTAGCAATTTTTTAAACATTTTTTTTTATAGTTTCAATTTCAGCATAATTAAATTTAGTTGGTTTCAATTTAGCATTTTCCATTATGCCATTTCAATTAGCAAGCGTAAAGTAGTTTTTTCTGCAACAATTTCAATTCTGCAAATTTAGTTTAATTATCAATTCTGCAACTGTAGATTAAGTGTCAATTCTACAATTTAGAAGTAATTTCAATTTTGCAAGTTAATTAGTTTCAATTATGCAAATTAGGAGTTAGTGTGACCTTGAAAATACCAAATGAACCTCTATTTCACTGAATAAAGCTTGTGAACTAATGATTGAACTGTAACTTGCCAAACTCCTCTATCACAAACAACCTTGGACACCGCCTTGGATTTGACAAACATTGAAAATTAAATGATGACAATAACGACACTCAGTCACGAGATCTTTGATGCGCCTCTCTAGCATGGTAAGACTCACAAGCTCTAGCCTAATTTATAACATTAAGTAGATCACTTTGAATAACAGAGTTAAAAGGTCTTTCATAAGCATGAAATGAATATGAGAGATCTTTTTATGAAGGCAACTCCTTGAATCTTCTTCCTCCTGCCCACAAAGCGCTCATGCCAACAAAAGGAAGAAACCATATTATAAATAATTATTTCAAACCATTTGATCCAGCTAATAGTATCAGTGGGTCTAGGAAATATATTCCATACATGCTCAACGAGGTGGGAGCAAGCAGGGTTGTCAATGTGGGACACATTTAATTTGAAAGGCAACGACATAGAACTAAGGGAGATAGAGGAAGTTTGGATAGAAGACAAGATAGGAAGGTGATATGATAGAGTTGTATGAGAAAGGACACGAACTTGCTCGTGGATGGAGAATTTATCTAGAAAAAACTATTGAAATAAAATATGTCCAGACGAACAAGCTTCCTAGCAAAACCTTAATGACAGTTGGACCACATAAACCAATTATCACTGTGAGAGGAGGCTTTACCAAAGAGTGGGGCATGCACACCTAAGTGATTTCAACAAAAAAACCAACTACCAAATTCAATAGTAGCAAGGGGTTTACTAGGATTTTCAGTCATATTAAAGTCTCCTCCAAGAACCCATTATGTAGGAGGGAGAGAAACAACTAACCATTCCCAAAGAACTATACAATTAGAAGGGTTATTAGGAGCATAGATAGAAAAAAATTCAAAACTTGAGAGTTGAGAGCCAATCTAACCCACACACAATGATGGGCAGGATCTTCACCATGGTTGAGAATAACATAACCAAGAGACTTAGATATAGAGAGGGCAACTCCTCCTTTACCATTAGTATGAGAAGTAGTAAAGGCGGTTACATATCCTTGACCTGTAACTTCTATATAATGGGAGAGATTTTGACCAGTTTTTCGAACTTGAAACTTACGGTAAGGGAGGGAGAGCCTCCTAACATTCCAAGATAGAAGATTTAAATTCGTAAGGCATGATTTAGAGGCTGCTCGACCTCATGAGTTAGAGACTGAAATTTATTTTCGCTAAAGGGCAACAACTGAGTGTTGTCCAAATGGGCTTGTTGAGTTGGAACCACATTTTGGGCAGCTTGAGAGGACCTAGTAAGATCTTTGATAAAAAAAATTCCTCGGTATGGATAGAGTGATTTTGGGGGTTCGACGAACGTTGTCGCTTACCTACCATTCTCCACCCTTCTGTCATTCGACTATCTTTAAGGAGTTTAAAGAGATATAATACCTCGATAAATATAATCTAGAAAAACAGTAGGTGCATAATCAAAAGGAAAAATAGAGAATATATTATATAAGAATTTATCATGGGAAACCCTTTCGGGAAAACCTAACAAAAATATCTCCATATTGTATAAATTTGACAGTCTCTAATACAATAATATCATTTCACTCGTTTTTCGCTTGCGATTACATTTTTTGAAATTCATTACCAAACCCTCATGCAAGTGTTGTTTTATATACCAACAACACAAGAAGGGGTTTTACAATACCATGGGCGCAAAACCATGGGTTGACATTACATTAACCCAAAAACACCCATATAGGTCTAAAAATAGCTTAAACCCGACGAGGATAGGGGCAGAGTGTAAAGTCCTTTCAAAGTTAACCTCACCTAAATAACATGGAATATATTCAACACAAGTCCAACAAAGTTCAGATGAAGGAACGAGAGCTAACTCGAGACCTGCATTGATATTTAGTGGGGCTTGTAGATTGACAGTAAAGTTGGAGGATTTATTTTGAGATGAGGAAAAGGCAAGAGGGTTCTTGGGGGGAACAACTTGGGAAAGAGAAAGGTTTTTAGGAGCAGGGGGTGTTTGGGACCAACGACAGGGGATTTCTCAACTACATTTTGAGTAGCAACTTTAGCAGGAGGGTCATTATTAGGGATTTTTTTCTGCTAATATTTTACCAGTGGCTTCCATTTGTTTCTTTTTAGCTAATTTTTCGGGGCATTTTTTGATTAGGTGTTCTACTTCACTACAATAAAAGCATGCATTAGGTAAGTTTTAGTAGACAAGAGGTTGACTAACATGAAAACCTGGCCCATTGACGACAAGGGAGGGGGGCAATGGCTTGGAAATATCCATTTCCACACAAATACGAGGATGAACTCTGTAATTCGATAATTTTTCGAATATAAGGTGAGACCACAAAACCTTACCAAGAAGAACAGTTATTTTATCGAGAAAAGAATGACAAGAAAGAGATAAAAATGGAAGTTCAATCTAAAGGGGGTATTTAGCCCTCGAGGGACCTCTGATGAAAATCCAAAGACCAACCTTGAAGATAGCAAGTTTGCCCACATATAACCCAACTTCTGTATTGGAGGGTTTTTTGGGCATATTTAGGATTAGCAAAGGAGACAACTATATACCCCCTTCCCAACCCTCCAATAGCCTCAACTATCCACCCCCTAGTGTTTTCCCAAACCCCTTTAACCCACTTGAGAAGTTTAGATTCAAGCGCTATCCCTCCTAAATAAAATAACAGTGTGTTTAGACAAATCATTAGCTACTTCTACAAACAAATCAAGAAGAAGGGTTTTTTGGGCATGTTTAGGATTAGCAAAGGAGACAACTATATACCCCCTTCCCAACCCTCCAATAGCCTCGACTATCCATCCCCTAGTGTTTTCCCAAACCCCCTTAACCCACTTGAGAAGTTTAGATTCAAGCGCTATCCCTCCTAAATAAAATAAAATAACAGTGTGTTTAGATAAATCATTAGCTACTTTTACAAACAAATCAAAAAGAACAACTGAAATGGGCTGACATTGCTCCGCATGTCATTGAGGTTTTGTTGGATAGGGTTTGGTGAGTCAATGGATCAACCGTGCAGCCCTCTAATAAGCTCCTCTCACTCTCCAAATTTGCATACTTCTCCGTAAAACTGTTTACAAGATTCAAAAAAAAAAAAAAAACAAAATCAAAAGAACTTGAATCTCAAGTACATTGGATGATAGAGTTTTGTTCATCCTTGAAACCTCACATTTGGTACAGGTACGTAGAAACCCTAAAAAATTGTACACCTTCCTACAAAGCGTGAAGGCTGGGAAGAAACCCTACACTTAACATAGTAATCTTCGAATGCCTCTCTGATTTATTATTTTTTAAAACTTTGAAATGTCACGGTCTGGAAAGTGTTCTTCAACGAACATTACTCACAGCCTCCATTTCCTGTCTTCAAACTCCATGGTCGGCCATCAAAAAGAATATAAATCGTATTTTTGTTTGTTTTTGTTTTTTTTTCACAGGTTAATCCTCCGAACCTGCGTCTCCTGCCCGATTGGAACACTAACGGCTCTCGGACCACTAAGATAATAGGACTGCAACGATAAATCAGTATTCACGCTAACGAGCCTGTGGCATCTGCCTTAGTCGAACTTTGGCTGAATCAAATCTCTACTATTAAATCTTCACACCCATCAGATAAACCCTATTTATTTATTAACATAATTAAATGTTGTATACAACTAATTAAAATTTAAGACCGTTAGTTTGAAGGATTCATTTGGATGGAACAAGTTTTGTGAAATTAAAATTTTTTGTCCAAGGTTATCGCGATTGGTTTTTTAATAAAGGTACAAAGTCCAAGGTTTAAACTGCAGTTTAAAAGGTAAAAATCCAAGGTTTAAACTGCAGCGATCTTACATGCTTAAGTAAGTGAGTATTCCTTGTAAAAATTCCTTGGTTTTTTAATAAAAATAAAGGTCCAAGTTAAAAAAATTTATATATTTAAAAAAAAATTAAGATGTAAAATATGTTTTCTGAGTATTTTTATTTGGAAAATATGTTTTACAGTATCCATCTTTTACATTTAGCTTCTGATTTTAAATGAATGAAACATGATATTTTCATTTAACTTTTACAGTTAGAATAGTTTTAAGGTTAGTGGATTGGTAAGTGTTAGTGGTTGGACATTTACTAAAAAGAGATTCAAGTTCAAATTTTAGTGGTGTCATTTAGCAAAGGCAGTAGTCTGTTCTGAATGAGTGCGCGACAGATCGATGGTATGAACCCCGATCAACTGGTGGTCCCCATCTCACACCGGATCAACAACAATGACACGGATAAATTTGTTAAGAGCCGCCCCTATAATTTAAATCCTACATTAACCAATTATTAAAAATAATAATTTATATTTAATACTAACCTATAAAGTTGTTGCCCAACCTTTCAGCTGATGTCATACCAACCCACGACCTTCCCATTCATTACACTTTGCTTTAATTTGGGTCATGACTTTAGGTTGGGTCTCATATGGCGTGGACTCCATCACAAGAGAAAAAGTTATGGCTGATACGGAAGTTGACTAATGAATACCCAACATTATGAAGACGCCATAAAGGCCCAAAACACTTTTAGCTCCAAGATAAATCAAAACAACATTGTTTTTTTGGGGTGGATGTTATCTTCCTTTCTGTTTAAAATTAGAAAACTCAAACCTTTGACTTGTTTAAAATTGGGTTTTTATTATTATTTTAAAGGATATTAATATTTTTAAGTAGGTTTTAAGATAATATTTTACAGTATCAAAAATATAAAGTTTAAATTTAATGAGATAGATTTGTGCATTAGTTAAATAATATATTTTTAAGAGAGTTGTTTTTAAAATTAAAATTTAATAAAATAAAATATTATATAATATTTTTTTAATTAAATAAAATAAGAAATATTTTTAAAAAAAATTATTTTATATAATCTATAATTTTATAAACATTAAAAAATATTTTATTTTTTATTAATAATTATTTAAATATATATTTTAAAATAACAAAAAAAAATTAATCGGCGTTTTAAATAAATAAATAAATCTCCTTTCAAGCTACAAAAACGCATCAATGACTTTGGAATATAAGAATTTTATATCATTTGTGGCAGAAGTTCAAACCCTACACGTATAAAGCTCCAATGAAAAGGAGGGAAATTCCTGGAAGGAAAGAATCCCTTTATTCTTTTTTAAATAAGTTGGGAAGTGTAACTGAATCACTTTTCTTGAATTTAATCATACCAACTTTAACATAAATTCAATTAAAGCTATTCATTAAAAAAGCAACCTTAACTTATTAAAAAAACAAAAAAAACCTTAATATCATGTAATAATAATAAAATATCTAAAAATATCCAAACAATCGGAGTTAAATGCGTTGTGTATTTTGACCATGGTTGAGTAACGTCTTCGATCACTAAACGCATGCAAATAGATTTTTGCACGTAAAGAAATTCCGTAAGTCTAAAAAATACGAAAAGTATTATGCTACAGGACAAATATTTTCTTCTATTGTACTCAAAGCCTGCACCTACGCCTAGTCAAGCCAATTGTTTGGGAAAATGCAAGGGGCCATACATTTGGACTTGATCGTTCCTGACGAAGACTTCAAAATTATTTTGCAACGTAGCAATTAAATATAATTTTAACCGTTCAAAGGATAATGGCTTGTTCGAAAAAAAGAGTTGCAATGATTTTTTAAGATCAGATTCTTTCTCTATCTAAATACGTTAATGCGACTATTTGTGTGGGTCCCAACAAATGAGTAATGGAACGGAGGAAAATTTTAATTTAATTGTCCTTACCTTTCTTTTCAAGTAGGTAAAGTTGGTAGAGTAATGTCCAAAGTTTTAAGCCAAGTTGGTCTTAAAAATAGAAAACTGAAAAGAAGAGACCCCTCGAGGCAAGAAAATTCTGGCCGCCTTAGCTAAAATAACTTCAGGTTTATTAGTGTTAGTTAATATGTAATTATAGTTCAAATTTTAAGAAGCTCACTTATTTTTATATATATATATATATATATATATATATATATATTTATTTATTTATTTATTTATTTATGATAATTAGTTTTGAAAGTGATAAAGATTATAATAACTCTAATTAATATTAAACTAGGAAGTTAACAACCATCTCTGTTTTAATTATAAATTCAATGGGAAAAGCGTGATGACCTATGATGGCTATTTATATTGTTTCGAAATTTGAATTTGTATTAATGTTTATAGGTGATCAAAAGAGATCAATAGGAATGTAAAGTAAGGCATATACAAAGCAACGGGAGTGCCTAATGCAACTCAATAAAGTAAGAAAAACAGTAAACATAATGACATATGATATCAAGGATTACTTCCAACATTCAAGGCTAAAGAGAAGTGAGTGATGTAAGAGTTGGATGTCGTCGTAGATGTTCTTTGTTGAAGTCGACGACAAGTTGATCTTGTTGTATCTCTTTGATCACCATAACGCTTGATCATGGTCAAAAGGCTGGAAAAATAAAGTGATAAGTCAATATCCTTCAAAATTCTATTATCTTTGGCAAACTTTAACCTAAGTTCTGTTAGTTACATCAAAATTGTATAAAGAATCCTTCTAGATATGGCCAGATTTATATTTTAAAAAAATTAAAAGGTTAACAACATGGTGTCGCTTGTATATCACTCATTGATTATGGGTATGTGCATAAATGTGCATGTCTTATTTTTTTAAATCTTTATTAAGATAAGGAGAATTTAAAGGGGTCGAGGCTTGTGACTAACCTCATAATAAGGCACCATTTAATCTTTATTTTCTGTGTAGATTTTCCAGTTAAAAGATATTATAGATATTCACATTAGTCTAATAAACTTATTAAACTTATTATAGGATGAAAATAAATTTAAAAAAAAATTAAAATATATGATAATTTTTTTTATAGTATGAGAAATTTTATAATCAATATTTAGGGTTGAATATTTTTATCTCAGTTATTTTTATGAGATAAATTATAAACAAATATTAATAAAATTTATTTATTTGATTGGTAATTGTAGTTTTTTTTTAATTTTGTTTTTGTTTAATTTTTTTGAATAGGTTGAAAAGTTGGGGCACATGGGGTCATCCTCCCTGTAAATTGAACTTAGGTCTCCATTTTACTATTGGAGTGTCCTTGGATTGTTTAAAATTAAGTTATTACATAGTATTTTTATAAGAACTTTATAGAATTAATTTTAAAATATTATATTTATAGAATAAAAATAATATATATTTTTTGTATAGGGTGGGAAACCCTACTATCAACTTTTAGGACTGAGTATTCTCATCTCAGCTGTTCCTACCTAGACAGATTACAAAAAAAATATTAATAAATTTTATTCATTTGAATGGTAATTCTATTATTTTTAGATTGTGTTTTTGTTTAATTTTTTTTAATAGGTTGAAAAGTTGGGGCACATGGGGGCCATCCTTCCCATAAATTGAACTTGGGTCTCCATTTGGGTATCCATTAAGAGAGTTGAATGCCTTTTTGCCATTGGAGAGTCCTTGGATTGTTTAAAATTAAGTTATTATATAATGTTTTTAGAAGAGCTTTAGAGAATTTATTTAAAAGGTTATATTTATACCCCATCCTCCCCATAAATTGAACTTGGGTCTCTATTAGGAGTGTCATTGTAGTGTCCTTGGATTGTTTAAAATTAAGTTATTACATAATATTTTTATAAGAGCTTTATAGAATTAATTTTAAAATATTATATTTATAATTAAGGATAACAAATTAGAATACCATAGATACACTTTTAAATTATTTTTGTGTTCATAAATACTCTTTTATTTATTTTTCTTGTTATTTTTATATGACTAACATTAATTAAGTTACAATTTTGTTTAAATTCTTTGAACTAATTGGTGTATAGGATTTATGCATTGACTGATTTTTATTTAATGACATTATGAGAGTTTAATGTTTAAAAAAATGCCATGTAAATATATGTGTTTTTAATATTGTAAATGTTATCATAACTAGATGGTACAATGGGGCCACCTTTCCCATGATTCAAATCTAGGTCTCCCATATGGGAGCCTAACATTATATCCACTCAAATGTCTTTATAAAGACTAAACAAATACATGTTTAGTGGTTCTTGTTTTGTGAAACTTATCATAATTGAATTAGATAGTAGTCTAGATTGTTTTATACATTGCTTAAATCTTATTAAATCTTGAATTCTTTAAGATAATTCAAATACTAATTGTGTAGTGAATGTGTGTTGTCTATGAATGAAATTTCCTTGCTTGCAAAATTATAGATAGTTGATTTAAGTATAGGCTATGGATATATTTGATTATGATGGATTGATTTGTTTTTTTGTTTGTCTTAGTATACACTCATATCCTTTTCCATTTGATTATATTTTAGTAGTTTCTATGAGGATTGTGCTAATTTTTTAATACTTGTGAGGTATAATTTTTTCTTTTGTGTGCCTACGTGTTTAAGTGAAAATTGATCTATATTTATTTGTCATAAGTATCAAGATTATAATATGGTAAGTCATTGATGTAAATGACAATAATAAAATTACTCATATAATCATAAAATATGATTCTCTTAATGATACAGACCATCATAGTAAAGGCACTATCACCCATTATCATATTGACAAACTAGCATGGAAAACCTTCAATAAAAATTTAGTAGTTGTTGTGATGCTTGTACCTTTACTTCAGTCTCTTGCTAGAATTAACATGTGCAAATTGTTGTATCATTTTGACGTCATCATTTTCTTGTATATATATATAGTTTTTCTATTTATAAGGTATCCTTGTCCACTACAACATCTATTTGGTCATTAGATGACAAGTCTATAATTATAGTATTTTTTTCCATAATGAAATGTGTTATGAAATTTTATTCTCATTAACATAAATCAATCACCATATAAAAAATTGTCCATAATAACCATCCACATAATGATACAAAGATAGAAAATACCCTTAAGATAGGGAAACATCAATAATACTCCTCAAGGAAGGAATAACTCCACAATATCTACATAGATAAGAGGCCACTCCATGAGCAGAGACAATTACAAGAGAATGCTTTATATGAATGATGATCCTTAGAGTGACAATATCCCTTCTTTATATACCCATCTTCTAATACTACTTTAGGAAGTCTACTACTAAACCCTCATCCCACTCGTTATTATAATATAATATAATATAATAATGTAATCAACCTTGGGTTATGTGTGGCCCATTTCAACTATCCATAATTGCCTTATATAATACAATATTATATTCCTATATACCTATCTGTAGGTACCATAGCATTCCACCCTCCTTATAAATGTTTGTCCTCGAAGAAAATAAATAATATGATATTTTAAGTAATGTTGACAAATGGTACCAATCTTGATCATGCATCCATCCAAGTGAAATCTTGATTGGTGGTGGTCTTCGATGATGCCAAGGTGTAATTATGCCACTTGAATAGCCATGACTACTTTTTTGGCTCCATGCTTCTGTTTCACTACTTTGATATTTCGAATGATTGATCCTATTATTCTATGATATTGCTACACCACTCTAAAATTTAAAACTACTATGTCTTTTCTACCAAACACTGCCATACTTGATGCCTTTCTAACTTCATGTAGGTCCATAATAATATTGATGCCTCCAAGATTATTTTCGATCATGGTGGTGTGGGTGGTGATATAGTGCAACCTTAACCCGATATTATACTTGCTTTGATTCTTCAACATTTTTTTTCTTGATTTTAAATTCTTTCATGTGTCCTTATTTTGATGTGTCCTTGCGCTCTTCTAACGGATCTACTTTGAACTTTGTCGTTGCTTTTTCCATGGACTCTACTATAGAATTAGCTTGTGTTTATTTTGTAGGTTCCTTAAATTGTTCCCCTACTATAATTCCTTCTTGCTTCTCCTTGGATCCTTGCTTCTTAAGCTGAGAAATATCGTGTAGTGATATCTTTTTTTTCTTATACCATAACTCCACAAACTTCTTTTGATCCAACCAAGGATAACCAAGAATAATATATATATTATCCATCTTAATAGCATGAAAATCTGAATATAAAACATTTATTTTTCAATAGGTTATATGGGATTGAAACGGGCTCCACTCGTATTACATCATCACCACATAGTGGTATTACAACAAAGCTTGGATATTATCTATGTATCATTTGGCAAGATTTGAACCTAGGTCTCCTCCTTGAAATGTTGAGGAATCTAATTGGTTGAGCTAATGCCACTTGGATAAATGTAAAATATATTTATCCATAGTGATATTTAAATTTTCAAAAATCTAAACATTATTACACTAAATTTGTATGTCTTTAATTATTGTTGCTTGAACTTGAAACCTCTTAGCTAAAGCAATGTTTATAAAATTATATTTACTGCTAGGGTTAATGGAAATAATAACCTTTTTATTTTGAATGCAATTGTGAACCTCTAAATATAATTTTTAAATTCAAATAAATCCTTTTATCCATTTTTAGCTTATTTACCACTAAAAGTGTGGTTCCCTTAGTCTGAACACTAATATCTTTTTTCCTTTCTACCACTTATTTGAAATTTGCTAGATTTCTTTTAAATTCCTTTTGTTCCTTTTGAACTCTATTTATTTCTTCTATATAGTATTTAAGGGTATCCTTAAAACTAGCTATCTTTTTATGCAGGTCCCAATGACTTAATAATGCATGCGCCATTTCTCCACAAGTGTACCCTTTAATCTTTTCGGTCATAAAACTTAACAACCATATTGTAGCTTTCTTTTCAAAAAATGTGTCAAGGTGAAAGAATCAATGAAATATAGAGACCTAAAATTTGTCCACCATTTTCTAGCATAAAATCACCCACTCTAGAAAACTTTTGAAGTGCCATGAGTTCACATCCATAAAAATGATTATGTAAACTAGGGTTTTTATAAAAAAATATATATTCTTTTTGAATTGATGCTAGAAGTCCATATAAACAATTAGAACCAAAAAATCTCCTACAAATACAATCACCACAAATGGTTTGCTTACCCCAACTAAAAGATATATCAAATTTTATTTCTCTATAAAAATGTAATTTGAAAAAATACCACTGTCCTTATTCTAGATGGTTGATTTTAAGGCTCATATCACCCTGAATACTGCTCATATTCCTTCCTATGACACTAATTTTGAAGCCCTTCAGATTTTAAATAAAATAGCATGATAATCATTTGAACTGGACAACTTTGTACAAAGATATGGCTCCCAAAAAATGAGGTATTTTCTAGAAACATTTGTCAAAATTTTGCAATCCACAAAAATAATTTACACTTTGTCAGAATTGTTGCTCTAACACCATGTGTTATGAAAATTTATTCTCATTAACCATATAAAAAATAATTCATCCTTAAATAATTATCCTTAGTAATAATCCACACAATGAGACATACCGTTAAGGTAGGGCAACACCAATAATACTCCTTAATGAAGGAATAAATCCATAAGATCTCCTAAGCTGAGAGGCCACTCCGTGGGCAAAGACAATTACAAGATAATACTTGATATGAATGATTATCCTTACAATGAAAATATCCCTTCTTTATATATCCATCTTCTAATTCTACTTTGGAAAGTAGACTACTAAACCCTCATCCCACTCATTATTATAATATAATATAATATAATCAACCTTGGTTTATGTGATGATCATGCTAGTTATCCATAATACCCTTATACAAAATAATATCATATCCCCATACATATATCTCTGGGTACCAAATCAATTTGATGTCATTCTTTTTATATAGATATTTTTCTATTTATAAGATATCCTTGTCCATTGCAACATCTATTTTGGTCATTGGATAACAAGTTTATGATCATGGTATCTTTTTTCCATGATGAAATGTAATTTTATATTTCTTATTTTTTGTCATGGTGGAATTTGGTTTACTAAATGGTTTATTCCATTTTTTTGGTATTCCATCATTACTTGGCATCATGGCTTCCATAAGCTCTTCAAATCACTTATACATATGCTTGTTGAATACCCCACTCCACTCTTGGTACATAAATAAATTTACTTACTTATAATTTTAATCTTAGAATTAGCAGTGGTGAATTTCTTAGGAGGTAAGTGAACAGATGATAATCATGTGATATAATTTCATGTATAGTGCTTTTATCTTATTATGGTTTGAAATGATAATATGTATATCATGGAAGGGTTTTATGTTGATAGTTTCTTATATTCTTTTATTGTAGGCATTAACAACGACCTTGATTGAAAGACATTCAAGACTTGGTTTTTCATATTAAATGTTTCTCATATCCTTTGACATAATTTTATATTTTTGATATTACGTATTGCATGCCAATATTCATTTAGTTCTAGTCAGGTATGATGTGATGATATAGAAAGGACTCAAGTTTTTAACCATTGAGTGATCTTAATTTATCCTCTAAGACTAAGAAAAATCCTTATTGTAGCTTATACCTTAAAAATCTATCAAATATTTTTGTTATGATTACATTACCACTTCAATCCTTCTTATATTTTTTAAAAGTTTTGAAACCTTTGGTTATTTTGATTTCTTGTTTAAACACAAATATTGTTGGTTGTCAAAGATAACCGACCATAACTACTTCATAACTTATTTCTCCTAACTAATTAGTTAACAAAACTAGCTAATTACATATTTTCTTTGACAAACTTTACATGAGGAAACCCAAATTCCATATGACAAATATAATGATTTCATCAGATTTTCCTACCAAAGGGCATGGTAGACCTTGAACTCACTAGGAATATTTTGCCTTCATAGCCTTTTACTCATAATTTGATGAAATTATTTGTTGTCGATTAATGTATTTGGCTTATCCAATTGAGCACTTTAGGATCGACTATGACTTTCTCTTCTTCTACCAAATTATTATCTCTAATGATGAGGCTTTTCAACTTCAAAAGATTGTTTTTGATTGGAAAAAGTCTTGTAAATTTGATAATAATTTTTTTTTTAGATCCATCAAACTTTAAGAAGACTTATTTATAGTAATTATCAACTTCTTCAAATGTAATCTCCTTTATCTTCTTTGTAACTAGTTCCTAGCTTAAATAAGTTTTAATGCCAACAACCCAAAAAATATTGGCCACCTTTTTTTTGTTTGGATGATCATTTTGCCAGTTAATTTATCACAATATTCAAAGGTTTGCTCCAATATTTTATTTCTTATCTCAACATGAGTTTTATACAATAAACTATTTTCCATGTCTTCCCATGTAAATGTCACTTTTGTTTTGGTGGTAACCACAACATTCATTATTAATTCATCAAGTTTAAAAATAGCTTGAACCACAAATTATCTTATGGAAGCAAACACCTTCCCTTTATATGTGATCATGATTTTGATCAACAAATCCAAATATATTGTGCAAAATAATACCAACTTTAAACATGTCAAAGTATCTTCAAAATTGGTAGTTGGTAGCGAGTTCGAACGTGAGCCAACCAGGAGTGAGTGCAGTCGATAGCAAGTGCGAGTGCAATCCAAGAGTGAGTGCAATGGGTAGCAAGTGCGAACGTGAGCTGGGAGTGAGTGCAATCGGTAGCAAGTGCAAACACGAGCCAAGAGTGAGTGTAGTAGACGATGAGTACGAAAAATTTAGGTAACATGGAAAGAAAGTCATTTGTGAAAGTGCTTACTAAAAGTGTGAATGGTCAAGTTGGAATTTTGGATGCCCTACCTAGCAATAAGAAGAAAATAGAATCTATGGAAAACCTAGTCCAAGTAGTAGATTCTACACCAAAAGTGACTATCAAGGATGAGATGATTGAGCATGATATAATGATTCTTAAAACTAGAGGATTAATTTATAAGTTTCATGGATATTATCCAGGTTTTTATGAGATTCAAAATTGGATTAAGTGGAAATGGGGATTGAATTCAAATTACTCCATGACTTTTCTTCCAAAAGAATTTTTTCTCATCATTTTCTCTAGTTTAGAAATAAAGGATAAAATAATGGATGGAGGTCCATGATTTAGGGGTAAAGACGCATTATATTTAAGACCTTGGAGTGAGAAATTTTTTTGGACACAAAACTATTAAAAAGATTCCAGTATGGATTAGGCTTTTTGGACTTCCTTATCAACTCATCAATAAAGAGGTTTTGAAGAATATTGGTACAACCCTAGGTGAATTCATCTAAGAGGGAACAACTACTAAGGAGAGAAGGCATGTTGTATACACTCGAATATGTGTTGCCATGGATATTTCTAATCCTTTACTGTAGTCTATTAGGATTAAATATGAATCAAGAAAATGGGATCAACAAGTGGATTATGAAAACATTGCATTTTGATGTCATAAATATCATGAAACTGGGCACATGGCAAGAGACTGTAAAGTGAAAATGGAGGAAGAGATGGATTTTTTTTGGCATGAAGGTAGTTTCAATTTGAAAAAAGAAGACCATATCATAGGAGAAGCTAGGTCAAATCAAGGATTTTCCACTCCTAAGAAAGTGGCTAGAAAAATATCTCTACATCATCAGATGGTGAAGGCAATTATAGTTCACTCGAATCAATCATTAGAAGAAAAAAATGATATGGGAGATGAGGAAGTACAATGCGCAAGTTCAAATATAAAAGGAGCTAAAGGTGCAAAGGAAGAGGGGAAGACAAATTTTAATATAAAGGAAGATGGGGAGACAAATTTTAAAGCAAATGAGACAAAGGAGGTCAAGCTTAATCCAGGTAAATCACCTTTATTATCCTCAAGTAGCTTAAAATATTCTTCTTACAAAAAAATAAAAGTAGTACGGAGTGTATTCCTTGTACTTTAGGATTTCAAGAGCAGTATAGTAAAGAAAATCTTGTAGAGGATATCCAAGGAAATTTAGGTATTTCAATACAACATAAGAAAGTGATGACAATGGAGGATCATCTATGCAGTTTAGAGTTTTTAGGGCAACATAAAGAAGAAAAATTTATTGACGCTATTCCTTGCACTTTATACTCTTTAGGGCAACATCAATCTTTAGAAGATAAGTCCCATTTTGATCAATATGAAAAAATGGAAGAGATTGATGGAGATGAGAGTGGAGGCAAGAATGAAGGAAGAAGAGGAAGGCTATCATAGAAAGAAAACAAGAGAAAAATAAACTCAAAAGGATATTGGTATCGGAAGCCAAATAAAAATATCACAGGTGTTAACAAGAAGTGGGGTTAAGGCCACTAATAAAAATAAAAAGTGTTGGTGATGAACATTATATCATGGAATATTAGAGGTATGAATAAAAACCCTAAAAAAATAATTATTAAGGAATTAATAGGTTCTTATAGCCCTGAGTTTATTTTAATACAAGAAATAAATTAAGAAGTGAGGAATATAAGGATGCTTTTAAGAATATTTGGAAGGCAGATGATTTTTTAGCATTTTCTTCTATAGGAGCTTCATGCGGTATTGCAATAATATGAGATAAGTGCAAATGGGGTGGATGACTATTAGAAGCAAAATGTAATTGGGTTGTTGGATTATTTTACACGAAAGAGGAAAACATCAAAGTTAGGGTTATAAATGTATATGCTCCAACTATAGTTACTCCTTGTGAAAGATGTTGGAAGGACCTTAGTATATTTTTGTCAAATACAATGATGATTCATTATGATCTATGGATTCTTGGGGGTGATTTTAATATTGTTATATGTCCTTTGGAAAATAAGGGTGGCATTCTAGTATGGTTGAAATCAATGCAATATTTTGCTTCATTTTTCAATTCAAATTACCTTTGGGATGTTAGTCCCTCAAGCTTTCAATACACATGGGATAATAGACGCATTGGAAAAAATCATATAGCAGAAAGACTAGATAGATTTTTGTTATCCAATAAATGGTTGCAAATAAAGTATACAATCTCTTTAGATATATTATTGCAAGCAGGATCAGATCACAAACCCATTCTTTTGACTTGTGAGTCACCTAATAATGGTCATCCAAAGCCATTTTGCTTCCAGTCTATGTGGCTCCAAGACCTTGATTTTTTCTAGATGGTTATGTTATGGTAGGATGAATCAAATTTGAAAGATCATGTATGTACAACTTTGCTCTAAAGTTGAAATATTTAAAGGAGCAAATGAAGATATAGAATGTCAAACCTTTTGGTAATATTTTTAAAGCAAAAAAAATTGAATCCAAGCTCAAAAATTTTACAAGAGATAGTAGAACGTAATGGAATGGACAAGGATTCTTATGTGAAATAAAAATAATTAATTTTTGATTATCATAATGCATTGAAGAAGGAGGAGTCATATTGGTTCTAAAAATCTAGAGAGAAATGGCTCAAGGAAGGAGATAGAAATACAAAAAAAATTATGCTACAACAAAAATAATTTTTTTTGTTTGTCATATTAAAAATATTATAACTCCAGATGGAAGAAATATTGAGGATGAAGAAGATATAAGGAAGGAAACAATAAAGTATTTCAAAAATATTTTATCAGATTCTAGGCAAGATAAGGAGGCACAAGAAATGCTTCTAGAAAATATTCCATCACTTATCACTTAGGGATAAAATGAAAATTTGATGAAGAAGATTTCTATGGAGGGTCTCCATGAAGTAGTTTTCTCTTTCCATCCTAACAAGGCACTTGGCCCCAACGGATTTTCTACAATTTTCTTTCAAAAAATTTAGAATTTATTGAAAAGTGATATGTTAGATGCAGTTGAAGAGTCTCAAAAAAGAAAGGCTATAATAAGTGATATCAATGCTACTTTTACTACCTTGGTTCCCAAGAAATATGACATAAAATATTTTGATAACTTTCGTCCAATAAGCCTTTGTAATATTATTTATAAGATCATTTCAAAAATTATGGCAAACATGATAAAGGGTATTCTAGGGTGTCTTATCTCAGAGGAACAAGATGGCTTTGTTCAGGGTAAACAAATTATTTATGGTATAATTATTGCACAAGAGGCCATACATTCTCTTCATTCTATGAAAAAACCAAGTATGCTTTTGAAATTAGATATGAACAAAGCATATGATAGGGTTTCCTAGAATTTTCTACATGTTATTCTTAGAAATATTGGCTTTGATTATAGTTTGTGTGAATGGGTTAAATGTTGTTATAGCAGTGCATAATTTTCTATTTTGATCAATGGTTCTCCTACCGGGTACTTCAAGTCATCTTGTGGATTTCATCAAGGTGATCCTCTTTCTTCTTATCTATTCATTATTCTGGTGGAAGCATTAGGGAGAGCATTTTCAAAGGTAAAAATGGAAGAAAAAATCAAGGGTATTCAAGTTGCAAAAAATGGTTCCTATGAATCTCCTCTCCAATTTGTTGATGATACTTTTTTTTGGGCCATCCCTCCGTCAGTGAGGCCATGGAGTTCAAATCAATATTATCATGTTATGAGAAGGCTACTGGACAGTTGGTAAATACTTCAAAACCCATGATCTTTTTCATTAATACTGCCCTAGATTTACAACAAATTATTGTGAATATTTTAGGGTTCAAAATTGAAAAATTTTCATCAACCTACTTGGGTATTCCTTTGTCTTATAAAGGGAATAAAAAAGGAGCTTTGAATCTCTTTTTTGGATAGAATGAAAGCTTGCTTGGCAGGTTGGAAAAGTAAGTTCTTAACCATGGCAGGAAGGCTACAACTCATAAAGACTACTTTGCAATCCATTCCTATTTATATGATGTCACTTTCAAGACTACCAACAAGTATTGCATCAGAAATTGATAAAATTTAAAGAGACTTTCTATGGAAAGGTTGTGAGGAAACATTTAGGTTTCCTCTTTGTAAGTGGGATAGAGTTTGCAAAGGAAAGAATATGGAGGAGCAGGCTTGCAAAATTGTAAACTTATGAATTTGGTATGAGGAGTAAAGCTTGGGTGGAGACTATTCAAAGATCAAATAAAGAATTGAGCAAAATATTACTTCAAAAACATATAGGTTCTCTTGATGCAATGAAATTGTTTAGGAAATGAACTCTACCCAAAGGATCGTCAACATGGAACTTCATATCAGAGAGTTTACATTTGATAAAGAAATATATTAGATGGTCAGTCAATGAGGGGAGTTATGTAAATTTCTGGTCTGATGCTTGGTTGAAGCCTTATCCTCTTATCATTGACTCAAAATGGAAACCATTAGCTCAAGCATGTGTAGCATGTAAAGGTCCAAAGGTCAGATATTATATTATTATGAACAAAAACTCCATAACATGAATTTCTTTTAGTGACTTGGTTGAAGGAGAGGAACTCAAACAAATTGCAGATGAACTTCAAAATATGCTTCAAGAGTTTTATTTACCATTTTTTACATGAAAGGATGAGTTGGTTTGGAATTTATCAAAGGATAGGGGATACTTAGTCAAGTTGGGATATGAAGATTTAGAACAATCAAAATTTCCTTCTCCCAATGATTTTCCTTGGAAGAACATTTGGTCATTAGAGGCTCTCCCTAAGGCCTCAAAATTTCTTTGGTTAGCAGTTCAATGTAAGATTCTTACCAGAGAGATTCTACAAAGAAGAGGATATTATGGACCCTTTAGATGTGCCTTATGTGAGAAGGATTTAGAAATGTTAGACCAATTACTTCTTCATTATCCGTTTGCTCACACCATTTGGGGTTATTTTTTTTTAAATATGAAATTATATTAGGTAGCTCCATCAACATTGAAAGAGTTGTAAAATGTTGGATAAATTATAATAAAGCTAAAGCATTATGTATTCTTTAGAGGATTGACCCTCCCATTATTTGTTGGAATTTATGGCTTGAAAGGAATAATAGATATTTTAAAAATTATATCAATATTATGCTCAAGTTTGGAACCGTATTAGTGCCTCTCTTGCAGAATGTCTAAAAATATGGTGCTCATCATGGGAAGTCTCAATTGCAGAAAAAGAAAAAGATGTGCTAATGACTTGGCTACAGGATTTGAATATACATGGAATAGTCATTTGCCATAAGGGTATTAAAACAAAGGATCTACATCGATCTATGGTAAAATGAAAATATCCAGAAATTGAGTTTATCAAAATTAATTTTGATGGTGCTTCTAAAGGAAATCCAGGAAAATCTGGTGAAGGTGGTGTTTTTAGAAATAGTGAAGGTAAAATTCTCCTCACTTATTCATAATTATATGGAACTTCAACTAACAACTATGTAGAGGCTAGGGCACTTCTTACAGGGATTAAAATTGCGACAGAAAAAAGGATGGAAATATATTTCAATTGAGGGGGACTCACAAATTATCATCAATGCTATTAAAAATGGATGTGGATATTGGATAAAAAATAGTATTAATGCTATTAACAAAAATGGATGTGGAGACTGGATAAAAAATAGTATTATTGTTGATGTTCATTATCTATTACTAGAGGCAATATCTTTGCAGTGTGACCATATTTATAGAGAAGGAAATTGAGTAGCAGATAAATTAGTAAATTATGGTATGATCTCTTGATGAAATCCAAATTTTAAAAAACAACTGACCAAGTGAGATTTTATATCTTAATCAAAATGATGTCAAGGAGTTAATTGTGGAAACAACACTTTAAGGAAGTTGAAAAATATATTTAAAAGAAAAAAGAAATGAAAAAGAAATAAAAATATATGCTACAACAAATATAATATTTTGGTATCATAATGGAAGTGACCTTAAATAAAAGCCACATATAATCTATTAAAAAAAATTATCTTCAAAATTTAACACTTTAATGATATTTAGATTCTCTAATCTAATTTGTTGTATTTCTTTTTCAATGATTCTTTTGTAACACCTCATAATCTCCCATGGCCTTTTTGGTATTTGTTAATTTTAAAAAAATTGGAGTCGTTTTACTATCTTCTTTTGGTTAGTACTTGCACTTAAAAAAATTATCTTCAAAATTTCACACTTTAATGATATTTAGATTCTCTAATCTAATTTGTTGTATTTCTTTTTCAATGATTCTTTTGTAACACCTCATAATCTCCCATGGCCTTTTTGGTATTTGTTAATTTTAAAAAAATTGGAGCCGTTTTACTATCTTCTTTTGGTTAGTACTTGCACTTAAAAAAATTATCTTCAAAATTTCACACTTTAATGATATTTAGATTCTCTAATCTAATTTGTTGTATTTCTTTTTCAATGATTCTTTTGTAACACCTCATAATCTCCCATGGCCTTTTTGGTATTTGTTAATTTTAAAAAAATTGGAGCCGTTTTACTATCTTCTTTTGGTTAGTACTTGCACTTCATGTTCTCCAATGACGAGAAAGCACACTATGATGGATGAACTCATCTAAAAACTTAATTAATAGTTTTTTAGATAGTTTTTTTTCCTTTTCTTCTGTACAGTTTGATGGCGTTGAGCAATGGGTCAAGGTTATGTGTTTCTCTATAGCTTTTTGGTATTTATTAATTTAAGTATAAGAAAACGTGAAAAACGACAGATGACCAAGGGCAGCTAAGGATGAAGAGTTGCATAGGTGGAAGAACATATGGATGAAACAAAATCAGAAATGGATGAAACATTGGGAAATCAACATAAATAAATGCCCAAATTTCCAAAAAACATCAACAACTACGTGAATGAAAAGTTTAGAAGTGGAATGTGGAAAAATGCAAGCAGAAAAAGACAATATTATATTGCAAAGTTTAACCCAACATATGTATATAGGCACTGAAATCAAGTGGAAGAAAAAAATCCTCATTGCTCAGATAAGGACTAGCTCTCATAGGCTTAGCTGTGAAACAGTGAGATGGACAACACCCAAAGAACAATGGGAAGAAATGATATGTATTTTATGCAACACAGGGGCCGTAGAGATAGAGGAACACTTCATCTATAAGTGCCCGAGTTTTTCGGACATCTATGACAAATACAAAGGAACACTTGGAAACGGGTCTATGACAGATTTATTTGAAGACAATGAAATAAAAAAAGTTGGAGAATTGCTAACCCAAATCAACAGGAGAAAGAACAACCTTCTCAAAGATATTAAAAATCATATAATATGATTTGAACAGTTGTACTTCCATATTTGAAGTCTGATAGACTATATTTGAATCTCGCGGACGTAATTAAAATCTTTCATTTCATTTCACTATCTTCTTTTGGTTAGTACTTGCACTTCATATTCTTCAATGATGAGAGGAAGCACCGTTATGATGGATGAACTCATCTATTATCTTGGTTTACCCACAAACAATCAAAGAAAAACTTAATTAATAGATTTTTAAATAATTTTTTTATGTGCTTGAAATGAAGAGTTTGCAATAATAATATATATTTTGTTTTTAATAAGAATAGTTTTCATAAAAACCATATATATTTTAAATGTTAAATGATTAAAGATGGAATACCAACAAAGAGTAAAAAAACATTTCGACATAAATTTACTAATACTTGATAAAAGACATGACCAAAAAAAAAGTAAATAAATAAATAAAAAATAATACTAAATTAATAACAATTAATTGTGTTGACCTACAAATTCATATATAAAAAAATAATTAAATTATAATTATAATTTTTTTAATTACGATCATAATTTTTTTTTTAAATACTAAATAACAACCAATTAAACCATATAATAAATATTAAAAAAATTATTTTTTAATTATATAAAAATAAAAAATAAATATAAACCAACACATCATAAGTTAAATTTCATTTCTTAACTAATAAATTTTAATCCACAATAAGAGGATTGTCAAGCTCGTAATTCCCTCGCTTAACACATATTTTAATAAATAATAAATGTAATCATTTATCACTATTAATATTTTAGAGCTGTTATCAAAGTTACATAAACTAGGTTCGAAAATTAAAAGGAAACCACAACAAACAACGAAATAACGTTTTACTATAATTAGACAAGCAACCTCAAGAACTCTTCATCAATCTTTATAAAAATCCTTACAACATCTATACACGGCATACCATATTCATAAAATGATAAATGGATAATTTTATTTCAAGAAAAATAAATAAATGGATAATGTGCCTTCCAACATTAAAACAAGAGATATCATATTCATAAAATAAAATAATAAATGGATAATGCGCACATTTGTTTAGGAGATACATATTTATAAAATTCTATGGACGACTCGATTGAAACGGACGAGGGGGCTGGACTATTGAACATGGATAACATTAATTAATTACACGTCTAGGAGGCTTATAATATCAACTAACTACCATCCGCTCGATTATCTCACAGAGAATTACAAGAGTAAAGATTTTAAATTGTCTTCATGACATCTCACTTATCATGTATAGAGAGTAATACCGTACTCTTAAAGTTCATTTTCTTTATAAATTCAAAATTATTAATCTTGATTCAGTGGTGAATGGTTAGGGGTCATTTCCTTTTAAGATTTTATAGTGTTTATGTCAAAATTTTAAATAATATTATTTTAAAAATATAAAAATGTTCATTAACTATTTTACAAGTTTTTAGGTTTATAAGTAATATTTTAAAAATATTATTAAATTTTAATATTAATATTATTTAAATTTAGTTTTTAGAGATATAAACTTAGATTTTAGAAAAAACGTTATCCAAAAATTGTATAAAAAGAGTCAAAGATAATGGGTAAGAATTCTTTTCGGTATGTTGATTCCAATGATCCAAGTTTAATATTTATTGCATTTTCTCTACCAAAAGGTTCTACTCTTTGGAATGGTTTAAAAAAATCTATTGATCTTATGATTAAAGGTTTAAGATGGGTGGTGGGAAATGGAGAAAAAATTTCTATTTGGATGGATACTTGGTGTGATAAAAAACCACTCAATTTAGATCCAATTTTGAAACCTTGGATGAAATTGCTTCAAGACAAATATGGTGATAGGGTTTCAAACATTTTGTACAAGGATTGAGAAGGAAGATACAAATGGAAAGAAGATTCTTTTACAAGTATACAAGACATTGATGCTAGGAAGCAATTGAGTAGAAAGATAACAACTGTGATTATTCCGAGGGGACCCAAGGATAAATTGATTTTGAGAGTTGAATAGCTCAGGAGAATACACAACAAGAAGTGGATATGATGTTCAACACCAACAAAATAATAATGTCACTAGAATATGGAAAGATATTTGAGATAGCCCAAGCATTCCTAAAGTCAAAATGTTTGTTTGGCTAATAGGTCGTGGAAGACTTTCATCTTGGGATAACCTTATGAAAAGGGGTTTTCATGGTCCCTCTCAATGTGTTTTGTGTAATAAGGAGAAGGAAAGTATAGACCATCTCTTAGGACATTGCTCAATAGTCTAGAATCTATGGCAATGTATTCTTAATATGTTTGGTAAATGCATGGTGATGAATAGCAAAATTGAAGATTGGTTAAAGCAATGGCAAAGCACTTATAAAAGTGAGGCTTTACATACAATATGGGATATATCAAAAGATACAATACTTTGGACTATATGGCTAGAAAGGAATAGAAGAATATTTAAAGGAAAGGAAAGCAATTTAGAGGTAATGAAAAAATAAGATATGTTTAGCCATAAAGGAGTCTAAACCAATCTTATCAACTCACCCAGTCCCTAATTTGGAAGCAAAGAGCTTTGATAGCTGGAGTCAAGTCATTAAATGGAATTATGATGTTGGGTACAAGAGAAGCAAAAAGAAGGCAAAGAATATAAAGTGGAAACCACTAGGTGTGGAGTGGGTTAAATTGAATGTTGATGGGGCATCTAAAGGAAATCCAGGACCAGGAGGAGGAGGAATAATTAGAAATAATAAAAGAGAGATTTGGTCTCATTATGCTTTCAATAGTGGATTTAAGACAAATAATGAAGTTGAAGCTTGGGTAGCTTTAGAAGGGTTAAAAATATGTAACCAAATGAAATAGAATAGAGTATTGATGGAAGGTGATTCTCTCATAGTAATAAATAGAATTCGAGGAAAGCAAAGGCTCCATGGAACATACAAGAGATAATTGTTGAAATTCAAAATTTTGCTAAAGAGTTTGAATAAATTGGGTTTACACATATATTAAAGGAAGGAAACAATTATGCAGATAAGCAAGCCAATAGAGGGGTTTTGATTGAGGATGGTGAACTTAAATTCTCTTTTTCATGGTTAGAGGAAGTAGAAAGTTTAGTTGAAGCTGACAAAAAATCTTGATTGCCTGCATCAATTAATGATTAAGATTTACTTTAATGTTTTCCATTGGTAATATCTGCTTTATTTTGTAACAATAATGTGTTTTTATTTAAACTATTTATTATCATTTTTGTGGTTGCACTTGTGTTTCAGGAAGGAAACTAGCAATCCAGATTTGGTAAAGCGGACTATGATAGTGTGATGGTTTGGAAATACTACCCTACTAAGATGCAAGGTATAGATAGTAGAGATGAAGTTTTGGAATTGTGAAGGTTGCTATAGGAAAATGTCAAGAAAGATGCTAAATTTTGGATTAATTGTATTTATATAGAAATTTGAAATAATCCAGACAATAAAAATCAAGAATTCAAACATTTAATGTAAAATAATGCAGGTTTCCAACTATAGCATCTCAATTGAGATGAGAAGTGTATGTATTTGTAAACTCTCAAACTCTAAAGAAGAGAGATATAATTTGTTAAAGATGGGAGACCCAAATACAACCCCTCTAAATCTTAATGAGACAACCCAACCTTACCAGTAATTCTCTTCCATGTGAAAATACCCGAGCCATATCTTAAAACACTCTTAATATTAATATACAATTAATAATTTAATAATTGATGTATCGAGGTGAGACAAGCTTTTTGAACATGATTAATTTAATTTAACTTATATTATAGTAAAATTTAAATCTCTCACAAGATAGAGACATAGTATCATAAAATGTTACAATAATGGCTAGCCAAGAAGTTTTCGCTACTATGCAGTGAATTTGTCTTACCAATTTAAGGAGCTATGGAAGTAAATTCTCGCAATTTTTACGATCCACCTGACACATGAGATCCCATTTAAAATTTAAAAATTTGCCACTTTCAGGTCCTAGCTCCTGAAGTAAACGTTGCATTATCCATTTGATGGGACCCACATCAAAAAGTTTCCGTGATGTCACGTGGCATAGAAGTCAGCCCTTATTTTTTCCACGTACGTAGCTTATTAAAAAATCTTCTAGAAACGTCTATAAAAATAGGGAGATGAGAATTTGACCTTGAAAGATTATTGAATAGCAAGGCATTATAATTAATGAGAATTTGATCTTCAAAAACTATTGAATAGCAAGGCATTATAATTAATGAGAATTTGATCTTCAAAAACTATTGAATAGCAAGGCATAATTCTCTTAACAATTATATTAGAGCTTATTCGTTTCAATATAGTTATTATTATATTTAATTGCTACGTTGCAAAATAATTCGAAAGTCTTCACCAGGAATGTTCAATCCAAATGTACGCCCCCTTGTATTGCCAAAACCCTTGACTTGACTAGCCGTAGCTTTAGGCTTGAGTAGAATAGAAGACAATACTTGTCTTGTAGCGTAATAATTTACATGTTTTTTTTGTCTGGTAATGGATTATCTTTAGGTGCATAAATTGACACGCATGCCTCTAGTCATCGAAGACGTTACTCAACCGTGGCCCATAAAAGCGGAGGTCCATGCAAAGGAACCGAGCAATATACTCAACTTCGATTAGAAGTTAAATATATTGTTTTTTTATAGGAAATCGATTACACCTTTTGGGGTATGACTTAGAGAACACAACCACTATAGATATTTAGATATTTTATTATATAAATTATTAGAAAGAACAACGTGCATAAGAAATAACCATCACAACAAACGTCTTTAATCTATGGTTTATAAACCGTAAGTCCTACAACTAAATTAATATAGATTATTATATTTATTATATTAATATAAATAATAATTAAATAAAAGTAAGTAGCACAAACCAAATAAAAAACTTATACCTTTAAATTTATTATTAGACTCTCAGTTAATAGTTTTCTTAGCTGGATATATGTTACAAAATGTTACAAACTTTTGAATGTTTGTAGACTCATGGGAAATGTAGATGCATTTCTCAGTTGGATAAATGCCTCAAACTCTTGGATACCCAAACTCTTGGATGTTTGTAGATTCATCTTGTTCAAGTACATTTGAAAGTGCAGATGCAAAAAGGTGTTTGTTGGTTCTCCTCTTTCATGTGATATAGTTTTAGTAGACTTGATATTTGATTTTTGTTACATGTGGGACGTATTCATTTCCAAGTCTATGAAACTTCCAACACACCACGACAAACTTCATGAGCTTTGTCATATGGTTCAAGATCTTCAGAAGGTCCAACAAGAATCTAAAAAGAAGCCACTTAACACTTATGAACAAGTTTAGGATTTGATTATTTCTATTTCTTCTTTGAAGACTTTAAAAGATATCGCTAAAAAAACACGCCTAAAATTTTTCTATATAACAAACTCTCTATCAAATGAGCGGATATCTTGTGTATTGGAACAATATATAGCTATAGTATTTTTATTGTTATTAGCTTCTATTTTATGTATATTCAATTATGGATGCTTTACTCTTTATCTACCTCGTTTTATTTTTAACTGGATATCCCAGAACTCTTGGTAGGACTCAATAGGAAAACCATCAGGACCTGGGGTTTTCCATTTTTGCATTTTAAAAACTACTTGTTGAAGCTCATTGATAGTAATGAAGCAGTCAAAATAGAGTTCTCCTGGAAGTGATAAGAGAAGGGATTGCTTGAAGAACATTTTTTTGAGAAGTCGAGTCAAGAGGATTAGCAGTAAAAATATTGGAAAAGTAATCAACAACAATAGAGTTCATGCCATCCCAAGTATAAACAACATCTCCAGAATCTGATTTTAAGGAAGAAATAAAGTTGTGAGATCTTCGAGCTAGAAGGTATTTGTGGAATAAATTTGTGTTTCGATCTCCTTCTTTGAGCCATTGAATTCTAGATTTTTGCTTCCATAAGATTTCTTCTCTTTTTTCCCATTCCTCTAACCGAGTTGTGAGTTTAATTTCATCTGCACTTCTCTTCTCTCGTGAGGCCATCTAAACGGATTTTTTTATTCAAATTTTCAAGATGAGCAATAACTTCATGTTTTTTTTTTATGAACATCCCCAAACTCTTTCCAGTTCCAAGTCTTGATTTTGGATTTAATGTATTGCAGTCTTTTGGCAAATAGAACATCTTAGTCCCATGCCTAGGTTTACCTTCCTTCCACCATTGTTGCACACGAGGTCTAAAGGAAATGTCTCTAAGCCACATTAATTGAAAACGAAAAGGAGAGAAACTCACATTGGTTTTCCACATTTCCACCATGACTAGCCAATGATCCGAACCAACATTATTAAGAGTCTTCACTTTAGGAATGTGACCATGGATTAAGAAATGTTTAGAGAGCAAAAACCTATCCAATCTCTCCATTATACAAGCTAAGCCTTGCCTTCTGTTAGACCAAGTCATAAGGCCATTATCTGGTTGGATATCCACAAGATGGAGGTTTGCAATATATTTGCTCATGAGGTCAATATTTTTGTCCAAATTTCTATTTCCCCCCCTTTTCTCATCCAAAGAGAGGATGGTATTGAAATCTCCTCCGATCAAGATCCAAGCTTTAGGAAAATGAGAGATAATATGAGTAACATCCTTCCACTGTCTTCTTTTTTCCTCCAAAGAAGTCGGGGCATAAACAATAATGCAGAGCATAATCTGGTTGGAATGTCTACTTTGAATAACTATAGCCAACAAACCCCAAATGCCAACCATATGGTGAATAACTACCTCTTTTGGGTCCCAAAGACAAGCAATGCCACCCGAAGTCCCTTGGGAACTGAGGGAAACCACTTTTCCAACTGGCCAAATTTTATCGGCAATTAAGTCCATATCCTCCATTGACATCTTTGTTTCTTGAAGGAAAACAAGATGTGGATGATTTATCTGAATCATTCTTCTAATTTCATTTTTTTTTGAAAGACTCCCTTTGAGTCCTCTAATAGTCCAAGCGATGATCTTCATTAATACCAGGGCTAAAAATGTTGGGAAGGGCATTAATCTTACCTTCCTCTACAAGCTTTTCACCTTATTTTACCATATAATATTGATTGGTCTTGCGACCTACTTTTTGATTAGAATCCATCTTCAATTTTTTTTCCCTGTTTCTTGACTTATTCCAATTGAATCTGAGATGGCTTCTAACCTTGAAGAATGCTCATACACAGCCAAAATTTTACTAGATGTTTCAATGGAGTCTGTATTGGGACCTGCATTATTTGAAGTTTTGACATTTGAAATATTGTTTTTCTTGTGTAAATTTTCTCCTTTTTTTATGTTGAAAACCTTTGATTTTTTGGTTTGTCTCTGAGTTCTTTCCTTCATATTTAAATTGTGTTTCTAAGATTTCAGTTTCCATTATTTCCTCTTCCTCACTTGGGACATCATTTGTGGAAAGGATTTCAAACATATTAGCAAATGACTTTGATTGATCCTTCATTACTTGGTTTTTTATGAGTGTTCTTCTTCTTAGGTATTTGGAAACCTCGCTGAGTTTATATCTTCTTTCTTTTGATCAGGAATTTTATTTGGGCAAGCATTGGCCAAATGACCATATTCATGGCAAATTCTACAACGAAAAGAAATGTTCTCATAGTCCACTACTTGCTCCCAAGTGTCTTCCCCAAATTGTAATGTGATATTTTTAGGTAGGGGTTTGTCAAAATCCATTAAAACACAAATTCGAGCATAAATAATACGTTCAAAATTTTGAGTACAATCAACAATCATCATAAAAGTTCCTAAAGAGTTTCCAATTGAAGAAAAAATAGTAGGATTCCAAAATTCAATAGGGAGGCCAAAGAGTCTAACCCACATGGGAGCTATAGAAGGCATCTCTTCTTCGGATTTAAATTTAGTATGCCAGGGCTTCATGAAAAGCCCCGCCTTCCAAAAACCAAGGACCCCCTTGAAATTTTTTCTCTCTATCTTCATTATTAGCAAACAAAACAAGAAAATAACCATTTGGATAAATAGAGATTTGTAACTCACCTTTAGTTTTCCAGCTTTTTGCAGCCCAGACTTTGAAAGCGAGATAGACTCTAGACGAAAACCCACGAACGACAAATTAGTCCTCTTTTTTCCAAATCTTCAATGCCAGTCTGAATGTTACCCATATCAAACTTAACAATAGGAGTTCCATCACCGCTTTAAGACATCCCGACTCCGTTTTCTTGGGATCAATCTTAGGCATTCTTAGAGGTTTATGAGAAGCCCTAATATTGATATTAGCATTGGGTCGAGGTTGTCCACCACGAAGGGCATCCCTAAAATTCATTTTTGGGACTGAGTCTTCAAAATTCTTACCCTTGATAGGGGTTTTCATAGTAGAATTATTTTGTGGGTGCACCTTAGCACCAGATTCACTTGAGATATGAGCCATTTTTTGATCAACTGCTTGAAACTTATTTTGTGGTCTCTTTAATCCTTGCCCTAGACACCGTGGAAAGGTATGGTTTTCACTTTTCTTTTGTGCAGCAAATTGGAAGCCGTTGTCACTCAAGTTCACAGTATGATCTGTTGAAAGACAAATTTCTAACCCATCTTGTATCCCCTGCAACATTTCCACCATGACTAGCCAATGATCCGAACCAACATTATTAAGAGTCTTCACTTTAGGAATGTGACCATGGATTAAGAAATGTTTAGAGAGCAAAAACCTATCCAATCTCTCCATTATACAAGCTAAGCCTTGCCTTCTGTTAGACCAAGTCATAAGGCCATTATCTCGGTTGGATATCCACAAGATGGAGGTTTGCAATATATTCGCTCATGAGGTCAGTACTTTTGTCCAAATTTCTATTTCCCCCCCTTTTCTCATCCAAAGAGAGGATGGCATTGAAATCTCCTCCGATCAAGATCCAAGCTTTAGGAAAATGAGAGATAATATGAGTAACATCCTTCCACTGTCTTCTTTTTTCCTCCAAAGAAGTCGGGGCATAAACAGTAATGCAGAGCATAATCTGGTTGGAATGTCTACTTTGAATAACTATAGCCAACAAACCCCAACCGCCAACCATATGGTGAATAACTACCTCTTTTGGGTCCCAAAGACAAGCAATGCCACCCGAAGTCCCTTGGGAACCGAGGGAAACCACTTTTCCAACCGGCCAAATTTTACTCGGCAATTAAGTCCATATCCTCCATTGACATCTTTGTTTCTTGAAGGAAAACAAGATGTGGATGATTTATCTGAATCATTCTTCTAATTTCATTTTGTTTTGAAAGACTCCCTTTGAGTCCTCTAATAGTCCAAGCGATGATCTTCATTAATACCAGGGCTAAAAATGTTGGGAAGGGCATTAATCTTACCTTCCTCTACAAGCTTTTCACCTTCTCTTACCATATGATATTGATTGGTCTTGCGACCTACTTTTTGATTAGAATCCATCTTCAATTTTTTTTCCCTGTTTCTTGACTTATTCCAATTGAATCCGAGATGGCTTCTAACCTTGAAGAATGCTCATACACAGCCAAAATTTTACTAGATGGTTCAATGGAGTCTGTATTGGGACCTGCATTATTTGAAGTTTTGACATTTGAAATATTGTTTTTCTTGTGTAAATTTTCTCCTTTTTTTTTTATGTTGAAAACCTTTGATTTGTTGGTTTGTCTCTGAGTTCTTTCCTTCATATTTAAATTGTGTTTCTAAGATTTCAGTTTCCATTATTTCCTCTTCCTCACTTGGGACATCATTTGTGGAAAGGATTTCAAACATATTAGCAAATGACTTTGATTGATCCTTCATTACCGGTTTTTTCTCGAGTGTTCTTCTTCTTAGGTATTTGGAAACCTCGCTGAGTTTATATCTTCTTTCTTTTGATCGGGAATTTTATTTGGGCAAGCACTGGCCAAATGACCATATTCATGGCAAATTCTACAACGAAAAGAAATGTTCTCATAGTCCACTACTTGCTCCCAAGTGTCTTCCCCAAATTGTAATGTGATATTTTTAGGTAGGGGTTTGTCAAAATCCATTAAAACACAAATTCGAGCATAAATAATACGTTCAAAATTTTGAGTACAATCAACAATCATCATAAAAGTTCCTAAAGAGTTTCCAATTGAAGAAAAAACAGTAGGATTCCAAAATTCAATAGGGAGGCCAAAGAGTCTAACCCACACGGGAGCTATAGAAGGCATCTCTTCTTCGGATTTAAATTTAGTATGCCAGGGCTTCATGAAAAGCCCCGCCCTTCCAAAAAACCAAGGACCCCCTTGAAAAGTTTTCTCTCTATCTTCATTGTTAGCAAACAAAACAAGAAAATAACCATTTGGATAAATAGAGATTTGTAACTCACCTTTAGTTTTCCAACTTTTTGCAGCCTCGGACTTTGAAAGCAGATAGACTCGGACGAAAACCCACGAACCGACAAATTAGTCCTCTTTTTTCCAAATCTTCAATGCCGATCCGAATGTTACCCATATCAAACTTAACAATAGGAGTTCCATCACTGCTTTAAGACATCCTGACTCTGTTTTCCTGGGATCAATCTTAGGCATTCTTAGAGGTTTATGAGAAGCCCTAATATTGATATTAGCATTGGGCTGAGGCTGTCCACCACGAAGGGCATCCCTAAAATTCATTTTTGGGACCGAGTCTTCAAAATTCTTACCCTTGATAGGGGTTTTCATAGTAGAATTATTTTGTGGGTGCACCTTAGCACCAGATTCACTTGAGATATGAGCCATTTTTTGATCAACTGCTTAAAACTTATTTTGTGGTCTCTTTAATCCTTGCCCTAGACACCGTGGAAAGGTATGGTTTTCACTTTTCTTTTGTGCAAAAAATTGGAAGCTGTTGTCACTCAAGTTCACGAGTATGATCTCGTTGAAAGACAAATTTCTAACCCATCTTGTATCCCCGCAACATTTCCTGCTAAAATATTGAGCATAAACCACAAAAATATTGGCCGCTAGGGCTCAAAGGCCCTAAAAACCAACCTCTGGAGCTGCTTGCACTCAACCCAGATGAAACCCTCGCATAGCCGCTTGCCAAATATATCGTTCACACATATGGATGCGCTAGGATCTGTGTTGCTCTAAATGATATGAAAATTGGTGGAGACGTTCTAGGGGTTTTCAGGCATCTACCCTCAAAATTTCAGCTCAATCCGATTTCATATGAGTGAGATATGGCCAAAACGAGTTCAGCAATTTGGGCAGTCCTGCGAAAAACTCTCTCCTCCGATTTCGATAGATTTGAAATGCAACTAAAACAATATCTTATAAGTGTTAAGAATTAAGAGTTTATCGTAGTACATATTAAAAGTTGAACATTAGTTTTTCAACAAATTTTGATCTAACTTTTATCAAAATAGAGTATGTTTTTGTTGGAATACACATTATAACAACGTGTTTACACAACCTTTTTCCTCTTACACCGCATACATTTTATATCCCTACATTGTATTTGAAATTAATATCATAGTAAATAAAATCGTAGACAAGAAAATTTAAGGAAGTTAAGGAGGCCAACCTAATAATTTAAAGATAATATATTTTGTTACTTTGTTGAGTTTTACAAAGATGATATGAGGTATGGAAGAATTAAAATTGGTGGTAGTCTAGATATTGTCTTTTCCTACAAAGTTATTTGTTTACTTGATAAGTATTGCACTACATCCTTGGATGTGCCCTCGATGTTAGCTTTAGGCATCATATTTTATCATTCTTTAATCTAACGTGACCTTGTTCGAATCTCCATTTGAATCCTATAATTGAAGCATCAACTCTTTGTGTGAGGAATTGAATCATTTATTTAAATCTTTTACCTCCATGAAAACTTGTCTCTTTGTGTGAGGAATTGAATCATTTATTTAAATTTTTTACCTCCATATCAAAACTTGCCTTAACCACTTTCTTAAATAAGGGGAGTTTAATAACGAAATGAAAAGCAATGATAGACAATTGAGTTACACTTAAAACTTTAATTAAAACATCTTTACATGTAAACTCCCTAGGAAAATAAATAAATAAATAAATAAATAACACAACAAAGCAAATACAAATATAAAAACAAGGAAAAAACAAAAAACAAAGAAATAATTACAACTTCCTTTCTCAATGCTAACACATTAAAGACTCCTTTACTTAAAAAAAAAAAAAAAAAAAAACTTCATGTAAACAATATAACCATCTTTAATGTAATTTATTTCAAATATTATATTTAAACCAAAAAAATATCTATAAACTAAAATTTATCTCAAATATATTATTATAAAACCCATTAAAAATCCATTTCCATAAAAATACCTATCAACAAACTAACTATAAATTAAAAATTCTCATATTTTTTCAATTATATCTTTTAAAATAAATCTATTTAAACAATTAAACATGCACAAATGGTGGTCCAAGTTCCTCATAGCATATCACACTTGCCATACCATTCAATTTGCTTTAGCATGTAGAAAACATAAATCGTATAATTGTACGACGAGGAATGGACAAAATATGCAAATTGCAGACAAACCATATCTCAACCAACCAATACTTGTTGTTTTCCTTAGCTTTTAAATAAATATTTTTTTCATTTAATTAAAAAATAAATAGAATGGGCACCTCCGGAATGTTAGGTATTCAACTTTCGTGCCTTCAAGACTTTTAGGTCTTGTGCTGGGCCCACAGCCCCACATCATATGAGACCCTACCCTAAAGTCATAAAGTGAAGCGAGAAATGAGAGTACGACATTAAGTGAAAGGTAAAACTACAATTATCTAATTTGCAAGGTACCATATACGCAGCCTTACCCTTAAGTGAAAGGTAAAACTACAACTATCTACTTTGCAAGGTGCCAAATACGCAACGTTACCCTACAACCCTTCAACTTTAGTGAATATATAGATATATATTTGCAATATAGGAAGCATATATATTTTTTAGAAATAGATCGACTTGTTTTCTAACCTATTTATTTTTATTTAAACAATTTTTATGTTGAATATTTTTTCATCCATTTTGAAGAGAAAGATTTTAATTACGTCCACGAGACCCAAATATGGTCTATGGGGCCTCAAATATGGAAGTACAAGTATTCAATTCATATCATATGATCTTTAATATCTTTGAGAAGGATGTTCCTTCTCCTTATTTGGGTTAGAAATTCTCCAATTTTTAAAATTTCAATTTGAGTAATACTTCTTATACACATCCACCGTGGGGATTGAACTCGGGTCACATCACCAATAATGCAAGTGAAGTCCTTGCCCGTAAACCACACTCATGGAGATACCGAATTTCTTGTAAGTTGTGGTGTGTGCACATGTGTATGAATTAATATAAAAAACAAAACAAAAAATTATAAGTTATTTAAATTTTAAAAAAAATTATAAATTATTTTATTATTTAAATTTTAAAAATTTTAATTTAATATTAATAATAATTATAAGTTTTATAAATTTTAGTTTTGTTTTTTTTAATACTTTTAAGTTATGTATGTATGGGTGTGAACATTATAATGTTATTTAGGGATTATAGCAGCCATGCTAGAATATTAGTGTTATTAATTAAACTTAAAATTGTTTACTATTTTATTATTATAGTTTTTTAATTTTTGTAATTTTTATATAATTTAAATTGATTTATATGAGTTTTAGTTGGATTTTGATGTTTGATTAAATATAAATTATTATTTTTGGAAATGATTTTTTATTGGAATCAATAAAAAAAATGTTACAATAAAAATAAAAAATGAGTTCTAAAAATCATAGCCCGGCCAAAAACAAAAATAGCCTCTAAAAGGGTGAATAAGTAGAATAACTAAACAAATGGAGCCACTCCAAGAGGAGACCGAGCCCTAGCCCTACTGTGGGCATTGACAGAACAACTTGATGCTAGAAAATATCACCGTGCTATGCCGAGGCCTCAAAAAAACAGAGGGACCTTAAGGTAGAAGGAGGTTAGGTGAAGCCATGTTGAAAGTGCATGAAGCCTCGCACCAGAACCTGATAAGATTTATCAAATGTGCCAACTCATGAGTCAACTTGGAAGCCTACGAATGGAGTTGAATAATAACAACAGAAAATACTGTAATCTTTTCATACAAGGAAAACTGACTAGAAATTGAATCTCTAAAATAGACAACAATATTCCTAGCTTTCCAAAGTTGAAACAAAATAATAACACGAAAGAAAATCCACAGAACAACAATATAAGCAGGCTAACAACTATTATCTCTAAAAAAAATATCTATTTAAAAAAAAATGATATTGAATGCTATTCTCATTAATAAAAAAATTAAGATATGTTTAAAATTTATACTGCATCATACCTATGGCAAAAGGAAACTGAATGTAGGTAGTATGAACAAATTCATTTCACTTACTTTTTAATGCCATGTTCCATACTAGAATCTTTAAGGGGTCAATTTTTTTTACGATTCCTTACGTCCACCACCATAATCACAGTCTTCAAGGGATCAATTTTTTTAGGGTTGCTTGTATCCCTTTCATCAACATGGTGGATTTTTTGGGAACCATGGCATCCATGTGCAGGTTAGTGGAGACCCATTGGTGTGTTTAACTGCAATGTTGGATTGGTTTGAGGTAGAAGCTTCAACACTCAGACCTACTCTATGACTTTTATCATACCACCAAGCTTTCAAGCCCATCGTCATAAACAAAGATACCAAAATGGAGGGAGGAGTGGTCATTAGGTGGTTAATCTTGAACATCCACGAAAAGACCTTCATACTCAAGGAGATGTTTGTCAAGAAAATGCTCAATTTCACCATCAAATTTATCTCCAACATCGTTGTCGATGTGGTTGATTTTGCCATGACCTGATTTCATCGTGAAGAAGGCTGCAAAGATTCAATTTGTTCAATTATTCAAGGAAGGAAAGAGTTTATGTTTTACTTATTTATGGTTGTTTAGTTTGGGGTTTTTGATGTTGATAACCCTTAAAATATTCAATTAAGGACTTTAGGATTATAATTTCCACTGGAGAGAGGTATGAAAGTGGGGGATTGTTGTCCTAACCATGGGTGTGAGCATCAATGGTTCCTCATAATTGTTAAAGAAAGAATTATTGTTGGCATCTTTAGGACTATAAAGTTGCAGAACAAAGGTGAGATTAAAGGCCATAGGGACTCCAATAGGAGGATGTTATTATGTGTTCGTCAAATATGTTGTCAAGGGTTTTACACAAACCTTAATTTTTAAGTTAATGTTATTGAACATTTATGTCAATCTTACTTGCGTTAGTTTTATGGACACTACATTTCTCGATGAAGGTAATATTTTAGTAGGCCTAACAATGAAAGCTTTGGAACTCCAAATAAGAGGTCTAAGGTTTGAATCTGGTGAAGGGTAAGGATGTATACCATGCTTAAGTAACCAAACTTTGACTAGATAAATACATATCAAATAAACAACATCCTCTTCATGGATATTAAAAACTACTTTAATTAATTTTCATAAATATTGATTAAAATTTAAGTATGAGTCTCAATACATTAAAATAATGAATAACTTTAGTTGTTTTCCTTGTTTGCATTAGTAATGGATAAAGACAAAGAGAATATCAACTTACCAAAGATATGCAATTTTTTTATACATCTATGATTGTAGGAGTGACAAGAAGGTGACAATTGGTTAAAGAATAATTTTAGAAGGTGTTAAGAGAGGGTCATATACGATTACAATGACTAATTATTTTCGTCTATGTAACAAGAAGATTCATGTTAGTTGAGATGGTAGACAAATATTTGTTAGAGATAATCACATGTTTCCCTTTTAGATCCATGACTGTGTCAGAATATATGACTAATTGTACAAGAACAACACTAAAATATTTTAGGATATTTTATAGCTATTTTGTTCAAAATAATTATATTTTCTATGTTTTTTTTACAATTTGGATGAAAAAAATGCACATATTGACATAGAATCTCTAAGAGAAGAAATTTCTCAAGAAAAAAACACATACTTAATGCTAGCAACAAAGGTAGAGGGAAGTTTGACCATGTACCTATCCAAGTGAGGGAGCATTAAAAAAAATTTCTAAGAATGTTGAGGAACAAGGAGAAAGTGTGACTAAGGTGAGCTATTCTTTGATTGTGACCCTATATCATATGTATTGCTTGAGAAAGACTTATGACACAAGTCCTTTATGGGTAGATATTATAAATAAATTGTTTTGTTTAGGCATTTAATATTAGAAGAAAATATTGTTATCGAAGATTATTAGTTCACAACCACAAACACATGTTTGTAATGGAAGTGAAGGATTGCATAAGTTGTCACATCTTTTATAGTTATGGGTGGTAGATCTACTCTTTTTGGTGGTTGTGAAACTTGGTATGGATAATTCAAACTAGCGTTGATGTGCATGTTGTTATCAACATATTCTATCAATATTTAACTCATATGTTATTTTTGACATGTTGTGATGAACTAGCATCTCATGAATCTTTAATTTCATGTTTGATTCCACTTTAATATTTTCATAATTTTATCACTTGTAAAGTTTTTTTTAGATAAAGTTTATTTGTAGGCTATTTTCTCCATTGTTATTGATTAGTCTTGTAGGAGACAACTATTATAAGCTTCCTTGTCCATGGAATTAATATCAATTATTTAGAAAATTGGTTTTTATTATAATTTTTTGTTAATATCATTACCATAAAAAATAATAATTTTTTATAGAGCATTTGTATATATGGATTTCTTTAACTTTTCATTGCTTTATAAATAGAAGCAAACTTTCTGGTTAATTACATCGTGATAATATTATTCTAATATTTTAAATATGATATTATTTGGTAGACTTGGCAGCCATGCAACTTTAATAAAATAGACAATAATAGATAAATGTAGTTTGATGGTCATGTATGTAATGTTCGACATGATTAAGACATAAATATTTATTTTACGAGTCTATATTTTCAATTGTGTGTTATTTCATGAATAACAAGGTTAACTCATAAAAATGAAAAGTCGCATTTGTAAAATTTCAATTGATAATAATAAAATCCATTTTTGCAAAAAATAACTCCAAAGTTTGGCAAAGGCCTTTTGATCTAGCACAAAAAATCTAGCATTAAGAACCCCTTCCACCTCTTCCACATCCATGTGTAAATCTTACAACTTGATGTAACTATCGCAAGAGGATTAATCACACTTGTTTAAATTTAATATCAAGTTGTATTTATAATTTAATATTTTTAATAATTACGTGATACTTTTTATTTTTATATATTTTTTAAAATAACCTCAAATAATATGGTAGCAACAACGAGTGTGAGCGCGAGCCAGGAGTGAGTGTGAGCGCGAGCCAGGAGTAAGTGCAACAACAAATGCAAGCACGAGCGCGAGCACGAGCCAGGAGTAAGTGCAACAACAAGTGTGAGCGCGATCCAGAAGTAAGTGTAGCAACAAGTGCAAGCGCAGTCTAAGAGTAAGTACAACAAGTGTGAGTAAGTGCAGCCAAAAGCGAGTGAGTGAGTGCAGCCAAAAGTGAGTGAAAGCGCAAGCTGAGATTAAGTGTAGCAGCAAGTGCGAGCGTGATCTGGGAGTGAGTGTGCAAGCCTAGAGCCAATGAGATTAGAGAGGGAGTGTGAACCAAGAGGGAGTGCAAGTCAAGATTTAATCATGGTAGAAGGGCAGCAGGTTCATCCGGAGTGCATCAATGCTTCAAACTCTTACCATAAATATGTGGAACATTGTTTCCAAAAAATTATTGAAACCAAGGAATGCCGAGAAAAAGAAGAGATATGGTCAATTATGAGCCAAGAGGGAGTGCAATTTGGGAGTGAGTGCAAGGCAGGAGAGAGTGTAAGGTAAGAGAGTGTGAACCAAAAAGGAGTGTAAACTAAGAGGGAGTGCAAGCCAGGATTCAATCATGGTGAAAGAGCGACAGGTTCATCCAAAGTGCATCAATGCTTCAAACCTTTATCACAAATACATAGAACATTATTTTCAAAAAATTGTTGAAGCAAAGGAACACCAAGAAAAAGAATAGACACAGGCAATTGTGAGTCAAGAGGAAGTGCAAGCTAGAAGCAAGTGTGAGGCAAGAGAGAGTGCAAGCTGGGAGCAAGAGCGAGTCCAAGCAAAGAGGGAGTGCAAACCAAGAGGGAGTGCAAGCCCAATTAGCTATTGTGGAAGGAAAGTCATTTTTGAAAGCCCTAATGGGAAGTCAGGATGCCCTAGCTAGAAATAAAAATGCCCTTGTTGGAAGTATGAAGGCCCAAGTTGGAGATAAATGAACGAGCGAATACATGGTAATTTTGATCCAGGTAGTAGATGGTACACCAGAAGTAAGTATTAAGGATGAGATGATTGAGCATGATATAATGGTTCTTAAAAGCAAAGGGTTAATATGTAAGTTCCATAGATCATATCTAGGGTTTTTGGAGATTCAAAATTGAATCAAGTGGAAGTGGGAATTGAATTCAAATTATTCTATGACTTTTCTTCCTAAATATTTTTCCTCATCATCTTTTCTAGTTCAAAAATTAGGGATAAAATAATGGTTGGTGACCTATGGTTTATGAGAAGAGATGCACTTTATTTGAGACTATGGAACAAAAATATTTTAGTTGAGACAAAAACTATTAAGAAGCTTCCAGTGTGGGTTAGGCTTTTTGGACTTCCATATCAACTTATAAATAAGGATGTTTTGAAAAATATTGGAAATACCCTAGGGTTATTCATCAAGGAAGGACCAACAACTAAGGAGTGAAAGCATGCTATATATACTCGAATATGTGTTGCTATGGATATTTCAAAACCTTTGCCACAATCCATTAAGATTAAATATAAATCAAGAGAATGGAATCAACAAGCAGGCTATAAAAATATTGCATTTTGTTACCACAATTATTTTGAGATTGAACACATGGCAAGAGTTTACAAAGTAAAAACTATGAAGAAAGAGAAAAAATTCTAGCCATTAGATAAACTTCAAGACAAAGCAAGAAAAACATTCAATAATAGAAGCATTTGATATAAAAGGAGTTGATTGTGGAAACTTAGTAGTTTGAGGAAGATGAAGAATATTTTTTATAAAAGGGCAAATGAAGAATATCTCCAGTAGAAAGATATAGTTGGATATGCTTTATTATAGTTAGAGTATATTATATCATTTAGGTCATGTAAATGTACCACCTTAGGTACATAGTTAGGATAGGAGATTACTTTAGGGGGAAGTTAACCAGTTACTTCAAGCAATGCAATAAATGCACAAGTGACATGTGCAAGTTGTAATGTAATGCACAAGGAATCTATCTTCCTATATAAAGGGTCTCATAGTAGTATATCACAACATACCATATCATAGCTTCATATAGCATTTCTCAAGTACTTCTATATGGAGTATAATGTAGCTCTTTAGCTCATATCAATGGAGTGACCATTTCCTCCATATAACATTTTATTTTCATCATTTCTATTTATAACATATTTTAGTCATATTGTTGTTTCACTTTCTTTCATGTTTCTTGTATTTCATTGGGACCTATGTTAGATCTCTCCATAGCATATATCCTTAAAATCTAACAGTGGTGTTAGAGCCATGGTGCTTCGAGATAGGAGGACCTAAATCCATTATAAGAGAAGTCCAGTAGGTCAAGAGGAATAGGGAGAGTCACCATTACTACTGTTGCCTTGCATCTTTGGAAACTAGATCTACCATTGAGTTTCGTTGCATGCAAAAGTTGCTATTAGGATTAATTGATAGGAAAATCCATAGTAGTCAGCAGAATTAGAAAATTAAGGATTGAAATAAATATCAGTTGCAGAAATATGATATTACATCTAGCTAGGGTCTTTCTACAAAGTTGCAAAAAAAACTCATGAAGAATAGGACTCAACATTCATTCCACTAGTTTGATGGATCAACTAGTGAAGACCCTCTAAGAGATCTGGAATTTGTTAACTATTGCCCGAAGTTTCTTTTGTTGTAGAAAATTAATTCTTAGATGATTGGGACACCTCCTACAACATAAAGTTGGGAGATTTCGACTTTTTTGCGTAAAATTTGATATGCTTTCCTCGTGTAGAGATTATTTTCTTGTGTAATAAAAGAACACTATGGAAGAAGACTCCTAAATAAGAGAGAAGAACACAAGCTTATACTGAGAGGGGGTGAACAGTATAAGACCACTTTTTACTTTCTTTCCAAACCAATATCAATTAATGTCCTTAATTGCAATAACCAAACATAGCAATGTGCATTAATAACTCAAATAGCAATAGTAAGAAAGAGCACAAGTCACCATACACAATTGAGACACAATATTTAACGTGGTTCCCCCAATGTGGGGTACTCCACAAGATAATATCCTTATAATATTTCACATAGAAATAAAGATCCTTATCCAATACAATGATTTCTTTGATCTGCTCAAATCTAGGCAATAACAAGCTCACACAGAACTTGTCCAAATCTGCATAACAAGCTCACACAGAACTTGTCCAAAATTGCTCAACAAGCTCACACAGAACTTGTCCAAAACTGCTCAATAACCTCACATAGAACTTTTCCAAATCTGCTCAACAAGCTCACACAGAACTTGCTCAAATTTGCTCCAACAAGTTCACTAAGAACTTGTCCAAATCTTCTCTAGCAAGCTCACCAAGAACTTGCTCAAATCTGCTCCAACAATCTCACTAATAACTTGTCCAAAAATGCTCTAGCAAGCTCACCAAGAACTTGCTCAACTCTTCTTAATAGGCTCACTCAGAACCTCATCAAAATATGTCCCAAATCTGTCCACAAATCTATCTAAAACTGTCCACAAAGTTGTCCCAAAAATTGTCCACAAAGCCTTCTCAAAGGCTCAATCAATCATACACAAACTGCCACAAATCTATCCAAAAATATATCCCAAAGGCCTTCTCAAAGGCTCAATCAATCATGCTCAAGTAGTACTCAAATCTCATCCACAAATCTATGAAGGCAAGGCTCAAAGATGAACTCAACAATTAATAACAATGCACTCTACAATGGATGACAACAATGATCCACAATGATCTCAACTCAACTCAACTTAAATCAATCTCAACTCAAGTCAACTCATAGAAGCATAAAGAGAATTGTTAGAGACTCAATATGTTCTAAGCTCAATCTCAACTCAACTCAAATCAAATCAATCTCAACTCAAGTCAACTCATAGAAGCATAAAGAGAATTGTTAGAGACTCAATATGTTCTAAGCTCAATCTCAACTCAAATTAGAATTATAGAATAGTTTGTTTCATGGGACTTGAAAAATCACCTCACACAATCACTTGACTAGGCTCAATCAACTCAACTCAACCAATCACCACAAGGGACAACTCTTTCTCACAAAACCCTAGTCCAAGCATGTATCAACCAACTCAAATATTTCCAACAATGCTCAACCACAAATCTCACATAACAATTATACTCATGTTCTTTTCAAGTTCTTTACATAACCAATGGGCTTCAACGACTATGCTTATAAAACAAGGTTTAAACACAAATCTCAAACTAGAAAACCTTGAAGCATTCAACCAACCACTTTCAAAAAAGAAACCACAATCAATCCTTTTCACTCCAATGATATTTCAGAAATCAACCACCATAAACAATCAATAGGAAAATGTGCCCATACATTTTTGATGCCAAGAAGTAGTCCACAAAATCTGCCACACTAAACACAACTTTCCTTTCCAATCTCAATAAGGGTTAGTGGACTTCAAATAATAATCACAAGATAAATCATAACTCAATTTACACCTTTTTACTCCAACTTAATAAACACATCCACCAAAGTCCTTTTAATAAAAACCCTTATCAAAAATAATAATCAATAAACCTCTCAAAAATGACAACTCTTTATTTCTCCTAAATCTTAATTCTCAATTTCATGAACATCAAATTAAATCAACAACTCATCCACCTTTGAAATAATAATCACATCCCTTATAAAAACAAAGTTTAATTAAAAACTTTAATTATTCCTAACCACCTTATAACTCCAACTTAGGGCTTAACAAAATTAATTAGAGCAAAAAAATATTTACCTCCTCAAGGGGATTCAAACCCCCGACTTGTCCACACCACGAGTGCCTTAGCCGCAACTAAGGTTGCCACATGAGCTAGCCGCTCGTTCGAAAGGGAAATGCACAACGTGCCTTAAAACCTTTCCTCCCTTTCTGTAAATCAAAAGCGCTTCGAGCGCTTTTCTTCCAACGCCTTCCAAACACAATCAAGGGGATTCGAAACCTTGACGTTTGTGCTGCCACACGCCTTAGACAAAATCCAACTGCCAATGCGTCATGCTGCCCACTATGCCTTTTGTCTTGACCTCACTTTGTCTTATTCATTGCTTCCACTTTCCAAAGGATTTCACACGAGCTCTTATTCGAATTCTTTTTCCAACAATTAATTCACGAGCTCACATTTGTTTATGAACCTTAGGTATCCCCTTTATATAGCCTCCTTATTATTTTTTATGACATTGGCAAAAATCTTGCATATTTAATTTTAAATTTTAATTTTAATTTTAAATAATTAAAATTTAAACTAAATATTAAAAATTAAATATCTCCATCACCGGGGCACATTTTTCAATGAAACGAAAGGCCAACTTGGGTTTTAATAAAAACCCAGTTCAAATCTACCATCCATAATTTTAAATAAAACCTTTTATTTTTCCTGCCTTGGTTTTCACAAAAACCCTGTATTTATCCATGCTTTCCAAAATATCATTTGACCACCAAAACTCAATGTGATCCATGTGACATCAATGACAACATAAAATAACTCGGTGAAGTTAGGAAACTGGAGATATCCATTGCTATATTGAGAACTTCACAGAAGAAAAGGCCACAACAACCTTAATCCAGTAGAAGATTCCAGATAAGGGTTCTTGAACGAGAACGAAGACGCAAGAAGTTGAGTCGTAGGAGAAGATAGGAGATTGGTGATTCCATTCAAGATTAATACCTACAGAGTGCATAAGTAGAATAGGCCATAGAATCCTAAAAGAAGAATATGCAGGACATTAATGAACTGAAAAGAAAATTGGTAAACTCTTTTGCCATGAATCATATTAGAATTAAGGTTTTGAATCATTCGCATGTAGAGCCTTCTTTTCCATGAAGGAGGAATCAGAGCATTGATTGGATGAATGAGCATCTCTTCTTCAGGTGGCCATATTGTTGATAGCCATAACATCTTAGGGAGATATTTTCATATCCAATATTTTGGATCCATTCCCCTTTACTTAAGGATATGGTAATGGATTGAGGCCTAGGACTGAAACTTCCATCCAAACAACCAATATTGCTTTACTCATATTAATTTTATCAGATAAAATTTTCTTTGTTTGGGAATCCATATACTGGAATGCACCAATGACATTATCGATTTTGGTGAATATATTCTCTCCCCAAAACTCCGTAGGGAGAGCATAAAGATTCACCTAAACTGAGAAGCCATTAACTTCTTTTGTAAAGAGGTTGAAACTAGGAGTCCAAGGTATTATATAGACACCCCTTTGTCCAAGAACCCAATTATATCTATAATCCATTACTTTATCTCTATCCACTAAATTAGAAAAGAAAATAGAAAATAAATTTTTGGGTAGGAGAGTTACTTGGAATTCTATACTGGTCCACCAATATTTAATGTATCCTTTGAGCTCCTCTAGGCCTAGTCTTTTTCCCTTGAGTTTGCAGATAATTATTTGGAATTCATGATCAATCAAAATCCAATCCAAATTCATCCTTTGAATTCTTGATAGAGGGCAGAGGTTCATCCACCCACGAATCCAAAGATCCTTGAGAGATATTTCTTCTGACCGAAGAGACTTTCTCACAGATTGAAGAGACAATCTACGAATAACCCTCTTCTTTCAATGCTTGATTGCACCTAGGGTTTGCATCCCTTTCACGAATACTGTAGCCAAAAATTTTACTCTGTTCCATTGCTTGACTGCACCTAGGGTTTACACCCCTTTCGCGAAGACTATAACAACAATCGATTCCAATGTAAAAAAAAATAATGTTAATACAAATTTTAAAAACTACAATTTATAAAATTAATTATAAATTAGGCATAGATTTTGGGTCTAATGATAAGTTGTGGGATTATATTCACTTTGATTTAGGTTGTCTCTCCTTGATATTTGAATTCAAAGTTTTCCCCCCTCTTCCATCTTCATGTGTATACAAAATAATAATTTATCTATTCAAAACCCAGGTTCAAACCATGACAGGGTGTGCATGTGTATTACAATTATACATGTTTCATTTGAGAAGATTTGAACCTAAGTCTCCTCCTTAAAAGTTAATAATCTAAGTGGTTGAGCTAATGCCATTTGATAAAATTATAATAATATTATTTTAATAAGCTATATGTGGATTTTATCGAGGGCTACTCCCATTTAAAAAACAAAATATTACTTTGCTCTCATTACATTTGTAACAAGTTAATTAAAACATAATTAATTTTGCCTTTATATCAAAGACATTCTTCATTTGCTTTTTTATTAAAGATATTCTCTATCTTCCTCAAATTGCTAAGTTTCCATAATCAACTAAAATGCCTTCCAAAATTTAAATTATGTCAACATAAAATTCAACATTGCGAATGACTAAAATATTTGTTTCCCAGTTTCTATTTCTATAGATATCTTGTCTATAACAACCTCACAATTTCTTAATACCTTTTTTTAGGGTTCTTATTCATTCCCCTAATATTCCAAGATATTATTTTCATTGTTATTTTTTATTTTTATTTGTGGGTTTAGCCTCACTTCTTGTTAGCACTTGTGATATTTGCTTTTTTTTTCCCATATCAATATTTCTTTGGGTTCTTTTTCTCTTTGTTTTTGTTTCTTAGGCCTTCTCTTTTTTCATTCCCAACAATACTTTCATCTTCTTCAATCTCTTCAATCTTCTCACATTGCTCATAGTAAGGCTTATCATCTTTAGGTTTACCTTGTTTTGAAGGATCTAAAGTGCAAGGAACAACCTCAAAAGCACAATATTCTTTATGTTGCCCTAGAAACCCTAAAGTGCAAGGATGCTCTTTTGTAGCAATTACCTTCTTATTTTACCCTAAAAAGCTTAAATTATTATGGGTTTTCTCCATCCTCATTTCTTTATTATGTTGCTATTGAAATCTTAAAGTGCAAGGGATAACATCTTCACCCCTTTCACTTTTATTACCCGGAGAGGATTCTATACTACTTGAGCAAAATGAAGATGATTTACTTGGAATAAAGGATTTCTCCCATCTTCTTTTTCACTTTTAATTCCTTATGAACTTGCCAAATGATACTATAGATAGATTTTCTTTGCCTCTTCTTTCAGGGTGCTATATCATTGATCTAACTTCTATTATTGTATGATTTCCTTGCTTCGTCTTGAAGTTTATCTCACGAATATAATTTTTTCTCTAGATTTTTTTTTCTCTTTCTTCACAATTTTCACTTTGCAAACTTTTGTCATGTGTCCAATCTCATAACAATTGTGGTAATGAAATGTGATATTTTCATAATCTACTACTTGATCTTATTCTCTTGATTCATATTTAACCTTAATGGATTGTGGCAAAGGTTTTAAAATATCCATAGCAACACATATTCGAGTATATATATCATGTTTTTGCTCCTTAGTAGTTAGTCCTTCCTTGATGAATTCCCTTAGGGTATTTTCAATATTCTTCAAAACATCCTTATTTATAAGCTAATATAGAAGTCAAAAAAACTTAACCCACATTGGAATCTTCTTAATAGTTTTTGTATCAACATGAAAACTTTCATTCCATGGTCTCAAATAGAGTGCATCTCTTCCCCTAAACCATGGGCCACCAACCACTATTATATCCCTAATTTTTGAACTGGAAAAGATGATGAAGAAAAAATCTTTAGGAAGAAAAGTCATAGAGTAATTTGAATTTAATTCTCACTTCACTTGATCCAATTATAAATCTCTAAAAACCCCTGACTATGATCTATGGAACTTGAATACTAACCCTCTACTTTTAAGAACCATTATATCAAACTCAATCATCTCATCCTTGATACTCACTTTTGGTGTAACATTTTATACTTGGATCGAACTTGCCATGTATTTGCTCTTATGCTTATCTCCAACTTGGGCCACCATACTTCCAACTAAGGCATCTTGGTTTCTAGTTAGGACATCCTGACTTCCCATTAGGGATTTCAAATATAAATTTCCTTCCATACTATCTAATGGGGTTTGATCTTGGCTCTCATTCCCTACCGGCTCACACTCACTCCCAACTTGTACTCTCTCTTGCCTCGCACTCAGTATTGACTTGCCATAGCCCTATCTCTTCTTTTTCTCGATGTTCCTTCGCTTTAGTAATTTTTTGGAAACAATGTTCCACACATTCGTAGTAAGGATTTGAAGCATTGATGCACTTCATATGAACCTGTCGTTCTTCCGCCATGATTGAATCTTGGCTTGCATTTCCTCTTAGCTCTCATTTTCTATCAATAAAATTACAATAATGATTAACATTTAAAATATATTTTTATCTTATAAAACTTTAATTTTTTTAAGATTAAAAAGTTTTAAACCCTCGTATCTTCTTTCTTTAAAGTTGAGATATTTGATAGTTGAAAAACTATATATTTTTTTCAAGATTAAAAAAAAATTAAACACTTATCTCCTCTAGAAAGTTGAGATATATGAGAAATAAAATAAAAAGAGAATTATATCATTATGATTTTTTTTAATATTATATTTATTTTTGACTTTGTGTGAAATCCCAGTAAAATGAAACAAACAACTTTAGTAAAATATTTATGTCACTACTTATTAGATATATATTTATACATATTTACTTCACTAATATTTAAAATATAAAATAATGAAACAAAGTTCTACACATATTTTTTATTAATTTTTTAAATATAAAAATTAATTTTCAAGTCGATATATTTAATGTTTATTTATTTATTATTCAGGTTTGAGAAGGTGTGTTGAAAGGTCCCTAAACATTTTACATAGTAGTTAGAGATTTAACAATATGCTCAAAAATACAACTTCTCCACAAAACATCTATGCTAAACAAAGAAGGTTGTAATACAAACACTCCTTTCACATTCTACTTTACAACTAGATAGCATACATACAAAACAACTACTAACAGGGTTTAGAAATAGACCATCAAAGCATAAGTAGTATCATACTAAACCGATTAAGTAAACCACCTCCTATAGGACAAAAAAAATAAACTAGAGGCACCCATTGACCATAAGCTTCGAAACTTTGATGATTTCCTTGAGCTTATTTTTTGCTTCGTCCACAAACTGCTCGATCTCCTTTTGTAGGGTTTGCATCAGGCTACAATACTTCTCAATGGTATCCAAGAGCCCATTAACCAATCTTTGATTGGTAGGGGTGTTGAGTCCTCTTGTGTTCCAAGACAATAGTTTCATTTCTTAATTATTTTGAGTAATATTTTGTCCCTGCCCCAGGATAAGGTAGTTTGGGTTCCATTTGCAATTTTGACCATAATTTCTCATTTTCTAATATCCTGATTCGTTTGTCTTTCATGTTTGCTTTCCACTCCTACATCAATCCCATTTTTCTTTTGATTCCTAGTTTGTTGGCTTGGGGTTGGACCTGAGAATTCTAAACCTCCCATATTTTTAGACTGTTTTCCATCATCATGGGTTAAAGGTTCTATGAGAGGGCTATGGTCTTATTCATTTGAATCAAAATAAAAAATCAACTACGTGTTTTCTTCCCCATTCATTTCATTGTGTTTGGGGAGATTGGATCAGTGATTATCGAGTCTAGCTGAGCAAAGGAATTCGAAATCAAAATTTTATAACCCTCTAAAGAGGGTTTTCCAATACATACCTCTTGATTTTCTTTCAAAAGTTGACCCTCCTTAGGGACTTCCTATTGAATTAGTTCTGCCAAGTGATCTAGGATTCCCTCTCTACTTTTCTCAATAATTTTATCCCTTGAATCCTTGCCTGCTTGGAGCTCTCATTTTCATTCTGCTTCTTTTGCCAAAATTTCTCATTTTGGGTCGATTTCTTGCGAGTGGAGCATGCATTGGTTGAGTGCCTTAATTTCTTGCAACTTTTACATGTGATCTGGGTGTTTTCATATTCTATAGGTTAATTCCATACCCTAAACTTTAAAACTAGTTTGATTGAACTAGGTAACTCCTCCATATCCATATTTATGCAGATTATTGCATAAAAAAGTCTTGAGTGAGCCCTAGTGGCATGATCAATAGTAATAAGGTGTCTTATATCCTTCATGATACCTATAATTTTTTTTGTACCAATATTGGAAGGGCAGACCTGACAATCTCACCCAAATCGGTGCTTGGATGAAGCTTTAGGTTTCAGGATCAAAGTCTGGGCTCCACCATTGCAAGAAAAACCCTTGATATCCATAGAACCATGGACCTCCCTAGAACATTCGATCATAATATTCATTGTAGTTAAGCTTAACTATAAAGAATCCCTTTGGTATTACCATGATCTCCATGTGGCTATGGGGTTGTCATTTAGTAGCAATCCATTTCCTGATTGTATCAAGGTCTAACTATGCTCCCATAAATCAACCCATAAAATTCATAGCTCCTTGCTTAACAGTTAGGTCAACCAAATTGTCAGGTATGAAGAGTTTACCTCTCTTTGATTGTAACTCAAAATGAATATCTAGGGTTTTTGTTATCCATAGACTACATACGACTAAGAGTTATCCCCTAAGTCAAAAGGGTGCTTTCACATATCCCTAGAATTCTGTCTTGCTCCTTTAATCGAATTATCAGCTCCAAAATCAAGGTCTAGATCTAGTTCTTTATTGTCAATCTGTTGTAGACTTGCTCTTGCAACAAACCTACTCCCACCCTCTCCTGCCATTTGGATCCCACTAAGGGTAAAACCATCAAATAATTTTTTTCTAGCTTTTGAATCTACAAAAACTATCTAACATTATGTATATATTTAATGTTTATAATATTAACATTGTAACTACAATATTTATTATTATTAAATTATATTAGTTTTAAAAAACCTTATTTTCTATTAAATCTGTATTTTAAATTTTATTGTCTTTCAATTTTATAGATGAATATTTTATAAAGTCATCAATTCACTTGAATATAATGGTTAAACTTATTATTACGATGGATAAAATTAAAGTTTATTGATTATAAGGTTAAAATTAAATATACCTATGTTATAAATTTGAAATTCTTTTAAAATTGGTTATATCGAATTGCAATGGTTCCACTCGTATTGCTTTAGTATTATAAGAGTTTGACCATTATGCATGCATCACTTCGCAATATTTGAACTTGAGTCTTTTTCTTGAAAGGAACTATTAAAACAATTGAGGTAATGTCATTTCATATGTTGCAAATCTAAAAGTAGAGTATGCTTTTTAAAATGATAATTTAAGTGGCCTAATAGTAAAGACTTTATAACTTTGAATAAAAATCTAAAGTTTAAATCTTAAAAATAAAAGTTATAAATTACACTTTTGATAATTAAAATATAATTAAATAATCATATATTAAATAAACAAAATTCTTTTATAACTATTAAAAACTATTTTATTTATAAAATTTTAATCTAATTAAATAACTAAAACTACAAAATTTGTAAGTTGGTCTTCCAATCACAAGACTATCTTATAAATGAGAACAAAATTCACATTGTTTGATTTCATATTAAGAATATATGTCATCTCATATTCTTTAATATGAACTTTGTTAAACATTCTTTAATATGAACTTTGTTAAACATTGGAGGATGTGAGAACAATATTTACATTGTTTGATTCATATTAAGAATATATGTCCATCTCATATTCTTTATGAACTTTGTTAAACACCTTAGGATTTAATTTGTGATAATTTAAACTTAATGTTAAATATTATGTATGTTATGCGTTTAAAACCAATCATATATTTTTTATAAACTTTTTCAACAAAGTAAATCAATGTTTTAATTTCATATAAAAACATATAAACTCATAAAGATTGTACTTATTGAAATAAGTAATCAAATGACCATAAAGCTTAGATCGAGTGTATCTATTTTCAAATATCGCTTTAATCTTTTATAAATAAAATATAATTTTTTTAATATATACTTCTTAAAGTGAATTCATCTTACATAAATTGAATGGTACAAAAAATACATCCCAAAACTTAAACTTATATAAAAAAAATTAAACCAATATCAAAAAGGCTTGCCAATGAGGAAAAATAATTATATTTGTGAAGATTTAATTGCTAACATCAAGGCCGTCTAATTATACTTAAAATAATTGAAAAATATCCTCTTTTACGAAAAGGACTGATTCGAGCAAGTGTATAAACCTAGAATATATAAAAGATGTTGACCTCGTTACATACTAACATGTCAAATTTTTAATGGATAAAATGAATGCTGCCTTTTCCAATCGCAGATTCCATAGACTAAATTCACACGCAAAGGGTAGAAGCCAACGATTGGATTGTCGTCACTGTCAGTTTTGTTCTAGGTTATGATGACGGAGGTAAATGGATTACTTTATTGATGGGTCGCCGTAGACAATAATTGAGTTTCTTTACATTGGGTTTCGATCCTCTAAAATTATGGGCAACAACGGTGGGATTTGGCGCGTTTCGCATGGACTGTGCATTAATTCTGCTTTGTCCAACGAAGAAACAATGACCTTTCGCAAGACAGGGGCTGCCATCCATTAGCCCCTGGACACTACATATGCTGTAAAGGCATTGGGGGCTAAATCCAAGGACGCGGGCAGTGAAAAGATTAATTGATAATTAATTGGGTCAAGCATCTCAATTAAGTAATCATTCTTACCGCCCATGGATGATGGCCTTACATGTGGAGAGATCTAACGGTGGGTGGTATTTTCTTGGAGATTCTAATTCTAATTTGGCGTCACAACGTGCTTGTTGAAGATTCTATCGCCTCTGCAGGCACATGCATTTTTTATAAAGTTCTGTGGGACGGCAGGGACTGCAAGAATTTCTGCAATTGTTTGTTTCCTTTTTTGGGTCATGGTGTGCTGTGAGTGATATCAAGAATTGTGAATTCAGAACCAGTTTTTTGTTGTATCGATTTTCGTTTTATTCATGGGGTTCTTTGGCTCCTCATCTGGGAGCCCATGTGGATTTCAAGGTTTGATTAGGAGGAAGCAGGTGGATTCTGCTGGTAACAAGGCTCAGGGGGACCAGCTCGCCAAGCATCTCTCTGTGTTTCAGCTCATTCCCATTGGTAAGATTCGTTCAACGAGGAATTTTAATCCCTGTTTGGGTTTGGAATTGGTGTCCTGGAATGTTTTGGCCATAGTTGAAGAGTGAGGTGTTGAAGAGATTGGAAATATTATGGTTTTATGTGAGAAGAAAGATTCTTTTCAATCCGAAGTATCGTCTGGGTGTTACTCAAAAGATGTTTTTGATCTTAGTTGTAATCTGGGCCTTTCATGAACGATTCTCCAAATTGTGATGTGGGTTGTTGCTCAAAACAGTTGTCGGTCCAAAATATTACCTGGGTGTTTGTTTAAATGTGTTTCCAATCAAAATTGTCTTTTGGGTCCTTGCTCAAAAGATGTTTTCAATCCAAGTTGTCATTTGGGTTGTTGTCCAAAGTATGCTTTCAATCCAAATTACTCCTGTGGGTCTTTGCTCAAAATGATGTTTAATCCAAATTGCATGCGGGTCGCTCTGCTCAAAAGATGCCTGTTCAGGCGAAATGGTCTGTTCAAAGGAAAAATGTGTAAATTGCCAATATTAGGCGCCAAAACAAAAGGAATCTGCCAAAAAGTTACTCGTCAGACGGCAGAATTCATGCTCTAAGTTGCCTATCTATAGAGGAAATCTGAGCCTAAAGACAAGACAAATTAACTCACCATTAGTTTTTGTTTGTTTACCCTTTTCAATAAATCATTACATCATCTCTGTTACATTTCGGCTATAGAAAGATGTGAGAAAAATATTATAGAAAGAAGTGACTAAGAAGTGTGAATTCTTTTAGCGAATAAAGTAACTTAGATGACTGTGGTCTAGCAGCAAGTTGGAGGATTTAAGGCACAATCACGTAGGTTAAATTCTGTCCGGAATACTTCCTGCAATTATTTTATGATAATTGTCAAGAGCCCAATCATTCTTGTCATTCCATTCGGGAAAGTTTTAAGTTAGGACATCATTTGACATGCAGTGAGTAGGATAACCCAATCTGTCAAAGAATTAGGCCAGAATAGAACCAGGGTGTCCTTGAAAGTTGAGGAATTGAATTGGTTGAGCTAATCTCATCTGATGGATGTTAGTAGATAATTGATTTGTATCAACTATCCAATTGTGCTTCACCTTTCATGAAATTTCCCCTTGATTTAGAAAAGAGAGGAATCATGGTGTGCACTTACTTGAATGACATGAAGAATTATGATAAGAGGTATTAAAGGGATATTCATGTTTACCTGTTTTGAATTGGAAAATTAAAGAAGTTTGGATGTCAGTAGATAATTGTTTGGTCTCAATTATTCAATTGCTCTTCATCTTCCATGAAATTTCTACCTAATTTAGAAAAGAGAGGAATCATGTAGTGTACTTTCTTGAATGATATGAAGAATTACCATGATTAGAGTTGTTGAAACGATATTCATGTTCCTCTGTTATTATTGGAAAATTATAGTCTGGCTAATGAAGTACAACTGATTGTCCGTGACAAGAATAAACAATAGCATTTCCATTGTCCTTTGTGCTGGAAGCATAAAATTTCAACATAACTAAACAATACTTTGAAACTTGACTCTTTTAGCTTGAAAGTTGTTTCAGTTGATTGAGTTTTAAATTGATTTCTGCCTCACTGAGTCCGAAACATTTAGTTGTGCCTTTTATTTGCTACTGCTGTTCATACTTCACTATTATTGAAAACCTCCTAATATAAATAAAATTATAGACACTAACAAGGGAAAATGATATCCAATGGCATAAGCTCAACCGGCCAAATTCCTTGATTTTCAAGGACCCGAAGTTTGAATCTTGCCAAGAGTGATAAATGCATAATTGTCAAGCTATTTTAATACTTCTATGTGATGTAATATGGGTGGGCCTGTTTCAATCCCATATAAAGAAGAGAAAATGATATAACAGAAAATTTCTCATTAAGAACAATGGCTGGTTTTTGTCTTATTGATTTATGAGTTGCCTGATACCTAAGGAAAATGCCAAAATGGATATATGTATATAATTCCACAAAAGGGAAGCAAATCTAAGCTAGCAAACCAAATAATCATATCTTGCCATTCATTGGTATCTGTTGTTTGGAATTATGTATGTATTCAGAATTAGGACAATTTTTGGCGAGTATAGCAGGCAAGTGGGCATACAAATGGAGATGCTTGGTGGGGAAACTGGCTTTGTAATTAGAAAGTTCTTTTTCTCTGACTATCGGATATGCTTGAACTTTACTCTTCTTCACCATAAACTTTGGAGAGATAAGCTTAGCTTATGGTGTTGATGAGTAACATTTTCTCATGGAATTACGTTTCTAGAGAAAGCTGAATTTACAAGACCATAGTTTAGAGAGGGCTTTATAGGATTGTGGTCCAAGAAATGAGAAATTTATGATTTTCTCTTTGCCAAATTTGCAAGGAATAGCAAATTGTAGAGGATTGTCTTGCCTTATAGGAATTTGGTTGGGGTAGAGAGTTGTTGCTCTCCATGTCCTATTAACCTTAGGAGCATGTCATGTATAGTTGTCTTGAATCTTTCTTTGTCTATGCTAAATTCATGAATCTAATTGCCCGTGCTCCACCGGCTAGTGAACCAAGGTATGTTGTACGACACTTTTAAGATGGTATTGTGGGTCAAGCAAAGATCTACACATCCTATAGATAGTTAGAATCTTGCTTATATGCAGTTTTCTTTCAAGTTGTGCATCAAGTTCTTGCTGCTTGTAGTGTCATCTTTAACAGTACGGCATCTCTAATCTTCAAAGGATCTAGAAGATAATGAATCATGTTCCCAGGCAAAACCAAAAGCAAAGAAGAAAGGGACTTGTTTAGCTGTTGAAGTGGAAACATGCTTCGGGGGGATTTGTTATGGATGTTTTAATAGTCATTGATATATCTGCAGTCAGTACATCTTATTTTAATTAATGTTGGTTTAACCTATGCTGGTTTGTTTCATTTAAACCGAGAATGCAAGTGTTTTCTTCTTATGAAAAGTGCATGGTTCGTTACAAGCTTTTGTGTGTGTGTGTAGCTGATAGAGTGATACAATTCCCATAGCTGGGATGAAAACAAGTTCATATTGTTTATATCAGGAGCATATACTAATAGATTGAACATGCACACTGGGCATAGGCTGTTAGCAGAGGAAAACTACGCCCTGAAGACTAAACAATTTTTTTTTCTTTCTTGCTTTATGCAGGTGTGGGGTCAACTATTGGAGCGGGTGTATATGTCCTTGTTGGTGAAGTTGCCAGGGAGCGATCAGGACCAGCCCTTACTATTTCCTTTCTCATAGCTGGAATAGCTGCTGCTTTGTCAGCGTTTTGCTATGCTGAACTTGCAAGTCGCTGTCCATCTGCAGGCAGTGCATATCATTATTCATACATCTGTGTTGGAGAAGGGTAAAATTTCAGACGGATATTTCTTAAATTTGAATGACCTTCCTTTATGCCTCTCAGAGAACTTCTAGGAAGGATCTTAATTCTAGACTTACATAAATAGTTTAATCTTACTTGAAGAATAATTTACATTGAATTTGAATTTTGAAAAACTGAAAGGAAAAGATTAAGCTCATCTACTTTTGCAAGATTATAAGTATTCTCCAAATTAGTGATAGCTTTGCAGGGAATTCAGATTAACTGAAAATTTCCAAAACATCATGTTTATATATCTCTGCTACTGTTGATGCCATGTCCCTTACACCCTCAGACAATAAATGTGTTAAGAGATTAAAGTATCTCTATTACTTTCAAGATTAGTTAAAATATTGAAAGCATTAGAGCCAGAAGTGTTGTGCCTTCATTGCACTTGCATTTTGTGTTATTATGGGATGAGAAGAGAATGACTGATGAAGATAATGTTATGGAAGCTTTGTGGATTATAACGTAAGAGTATGGGTATTGTGATGGCCATTGTTGGCTAGATACTGGGTGTGGTAATTGGATGTGACCTTCCTAAAGTAATGCTTCATTAGTAGTGCTGTCTTTAGACTTTTCTGTTTCTTTTAGCTCATGATTTGTCTTGTCCCTTTGTTGTAAAAATCAATACATTTGATATTTATTACTAATCTTTTATTTCATTTTCCAGCACTACCTTTGTGAAGTTTTTTTTTCATTAATGTTGTACTGGTTGTGGCCAGGATTGCTTGGATAGTTGGTTGGGCACTTATATTGGAGTATACAGTGGGCGGGTCTGCTGTTGCACGGGGCATCTCTCCGAATCTGGTACATCAAGCTTTACTCATGCTATTTAAAATGTTCATATACCATTTGTAAATATTTTGACTTGAATGCAAGAAATTCCTAGAAGATACTGTTATGCTAGTACATGTAAGCTGCTTTAAATTGATCGATACAGAATCATGTCAAGAACAATAACATGAATATTTTAAAAGAACAACTGATTAAAATGTTTAAACAAAAAGAATGTATGCATAATACAACATAGTAACAAAGTTTAAAAATTCAGATTCGTTTGAGAAGCCTAATGAATCCAAAAATTGATCTGGTTTTTTTAATAAAATAAAAACACATATAAGTTATATTTAAGATAAGCACATCAATATGTAAAATATATACAAATAAATACAAATACACAAAGCATCCCTACTAGTTTACGGCCAACCCTCAAATTCATATTGAAATGTCTTTTCTTAGAGAAGGCCTCGGATTGGGTTCAATTCATCCGCACAGCCTAGAAAATCCAGCCTGTTCCACATTTACTCCAGATCCTGAAGGATTTTGTTGCTATTTAATATGGTATATTGTTCTCAATTCCCATCTGTATTTCCTATAAAGGCATCTTTAAAAATCTTGTAATGATTAGACCTGAAATTTGAAATTCTGGAGTGCAGCATTACAACTGGAGGAGCTAAGCTGAAATCTGGAAATTGTGGAAACAGGACACTAAAGATTAAATCGAAAATGCGAGTTCTCACAACAAAACATTGATTAATGACATAATGTAGTGCACAGAAAATCTGTTCTGATAGTATAAATAAGGAGAGCAGCCCAAGCTTGGAGGTTAGCCACTGTTAGTGGTGAAGATAGATCAAATCTTCAAAGGAGGGATTCCTTGGGCAATCTGAAAATATGAGTTTTCTAAAGATCCCTAATGATAAATCTGGCTATACATTTAAACAAAAACCTGTGCACACAGAGAGAGAGAGAGAGAGAGAGAGATGTTAGGAAATTACTTCAGATTTTACACCTGCAAGAGGAAGCACAATAACAAAAATAGAAAACACGGAAACAGCAACACAAGTGACACAGAGATTTACGTGGAAACCTGCAATGTGCAGGAAAAACCACGGGGCAATGGCAACTTCTCCTTTTATTATTTTCAGCAAACTTTACATTCACGTTTCTCAACGTTTTCACACCCACATATGCAAGGGATCAAGTCCCTTTTATAGAGCAGACAAGGAAGGCCCCAACCGTTCGTTTCCTCTCCCCGTGGAGACCTCCGCAAAACTGTTCGTCTTCATACGGAACCGAAACGGTTCGTCTTCCGCAAGCTGTCGTCTACCTAGACGTCCACTGCTTTGACGTCTACTTGGCTTGACGTCTACTTGGTTTGACGTCTGGCCTAGACGTCTACTTGGTCAGACGTCAGGCCTAGACGTCTAGCAGCCCAGACGTCAGGCCTAGATGTCAAGCAGCCCGGACGTCTACCGGCCCGGACGTCTGGCCTAGACGTCTACCAGCCCAGACGTCTGGCCTAGACGTCTACCAGCCTAGACGTCAGGCCTAGACGTCTACCAGCCTAGACGTCTGGCAGCCTAGACGTCTGGCAGCCTAGACGTTTGGCCTAGACGTCTGGCAACCTAGACGTCTGGCCTAGACGTCTAGCAGGTTAGACGTCTAGCTTGCTGTCTAGACGTCTGACCTAGACGTCTGGCCTGCTTTGGACTGTTGCAGTCCTCTTTCCTGGCTGCCTGTACTGCATAGTGACTTCACTTCCTAACATTCTCCCACTTGAAGTCAATATTCAGGAATTCTTCTGCCAAAGATCTTCATCCAGTGCCAATTGCCCAATGTTGCCCTTGTTACTTTTTCAGCAAGCCCAGAGAAGTTCTGCACCACTCAAACTTCTCTACCTTGACCGACTTTGTAAGCATATCTGCAGGATTCACTTCAGTGTCGATTTTCTGCAACAGGATCCTACCTTCTTCCACCACATTTCTGATAAAGTGGTACTTGACATCAATGTGTTTCGTGCGATCATGAAATGTTGGATTCTTCACTAGCTGAATAGCACTTTGGCTATCACAATGCAGCGTAATTTTCTCCTGCATTACCTTGAAGTCACCCAACAATCGCTCTAGCCAAATTGCCTCTTTTCTGGCATGAGTCGCTGCAATATATTATGCTTCGATGGTTGATAAAGCCACAACAGATCGCAACTTAGAAGCCCAACTCACTGCTCCTCCAGCAAGAGTGAAGGTATATCCTGTAGTGGATTTTCTCCCATCTCTATCTCCACCATAATCAGAATCCACAAAACCTGTAACTTGCAAATATGCCGATCCAAAGTAAATGGCAACATCTGAAGTGGCTCTTAAATATCTGAATATCCACTTCACCGCATTCCAATGCTCCTTACCAGGATTTGCCATGTACCGGCTGACTACTCCCACTTCTTGGGCAATATCCGGTCTGGTGCTCACCATGGCATACATGAGGCTTCCTACTGCTGATGAATACGGTACACGAGACATGCTTGTCTTCTCTGCTTCCGTTCTAGGACACTGGTTGGAAGACAACTTTAAGTGTGGAAGAAGTGGGGTACTAACTGGTTTAGCATTCTGCATATTGAAGCGCTGCAGAATATTTTCCACATATGACTTTTGACTTAACCAGATCTTTCTTCCTTTTCTGTCCCTGTGTATCTTCATCCCTAAAATTTGGTTTGCTGCTCCTAAATCCTTCATTTCAAATGTCCTAGCCAATTGAGCCTTAAGATCAATGATTTTCTTCATGTTGGGGCCTGCAACCAACATATCATCAACATACAACAGCAAAATAATAAAACTGCCATCATCAAACCTCTTATAGTATGCACAATGGTCAGCTTCACTCCTGCTGAAACCTTGGCTCTTCATGAAGGTGTCAAATTTCCTGTACCACATCCTTGGCGCCTGTTTCAACCCGTACAATGATTTCTTCAGTCTGCAAACCAAATGCTCTTTGCCTCTTTCTTCATAGCCCTCAGGCTGATCCATATATATCTCTTCCTCGAGATCACCATGCAAGAAAGCAGTCTTTACATCAAGCTGCTCCAGTTCCAAATCTTGTGCGGCTACAAGTGCAAGTAGAACTCTAATAGTAGTCATCTTCACAACTGGAGAGAAAATTTCATTAAAGTCAACACCTGACTTCTGCACATAGCCCTTTGCCACCAAGCGAGCTTTATAGCGTTCCAACAACCCATCGTTGTTCTTCTTCACTTTGTACACCCACTTGTTTCCAACAGTCTTTCTTCCAGGTGGGAGATCCACAAGTTCCCAAGTTTTATTCTTTCGAAGTGCCTCGATTTCCTCCTCCATGGATTTCCTCCACTTTCCTGCATTTTCAGACTCTCTAGCTTCCTGAAATGAACTAGGTTCACCATCATCAGTTAACAAAGCAAAAGAGGACTGATACACATGAGAATACCTTTCCGGACACTTTTGTGGACGTGTAGATCTTCTAACCCAATGATCTGTTGATTGTGGCTCTTGGTCTTGTGACCGTTGTGGCTGCTCTACCTGCTGTTCTACTTGTTGTTCTGCATGCTGATTTTCATAGTCATCTTCACTCAATTCTACTTCAACAGGTACAACATTAGGATTTTGTTGTACCTCCTTCCTTTGCATGGATTTTTCATCAACAATTACATCCCGGCTAATAATTACCTTGTGGGCAGTAGGATCCCACAGTCTATACCCCTTCACTATATCTCCATAGCCGAGAAAAACACATTTGCTTGACTTCGGGTCAAGCTTGGACCTTTTTTCTTTGGGTACATGGGCAAACGCATCACAACCAAAGGTACGCAAATGAGAGTAATCAATTGGCTTACAACACCAAACCTCCTCCGGAATCTGACCATCCAACGCAGTTGTAGGTGACCTGTTAATAAGATAAACAACTGTATTAACAGCCTCCGCCCAGAACTTTTTCTCCAACATGGCTGCGCTAAGCATGCTTCTTGCACGTTCCATGATTGTGCGATTCATCCGCTCAGCCACACCATTTTGTTGTGGAGTGTATGGTACAGTCTTCTGGTGCTTAATACCTTCTTGCATACAAAATTTATCAAATTCCTTGGAGCAATATTCACCCCCATTATCTGACCTGAGACATAAAATCGACTTGCCCAAACTCTTCTCTACCCATGCTTTGAACTCCTTAAATTTCTGCAAAGCTTTCGACTTCTTCTTCAGAAAGTAAACCCACACTCTCCTAGAATAATCATCTATAAAAGTCAGAAAATAGATGGCGCCATTCAAGGACTGAGTGGGGATAGGTCCAAATATATCCGAATGTATAAGTTGCAGAAAATCAGAACTCTTACCAGGACTTGCAGTAAACCGAACCCTCTTCTGTTTACCAAAAATACAGTGCTCACATAAGTCTAAATTACAAGACTTAATCCCGGAAAGCATACCTCTGTCATGCAGAATTTTCAGGCCTTTTTCACTCATATGGCCTAGGCGTTGATGCCATAGCATTACTGCATCTTGAACAAAAGTTGTTGCTGCTGCATGGTTTGTCACCGTATCACCGCATAAACGGTATAAAGTCCCATAAGATTCTCCCTTTGCTACTACAAGAGCTCCTCTGGTAATCTTGCAGTAGTTGTTACAGAAGGTGACAGAATACCCTAGCTTATCCATCATTTTGATTGAGAGCAAATTCTTCCTCAAATCGGGCACATGTCGCACATCACATAACATCCTTTCTCTACCATCGTCCAGCCTGATCCTTATATCCCCTCTTCCCACAATTTCTAAAGGATGATCATCACCCAAATAGACCTTTCCACCACAGTATGGCTGATATTTGTCAAACCAGTCTCTGTGGGGAGACATGTGGAAGGATGCACCTGAGTCCAAAACCCAGGTATATAAAACTGATCTGTTGTTACTGATACAGAAGGCTTCACATGTTGCCGTCTCTCCTGAATCTGCTGCACTGGCCTCAGCTGATGGCTGATTTTGCTTTTCACCATTCTTTAATTGCCAACAGTCCTTCTTGGAGTGTCTTGGCTTCCCACAATGCCAACACTTCCCTTTTTGCTTACGTCCTTTAGACTTAGATCTGGACTGTTTTCTACCTTGTTTACTCCCCTCGAAGGATCGACCTCTCGTAGATAGGGCTTCATTGGTCGAGGGTTCCAGAGACGTTTTTCGCCTCAACTCTTCTGCCAACAAAGCGGCTACCACATCATCAAATTTGAGAGTTCCTGATGATGAATTACTGATGGTCATCACCATATGATCCCAAGTGTCCGGGAGGGAACAAAGTAGGGTGATAGCTCTATCTTCATCCTCCATCTTCACATTAACTGAAACCAGTTTACTGATTAGAGTATTAAACTCATTCAAATGATCTACTACGGATGAACTTTCCTTCATCCTCAAGCTATAAAGCTGCTTTTTCAGAAAAACCTTATTTGTTGCTGATTTTGTTTCATACAACTTTTCAAGCTTTTGCCAAAGGGCTTCCGCGGTCTTCTCTTCAACTACATTGAACAAGATGCAGTCCGCTAGGCAGAGACGGATTGTAGAAACCGCTTTCCTATCAAGCGTTACCCACTCCTCATCTTTCATGTTGCTCGGTTTACTCGCGACCCCTTTCCAAGGCTTGAGCTTGGTCATTCTGAACCAGCAAATCCTCCACCTTCATCTTCCATAGAGCGAAGTTCCTGCCATCAAATTTCTCAATTTCGAACTTGGTTACACCTTTTGTCATTGTTGCAGCTCCCACTCGCACAAAACCTTAGCTCTGATACCAGATGTTAGGAAATTCTTCAGATTTTACACCTGCAAGAGGAAGCACAATAACAAAAATAGAAAACACGGAAACAACAACACAAGTGACACAGAGATTTACGTGGAAACCTGCAATGTGCAGGAAAAACCACGGGGCAATGGCAACTTCTCCTTTTATTATTTTCAGCAAACTTTACATTCACGTTTCTCAACGTTTTCACACCCACATATGCAAGGGATCAAGTCCCTTTTATAGAGCAGACAAGGAAGGCCCCAACCGTTCGTTTCCTCTCCCCGTGGAGACCTCCGCAAAACTGTTCGTCTTCATACGGAACCGAAACGGTTCGTCTTCCGCAAGCTGTCGTCTACCTAGACGTCCACTGCTTTGACGTCTACTTGGTTTGACGTCAGGCCTAGACATCTACCAACCTAGACGTCTGGCCGCCTAGACGTCTGGCCTAGACGTCTAGCCTGCTGTCTAGATGTCTGACGCAGACGTCTGGCCTGCTCTGGACTGCTGCAGTCCTTTTTCCTGGCTGCCTGTACTGCATAGTGACTTCACTTCCTAACGAGAGAGAGAGAGAGAGAGAGAGAGAGAGAGAGAGATTCTAAATATTAGCAAATTTTTTAAAGAAGACTGAAATATCCTTATTTGGAAGAAATTTTCTATTCTGAAAGACAGAAATATCATTTCCCAAAGGCTACCTTCCTTCCTAAAATCAACTTATTCTTCTCGTTTTTTATTGCTAGATATTAGCTTATTACAATTCTACCCTTCCAAATTTTATTTGTCCCTAATCAAGTAACAAAGAAGGATGCTGAAGTATGTTAGGAACTTAGGTCCCTCCCAGGAAGCATCTTCTGGAAATAGATCCTTACATTGTAGTTTGTACCATATGTTCCGTAAGCACCCTATTCCTTAGTCTTCTGTCTCTAGTAGCCCAGAAGTGATCAGGTATCCAGATTAATCTTCCTTCTCCATCAGGGGAGGCAAAGTTGGCGAAGCTGTCAAAATTTGATCAACTGCCTTCTTCAAATTAGACATGTGGAAATTGCTATGTATCTTAGAACAGGTGGATAACTCTAGAGTGTAGGCAACTTGCCCAACTTGTCAGAGAATTCTGCAGGGTCCATAGGACCTTGGAGATAATTATTTTGACATCTTTTTAACAGTGGTGTTTATAGGGCCATAACATGAGGAAAATATAGTCTCCAATTGCACATTCTCTTTTTGAGCGATGTTGGTCTCTGCTTTTGTCTTCCTTCTATCTTGACTTGTTCTAAGATTATCCTTTAAAGCTTTCAAAATCTGTTGACTGTGTGGAATGAATTCTCCAAATTAGGAACTTTAGTATCTTGGATACCCGTCTATCAATGAAGAAGGATTATACCCATATAAATCCTTGAATGGAGTCATACCAATTGATACATGATGGGTGGTGTTGTACCAAATTTTCAGCCAGGTATAGCCTTTGAAGCCATGCAACCTGTAAATCAGCCATAGTAATTCTGCAAATAACCCTTCAAGGTCCTTTCACATTTTCTGTTTGCCCGTCAGTTTGAGGGATGATAATGTTGCCTATTGATTCAAAAATTTCTTTACAAAAGTTGCTAGTAAATTTTGGATCCGTCATTCACAATTGTTTTGGGTGACCCATTCAATTTATAAATTTTCTCCAAACACAACAATTTGATGGACTTCGTAAGTAGTATCAATAGGAATAAAGTGTGCATATTTCGGTCAATGACCTTAAAAATAAAAAAAAACAATCTTTAGCACTTCCTTTGGGAAGACTTGTGATGAAGACCATGCTTATAGACTACCATTTTTTATGGGGAATGGGTAATGGATGACATAAACCTGGACTTTTGCACTGTTAGTGTTTTCAGTTTATCTATTTCACGTTATTCACAAGCTGCTACAAAGTTGTGAACATCATTCTTCAAAACGTTCCATTTGTAGAGTGTTTTTTTTTTGTTTTTTTGGTATAAGTTTTAAGGAGTACTATGTGTTGAGTTGAAGGAAAAGAGTGGTTTCCAGTCACTACCTTTGTCTAAAATTTTGATTTATGTCTGAAAACCACTCTTGCTTGATAATAAATGAGTCTACAATGGAAGGATTACCTGCAGTCTTTCAGTGATATGGCCATCTCATCATTGTTGGCCTACTTTATCTCAATTTCCACCTGCCAAGCTGGAACAACTGCTGAAATGAATTGAATTGCAGGAATTCTAAAGCATTGGATATCACATTTTTTACTATTTGAATATTGAATTTCAAAATCATTTGCTTGTAGTGTCCATGGTGCGTCTTGAATGCTGTATTATGCAAATCATCAAATGTCATCCATATTTGATGGGTAGCCAGATCTTCAGTCATTTTCTGAGTAAATAGTAGCACCATATAGCTTATTAATCAACTCATTTGCTCTAGGAATAGAAATCTATTCTATTCATGATAATCAATTCACATCCAGAACGAACCATCCTTATTCATAAGTTATAACCAATAACACTGTTGCAGCAAATGGGCTTTTACTTGGCAAAATGTATCTCATGTCTGACAATTCTTGTAACTTTGTTCCACAAAATTTCTGGACAGGGATGTCAAGACAGCATTTTGGGATGGTGGAACGTGTTTCGGGATGGTGGAATGCCTTTTCGGGATGTCGGGACGCGTCTCTGAGATTGCCCCTAAATCCCAGGACAGATCCCCATAGAACATAATCTTGTACAACCATTTTAATCTCATCTTTAAATAATTTGGGATATTGTTAAGGAGGGATTATGATAAGTTTTGTACCCTCTTCGATCTCTATGATATGTTCTTGACTCCTCTCAGGTGCAACTCTGCTGGGAAGGTTGCCAAACATGACCTCATATTATTGTAATATCTACTCTACTGGATGGATATATGCAGGCTTTTCATAGAGCTGAAGTATGCAAGCCCTTTATGGCATGATAACTAATCACATAACCTGGAGAGTTCTGTTTGTTGTGTTTTTGCATTGTGTGAGCTGATACTAAAGAGCATCTAGGTGGATGGAAGCCCTTGATTTCAGGTTCTTTTCCATCTTGTGTGAATTTTAAATATAATTCTTTTAAGTCCATATGAATGTCACCAAGTCTCTGTAGCCATTGTATGCCCAGTGTATGTAACTTGTGAAGTTCAGCAGTTGCTGAACTGTATCCTGTCCTACGATTCACAATTTCACACTTCTGCATACTGTTTACAAGTCATGGTAACGCCATGTGCAATGCTGACTTTGAAAAGAGAACTGCTGCAAATAGATAACCTGAGCAATGGGACAACCCTAAAATCAATGAAATTATGGGTGCTGCTTGAATCAACCAACACTATGCGTTGTCTTTTTCCAATCGAACCTTCTACTTGTAAAGTAAGGTATAGGGATATGCCTCTGATGGTAGCAAATGATGCAGTGGGCTGATGGGTCAACTCCTATTAAGAGTGATATGTTTTGCACCTCATCGTCATCACTACTGCTTGATTCATTCAACATTTCAATTAGTTGAATGTATCTCTTCATCTGCATTTATACCCCCCTGAAGCCCACTTTTCCTTGGATGAGAAATATCTTCCCTGCTTCCTTAATTCTTCCCTTGCTTCCATATTAGCATTTGCTTTAGCACCTCTTCCTTATCGCTACTGCTTGACTCATTCAACATTTCAATCAGTTGAATGTGTCCCTTCACCTTGGATTTATACCCCCTAAATCCCACTTTTTCTTGCATGAGAAATATCTTCTCTGATCTCCTAATTCTTCCTTTGCTTCCTTATTGGCATTTGCTTTAAAATCAAGTGGTTTCTTTGTATCAATACAAGGTGTTGTTCTGTTTGAACTAGGCTGGTTTTTAGGAACATAATTTATTGGCTTGCTCCTTGTCTTAATTTTAAGCAGATTCTCATAAGATTTAGTGTGTGAAATAACTTCATCCAAGTCACTTGGCCCAAGAGTCTCAATATATTCCAACAACTCATTATTTAAACCGTCCACAAATATGTGAGCTTGTTGAGAAGTTGGGATACCACAGACCATGCATAGTCTTCTAAATTTATCACTATAATTATCAACAGATTGGATCTTTTGCAATAAATTCCTCAACTCTATATAGCAATCATTACAAGTCTTCTTTTGAAACACACACAGAAAAAAACGAAAGAAAGGAAAGATAAAATCTAAAGGAGAAGAGAAATTTATCAATTAAGGATCTCTTTTTAACTACAAAATGGACAGTAAATCAACCACGTGCAGTTCCTCCAAGTATAGTGATGCAAGCTGAATGATTCATAGTAAATAAACATCAAGTTTATGCATCCAGACACAAGGTATAATTTATCCCTATTTGTCATATCTGGAAATACCTACCTTTGATATCTGAGGTGGATGTTCAGCTCTAGGAGGACTATTTCTTCCTTGCCAAGCATGTGCCTGACCTTTCTTATCTGATAGTATGCACTGAAATGATACTGAATTCATTATCATTATCCATGTAAGCTCTCCATAATCTACTATTTGGATCCTGATTAGAATCCCTCGCCTCTCTTCTAGTATTCCTTTGTCTAGATAGAGAAGGAGAGGGTAGCAGATGAACAAAATCCTTCTTTTCATGTCTAGTCTGCTGACTATGCAGTGTCTCAGTCCTAAATGAAGAACTACAGGAAGAAGATCTGTGGCTCAAGTTTTGCAATAACAGCTTCATATTTTGACTCATATCTATCAAATTTCTATTCATGCTGTCCTTTTTTTGGGACCAAATACTAGAAACATTTGTGGACAACCTCTTTCTTCCTTGCTGGCACTTTTCGTCTGAGCCTATTCTAGACATGCTGTTATAATGTCACAAGCTGGCAGTATCATGGCCTTGATACTAATGAAATGATCCAGAACTGAAATCTGAAATTCTATAACATAACATTATATGAATTAAGGAGCTAAACTGAAAATTGGAAATTTTGGAAATAAGATGCTAATTACTAAATCTGAAATCAAAACATTGATTAATGACAATTTAGAGCACAAAAAAATTGAAAGTTCTGTTCTGGTACTATACATATGCAGAATCACTCAAGTTTGGAAGTTAGCCACTCCCAGTGGCAAAGACAGATCAATCTTCAAAACATATTCTTGGGACAATCTGAAAACATGACGTTCTAAGACTTCTTAACAATGAATATGGCTGTACCTTTTCTAAATGTAATAATTATAAAGAAAAAAAAATCTTCTATTCCAGATACTATTTTTTTTTTTTCGTTTTTGTTTTTTAAAGTAGATTGAAATATCTTTCCCTAGAAGTAACCTCCTATTCGAGACAGACTGAAGTATTTTACCCGAAAATCTAAATCCCTTCCCAAAGTCAACGTATTCTTCTCTTTCCTTATTGCTAAATATAAGCTTCTTACACATCTTCTATAATTGATTCTCGGATCGTGACTAATGTTCTGGATTAGATATCTAAGACTTTGGCATATCATGGGGATGCTGACAATTTTATCAAGTTCTTATAAAATTTGTAATTTAATATAATTTATTCACAATTTTTAGGTGTCGGAGATTTTTCTACTGTATGTAAAATGTGACTTTATTGTTCAGAGATATATAGTGGCCTTGCTTGAATGAGTTGTAGTTTTTAATATCTTAATTAGAAAGTTGTTTGCTTATAGAATGAGAAACATGCATATCAATGGGTAGATAACATTTTCATTCATTTATTCCTCTCATTTGATTCTTCTTAGGCTGAAACAACATGTAAATGCACCAATGAAATTATCTATTGAGCACACCGCTGAGGATGGATCCAAAACCTGGGTTTGAAATGTTGGGAACTTCAAATACTAATACGGTGAATCCAGACAACTTTTCTAGCAACCATGCACATCATGAAAGCCTCAAACAATATACTTTTGAAAGACATTTTTCCATAAAGTAAGGTGTATATTGTAAAGATGTATCTATATAAAACAAAAAAAGATTATATAAGGTTTTGAAATGAGCCCCAACCATATCACTTCATGACCACATAGTGGTATTACAACAAGGAGGCAATTATGCTTATATTGCTTGGCAAGATTCGAACCTGGTTCTCCTCCTTAAAAATAGAGGAATTTAACCAGTTGAGCTAATCCTGATTAATATAAAGAGGCATTTATTAGATATCATTGATTTGGCTAATTGTTAATGACAAGTTGTTCTATTACATAAGAAAGCCTCCTCTGCAAGAAATAGTAAATAAGATTACTCCATATTCCTTCTATAGCTTTGATGTTTTTCTAATTGTATTTTGGTGGTTTGAACTTCAGGCTCTATTTTTTGGAGGGGAAGATAATTTGCCTGCGTTTTTAGTTCGTCGGCAATTTTTTAATACTGATATCATAGTTGACCCTTGTGCTGCAATCCTTGTACTGATTGTGACTGCACTTTTGTGTGCAGGAATTAAAGAGGTAGTCTATGCTAGTATTTTGTATTTGTCTGAAGAAAGTTTTTTGGTTATTTGTTGATATCTCTATTTCAAAAGCCCTAAATTTGTGTTGGTGACAGAGTGCATTTGTGCAATCCATCATCACATATGCAAATGTATGTGTCATGGCATTTGTCATTATAGCTGGTAGCATCATTGGGTTTCGGACTGGTTGGCCTGGGTATGAACTGGCTAATGGGTGAGATTTCCCTTCTCTACTTTTATCCCTTTTTTCACTCAAGTCTCAAAGATTTCTTTCAAGATTCTCCTTTTAGAAATTGCTATAGTAAAAAATTTTGTGTTTTAAATTATAATGCACTACTATGATTTATACATTGGAGGCTTGTGACTTAGAAGTTGAAACGAGATTGGAGATATAATTAAAGGAAGGTGGGAGTAAATATAACAAAGGACTTGCTATTTTGAGTTTGTTCAAAATGCTTTTATTTATTTATTTTATTTTTTTAACGAAAAACCCCTTGCGGGGCCGCCTTGGTCTAAGAGACCACGACCAGGGGGTTCTACACCGTCAAAGTCACCCAGGAGTCGCACCCGGCCCTGCCCGCACCAAAATGCTTTTATTTTGATGGCCAATTTAAATTACTGTCTTTGGATAGCCCAAAAAGAGATGTTAAGCTTGAATTATTGCTATGTGATTGTTATGGAATGCAAAAATCATGATAGCTTCAGATAGCTATCCAAGTGGAATTAATATATATTGAGTAGATGAGAACCTTTATCAAGTTGTCAGGTTGTTTCGAAAGCTTATTTGCTTATTTCATACTTTTTTCAACTTCCATATGGTTACTGTACTCTTTGCAGGTACTTCCCATATGGAATCAATGGCATGCTTGGTGGGGCAGCAACAGTTTTCTTTTCATACATTGGTTTCGATACGGTGGCCAGTACAGCTGAGGAGGTATTCAGTTAGTTTCTTATCTGGCTGAGCAGCAAAAATGTTGCTCAAATTTCTGAGTGTGGTTTATTTCATGATCCTGTACTCTTCATGCGTACAGGTTTCAAACATGCTCTGTGACATTCTAAAAACTCAGCTAAAATCAAGTCTACGTTATAAATTGTTAATGAGCCATTGGCAATGTCCATGAAATATGTGGGAACATTTTTATCTTTTATGTCATTTTATTTTCTTCTTTCAAAAGCGTGAAGTGTAAGCAAATAAATAAAGAAATACCAATATAAATGAGTTATTGTTGACATTGGACATAGACGCAATTGTTATTTTGCAGGTCAAGAATCCACAACGTGATTTGCCTCTAGGCATTGGCATAGCACTTTCCATATGTAGCGGACTATACATGCTAGTGTCTGCTGTCATTGTTGGCATTGTACCATACTATTCAATGGACCCAGACACTCCAATTTCTTCTGCATTTTCAGCTCATGGCTTACATTGGGCAATGTAAGTGACTTGCAATTTGAAGCAATGTTATACTCCAAAGAAACCAGGTTCATTACATATATCTTATTGGGCATTGATTATTTTTTAATATTTTTCTGTTCTACAAACATCTAGGTATGTTGTAACTGTTGGTGCAGTGGCTGCCCTTTCGTCTACATTGATGGGTTCAATTCTTCCTCAGGTAAGATATCCCTATGTGTTGAAAATGATGGTTAGTATATGGTCTGAGAAGGAAATATATTGCCTAGGTAGATTATGGTGGGTAGGAACAGGTTATAGTCATATGTTTGTTATTTTAAAGTTGGCCATTACATTATGGTTGTAGTCATCTGAATTTTTGTATTTTTGAAATAATAGGTTGTTGATAAATGGCATATGTCAATGTTATGGTAGTTTAATTGATAGTAAGACTTACCATCTTTAGTTTTGTCTTGCTCTAAAGGATCTGAAGTGCAAGGAATAACCTCAAAAGCACATTCTTCTTTATGTTGCCTTGGAAACCCTAAAGTGCAAGGATGTTGTTTTGTAACAATCACCTTTTATTCTGCCCTAAAAACCCTAAATTGTTACGGATTTCCTCCATCCTCATTTCTTTATTATGCTGCTCTTGAAACCTTAAAGTGCAAGGGATAACATCTACACCACTTTCACTTTTATTACTAGGAGAGGATTCTATACTAGAGGAAAATGAAGATGATTTACTTGGAATAAACTTGACCTCTTCTGTTGTCTTTGTTTTAGGATTTTCCTCCACATCTTCCTTTGCACCTTTAATTCCTTCTGAACTTGCCAAATGATGTTGTAGATAGGCTTTCTTTGCCTCTTCTTTTGGAATGGAATATCCTTGATCTGATCTTAGCCTCTATTACTGTATGATTTCTTTGCTTCTTCTTGAAGTTTATCTCATGACCAAAGTTTTCTGTCTCTTTCTTCATAGTTTTCACTTTGCAAACTCTTGCCATGTGTCCAATCTCATAACAATTGTGGCATCGAAATGCGATATTTTCATAATCCGCTTGTTGATCCCATTCTCTTGATTCAGATTTAATCTTAATGGATTGTGGCAAAGGTTCTGAAATATCCATAGCAACACATATTTGGGTATTTATAGCATGCTTTCGCTCCTTAACTAATAAAATATATGTTGATACACATTAAGTTCTTAATTCTTATGTTGATGGTAAATGCAAGCTATCTTGTTGACTAGTAACACCTTAGTTGAATTGTGAGGCAAGGTGAGTTGTTGGTCCATAAACTTATGGATAAAGGTTTAGACATATGCCTGTTTGCTAGTCTCCATGGCTAGCTCTTGCCTTTTGTGTTGGCTTTCTAGAGGTTGTCCTGCTTCCTATCCTTTCCAGTTATTTCCATTTTGGGTGTTCATACAATAACCCCTTTCCCTTCATAGGCTGGTCATCTAAGAAATCCTCTGGTAACTCCTGCAGAATATCATATTCGTTGTCTGGCATGACTATTCCTATGACCCCGTTGGTCTCTTCCCCTTACCTCAGTTATGGTCTCCTCCATCTTCTCCAGAAATCCAAGGTTTAGCCGCATTCTTGATTGGATGTTGCTGGTACTGTATTCGTTATATGGTATGACTATTCCTGTGCCTTCCTTGGACTCTTCCCCTTACCTCAGTGATGATATCTTCCATCTCCTCCAACAATCCGAGGCTTAGCTCCATTGTTGATTGGATGTTGCTGGTACTGAATTGGGATTTCCTTGTTCTTGATTTGTTTCCTTGCAAGATTTCTTGCTAAGGGGCAACCCTAGCTAGATGGTTATATGTATGACTGTCTTGGAATTGAAAGGGTAAATCTTCATAGTCAACTGGCCCACCGCAAACATTTGCTTCAATGTGGATTTCCATCACTTTAGGTCAGGGGTGATCGAGATCCATTTCCACACAGATGCAGGCATGGTCTGTAAAGCTGCCCACTTTGAGTGTGTGTGATGTTCTCAGGTACTGACCTGACAAGCACCCCATAGAATGCAGAAATTCTTTCCTTCACAAGATCCAAAGGGAAGACAATCAGATTCACACAGGTATTTCGACGGTAGCTCTTCCGAAGGAACAAAATTCAAATGTCAGGGTTTGATCAAGAGGTGGGCCTGTTTGTAGTTTGTACCATTCCTTAGTGTCCATTCTTTAATCAGCTTTAGGGAGGTTCTAATCCCCATGAATTTCTAGATTAGAGCATGATTCTGGTAAAAGAGTAGTTCATCTGTAAATTCCTCTAAATTAATTATTATTCTTAGTTTCATGGTGCTCCTTGACAGGCACAAATTTATTTTCCCAGGTTGATTGCTGGCCTTAGTTTCTTCTGGATAGAGCATTTAGAATGAATGTTCTGCCTGTAAATCCTGCTTGGCATTCCTCTAGGCCTAGAATAGCCTGTCTGTAAGAATTTGGTTCAGAAGCAGAGTTCCTTGTGGTGATTTGTCATTATAGGGGCCATAGAAGGCACTTAATTCAACATATGCAGTGCAAGAGCACCCAACCTAAAAATTGGCTTGCTATATTCTTCTTCACGCAAATCTTTATAGGTTTCTCTAATGGTGAGTTTTTACATCCACGTTTTTCCTAAATCTTAAAAGTTGTGTGCATAGAGTTTGAGTCATAAGGTGTGTTACTATATAGTAAAGTTCTTAATTAAAATTTAGGTGCATGACAATCTAATTTAACTACCCCTACTATGATGTATGCACAAAACATTGATCAATATATTGCACACAGTTTGTTATTTCTGTCATATCTTTCTATCAGCAAAACTACCTTCAGCACAGAATCCATGACCTATTATTTGTGATGAAACACTGGATCAAATCTTGTTCAATTTAGTTCCAAAAATTGGACTGTTTTCATGTCTACATACTATTTATGCATGCAATGGAGATTGTGCATGCCTTTGTATCTTCTGTATAATTGTATTTGTATGTGCAAGAGCTATTTCCATCTCTTGAACAGGCATTGACTATTGGTGTTTTTTATTTTATTTTTTATATTCTCTCCAGCAGCTTCATTCTTTGTGCTTCACTAGCCATGAACACTATCACAATACAATTTTTCTATGTAAAGTAAAGTAGAGATGAAATTAGTGTTGAGAGTTTGTTTCTCATGCCTTCCAAAGAAGATTTTTTGAATTATGTAGATAGATATGGTTGAGCAGCATTTAACCTTCAAGCGTTTAGAATTTAATATGCTATCTAAATGCAGATTTCTCTTGTAATGTCACATTCATTTTGCAGCCCAGAATCTTGATGGCAATGGCCAGAGATGGATTACTGCCATCATTTTTCTCTGAACTCAATAGAACTACCTCAGTCCCTGTCAATAGCACAATATTAACTGGGGTTGTCGCTGCTCTTATGGCATTTTCTATGGATGTTGGTCAATTAGCAGGCATGGTAAGCTAAACTTCCATACTTCTATGCAGTTTTTTTCTGAGTAAAGTTCTACTGTGCTGTTTTAAATTGTCCGACAAGTTTATGAAGCTTTCTGCTCTAATTTTTCTATGTTATTTGGCATGATATTTCCCTTGTCATCACAAAACGACAGAAATATCTATAGAACATTGTAAAATGTTAAAAATGGAGCACAAAGTCTATATGGAATAAATGAGTCATATCTTTTAGTTTATTCATAAAACCTAATTTGAATTAGCTTTTAGATGCTTCATAGATTATTCATCTGCTGTGGAACATACTCCTGATTTTATATTTTTAAAGGTATATTACAGTAGATAGGATGCAAAGCCATGTGTAACATTAAACAGATTGATTATCAAGGATCTGGGTTCTTGCCATCTAGTTTAATGCATTTGATTTGATATCAATTCTTACTATGTGGAACACACTACTGATTTCTAGAATTTTTAAAGGCGTATTATGGTCAATCAGATCCGAGGTAATTTGTAACATTAAAGAGATTTATTGTCAAGGATCTGGGTTGTTGCTGTCTAGTTTAATGCATTTGATTTGATATCAACTCTTGCTGTCTAGTGATTGTTCTTAGAAATAAAAAATAAACTTAATCTGAATTCTAAAGAAATGAAGATTCATGAGTGATATCCCTCTTACACTTCGGTGATAGTTGTAGTTTAAGAGTTCACAGAGGAACTTATTATATGTTGTTTTGTCTAGTTATGAAACTGATGAATGGCTGATTTGCCATATTCACTCATTCTAAGAGTTGTAGTCAAATGGACAGATAAACTAAGTATCTTAAGTATGAAAAATATGCTTTGCCATCGCGAGTTGAGTAACAGTTATAGTCAAATGAAAAAGATAAACGAACAGGAAAGGTTTGTCATAAGGAAACTTTAGTTACAGGATTCCCATATTGTAAGAAGATTCTGAATTGCCATAACAATGCCTTTTTTTTTGGTGGGGGTGAAGGATCAAGTATAAGGAATCAAACTGTGTTATATGTTGCTCTGAATTTTCAAAATTCTCATGGATTAGTGAGAATGTCGTATCCTTTCTTATGTTGTAGCTATGGGATCAGTCTTAAGGAATTTACTTACATCTTAAACAATTTTATTTACATCATCAAAATGATGGATAGACATGGAATTTTAAACATTAAAAATATTAGAACTATTCACTGAGAGGAGGACAACTGCTTTAGAAGCAGCTTCTATGTTCTGTAGCAGTGATGTGTTCCAAAACACACTTGACTAAATAGTAAAAATTAATCCTATGACTTAGGAGGCATATGAAAGAAAACTTGCTATATGTTATGGATATATAATGCATGGCTGATGTCCCATCTTTTTTCATGTAAGAGTTCTTCAATGAAAAAAATAAGCTTAAGGGATTTATAGATGTCAAAAAAGCACATGATTGGTTTGGTACTAACAATCGAGTCATGTTGTATAGCAGTAGAAGAAAAAAATGATCGGCAATGTTTAATTAGAAAGAAATTTTAGTCACAGGATTGCCATGCTGAATAAAGTGACATGATTTGCCAAAAATGTAGCACATCTACGTAGCAATGAATTGCAGGTTGACTCAAAACCTTTCAAATCTTCATCTAATAATATCAGAGTCAATTAAACCCTTTCCTATGTTGGAGCTTCCTGATTTTTCTTAAGAATATGCTTTCATTTAGATCATTTCCTCAAGAAATTTTCAAAATGATGTATAAACAAGGAAATTTCATTACTGCTTTAAAGCGAAGATTCTAAGTTACATAACATAAAGTTACAGACCAGGAATGAACTTTGTGATGGTATTCTGGGGTATAGGATGCCCTAATTCTGTTTTGTAAGACCTATGTTATGCTTTTTATGGAAATTTATTCTCATTAATAGAAATCATTCACCAATATGCAGAAATATCAAATCATTCATCCATGATAACAATCCACACAATGAGACAAAGATAGATAATACCCTTAGGGTAGGGCAACACCAATAATACTCCTTAAGGAAGGAAAACTCCACAAGATCTCCCAAGATGAGAGCACCACTTAGAGAGGGCAAAGTCTCATAAGCCACTTCGTGGGCAAAGACGATTACAAGTAATACTTCATATGATGATCTCCATGATGATTACAATGATAATATCCCTTCTTTATATATCCATGTTCTAATTCTACTTTGGACTACTAAACCCTCATCCCACTCATTATTATAATATAATATAATAATATAATCAACCTTGGGTTATGTGTGGCCCATGCCAACCTTTATACAATATAATATCATATTCCCATATACCTATTCCTAAGTACCATTATAATATAATAATATAATCAACCTTGGGTTATGTGTGGCCCATGCCAACCTTCGTACAATATAATATCATATCCCCATATATCTATTCCTAAGTACCATAACAACCTATAAAGGAAATGTTGCAAGTTTTAAAAGTCAAACTCTAATTTAGTGAGAAATAAAATGAAATGTAGGGTGAAAAATGCATAAAATATAAGCTGATGAATGCCACTAATGCAGGCAGGATTTTGACTTCAGATGCAATCACATTGACAGTTATTAATATTTGCCATTAGTGTGAAATCTGACATTAGCCAAATAGAAGCAAATTATTTCAAGGTTATATAATCCCAAAGGTTGAGCTTGCATAATCTACCATACATACACAGGTTAGAATGCTAGTTTATAATATTATATACAAGACAATGAAAAATATGTTCCCTAGGCCAGATTCCTTCTATTGATAGTTTTCATAGTAAAAGAAAATCCCAAAGGTTGAGCTTGCATAATCTACCATACATACTCAGGTTAGAATGCTAGTTTATTATATATAAGACAATGAAGAATATGTTCCCTAGGCCAGATTCCTTCTAATGATAGTGTTCATAGTAAGATCAAGAAAATTCATGGTTGATCCAGCCCCTATATGCCATACATATAGTAGTAGGAATGAACTTACAATATAAAGTAGTAATGATCAATGTCCTTCCTTTCACATTATTGTAAATCCACCTCCTAGATAACCGTCTTTATTTTGTGACATACCTTCATCTTCTTTTTGAGGTGCATTATCTTAAGATAGGCTTGATCTATGCAGCCAACAAATCCAGCTTGTTAATGGTGCAGATTGATTCTATACTTGTTGGAAGGAATATGCACCATTGATATAAGTTCATTTTGATGGCTGCATAAAGTATGGCTTTCAGAAGACAGTTGGACATCCACGAGTCAAGACATCTTTGATGCAAGTATTGAATAAATTTTTGGGGTTGATTGATTCTTCACAGTTCTGTTGCTTATTACAGAATTGATTTCAAATAAATCTAACAGCCCTCTTTTATATATTTAAAAGTCTAGTGCATGCTATGTAAGCAGTATACCAGCCTGTGTTCTTAAGAATTCTATCTGCAGCATGCTTTTGTAAAATAAGAATTTGATCTGTCAGTAAGACTTCATTTTTTAATATATTGACTTGCATTCTTCTCATCCCAGGTTAGCGTTGGTACACTTCTTGCATTTACGATTGTGGCAGTTTCTATTCTTATACTGAGATATGTGCCACCAGATGAGGTGCCTGTTTCACCTTCACTTCAGTCATCAGAGGACCTTGAGGCCTCACCACAAAGTTCTGATGGAAGTCACAGTGAAGCATCTGAAGCTCATCCAAATTCCATGGATCATAAAAGTTTTGAGAATGTTTTATATAAGAACAAACTTGAATCTCAAGAAGCTCAAACTTCTGAAGATAAATCAGATCTTCTAGAACATGCCAAAAAATTTGGTGCTTCCCTTGAAACGCCTCTAGTTTTGAAGCAGACACATGATATAGGTAGGTATCTTATTTAGTTTCACATGTTATATCCATCTTTTTATTTTTTATTTTTTAAATTTGGACTAGCAAGTAGTTTCTCTTGTTTCTAAGTACATTCAAAATGTCAAATGACATGCTTTATATGGCTATTTCTGATCATCTGGGGAGACATCACTGAATCAACAAGTTAACTGAAGAAGTCTTTATGCAATAAAGTTGGGTCAAGTCCAGTCATCTCCCTCTTTTTCTGTGAGATTTTTTTAAAGCTCATGTGTTTTTAATATAAATAAAAGGAGGAGAACACACTTATCTGGATTGTATGAGTTGTCTAGCTTGACTCAAGTTAATGAAATGTAGAAAACCTTTTTCCTCTGCATCTACAAAAAATATTCAAGTGCATACATCTCATTTAATGTTTACTTCCTCAAACAAATGGACCAATTTATTTTTTGGAAAGATTCTTATTGCTTGCTCTCTTCGAAGTGGATGCCTGCTAGAGCACTTACACTTGAAGTTTACACATTAGGCTGCGCGAGAAAATTGATGGATCAAAAGAGACGAAAAGCTGCAGCCTTAAGCATTTCTGCTGTATGCATTGGAGTTGTACTTGTGACACTTGCAGCATCTGGCGAGTGGTTTTCAAAGTGGGATTCTTATGCCATAATTTTATTTATTACACTCTTTTTTACTATTCTGCTTATTCTCGGGGCCAGGTTCATCCTATTAACATATAGCTGAAATATGTGGTTATGCTACTATGGCTTTGCAGCTGGTTTCGATGGTGTATGGGAGTAATTGGAGTGCTTCCATTGATTTGTGGCTTGGTTGTACTGTTAATGATTGAACAAGATGAAGGACGACATACCTTTGGGTATAGTGGAGGTGTGCATTAAGTGCTTGCTCTTCATTCCATATTGGTGATCTGCTAAAAGAATTTTACATAACTGAAAATTTTAGTATTTATTGGGCATAGCTTGGGAAATTTAATTGCTCGTGTATTGGATACCTGTTTTGACAAGTTTTGTTTGCGCAGGGTTCATTTGTCCATTTGTACCAGTACTCCCGGTGGCATGTATTCTAGTAAACGTATACTTGTTGATCAATCTAGGGTAATTCTAACCCAGAAAATTCCATGTTCTTAATAGTAAAATTTGTAGCTTCTAGTCCTTTACACCCATTCTTTCAATAAGTAATTATGGAATAATTGGTAAGAAAGAGATCATTATACTATTTTAGTGACGCATTTTGCACAACCATTTTTTTTTGGGTGTGTTTACAGACGTTTTTCTCTGTTGCAAAGTTTTGAATACTCTTAACATTGCTGTATGTTAATCCAGGGCAAGTACATGGATCCGAGTTTCCATCTGGCTTGTATTCGGAGTTGCAATTTACTTGTTCTACGGCATCAAGCACAGTCTGTTGTCAGATGCAACCTATGTCCCAAACTCACAAGCAGATGATATGCCTTGATTGTGTGAGGTCCAAGAAATCTATGTGTGTAATTGCTTCTTTATTTATCCTTACAGACATGTGAATCCCAAGCCAAGATATGCCTTTATTATTTGTGATTTTGGCTTCCCAGCCTTATCACCCCTTTGTGCATTAATTTATTGCAGCCTCGTGCTGATGTAGAAAATAGAGATCAAAGTGAACTATGCTATTGAACGTGGCTTCAATTTCAGGCGGATTCACCAATTGTGAATCTGCATGTGTTTGTAAATATTTTATACAGTTGAAGAGATGAATATAATTTCTCCTGTTTACATTGATCCATTTGTACTTTCATCTGTTTGTACTTTTGAAGCCTTTTCAAGATATCAAGTTCATCTCAAACTAAGTTGCATCTCTGTTTGTGAATGCACCTTCTTGTATTATCTGTCACCCACTTGAAAGTAACACAAATCTACTAAGCTGTTTTACCTTTGAGGACTTGCTATTGTAGTGATTATTACAGTGATGATACTGATGGCTGTTGAGTATATTTATTGTTGTTTTCCAATGGGATCTTTATACTAGTAAAATATATGTTTTTTATAAAATGGATATGATGATGATATAAAAAATAAATATTAAAAATGAATGTGGTTCTGCATGGAAGGAGGTTAAGGCATTATGTATTTGGTTGGAAAAGGGGAAGAGAAGGTGGAGCTTATGTATTGGCCCAAAGTTGCACAAGGATTTAGCATATAAAATGTTTAGTTTCATTTAAATATAACGAAATCACCCCTAGTTATTTAATAATAGTTTTATATGAAAAATCAAGAGAATATACATACATATATAAATATATTTATATAAAAAACACCCATGTACACATGCATGAGATGTGTGATTACATAAGCTTTTTAAGTATAAAGTTGGTAATCTAACCTGAATAGATCTGTCGACTTAGATTTCTCTTTCTATATATATCCATCCTCTATATTTTAATAATGGAAGCCTTGTGTGATGCTTGAAAGTGAAAAATTAAAAAACAAACTTCTAGAATTGACAGTGGTAAATTTGGTGCTTGAAAACTGAGAAAGAAGGAATTTAGAGGTCAATAGATGTTCACACTAATAAATATAAGATACATTTGAAACATTTGAATGCAGATAAGAGTTGCACTTTTTCAAAACTGAGAAAGAAGGTTTTTAGAGGCCGATAGATGTTCACATTAATAAATATAAGATACTTACTGAAACTTTTGAATGCAGATAAGAGTTGCACTTTTTCAAAATTAATAAAATCAATGAATATTGGCAAAAAAATCAAGAAAGTCACTGTTGAACCAAAATTACTTTTGAACCAAAATTTATTGGTGCCCATCCTCTCTCCCTTTTAAAACTTTTTGATATATATTTAAATTTTTACACCTTTTAAAAGAGTAAAAAAATCTTGACATGCTTAAAAAATGTAGTTTGACATGTTTATAAAATGATCTTCATACATGAAAAAATAACTAAAAAACATTAAGTACAAAAATACGGATAAGGTGGAAAAGAAAACTTCATGAGGGTTTTAATGGGAGGAGCAACATCTAGGGTTTCAGGTCGGTGCTGAAATTTTTTGTGAAAACCAGTGTGTTGGCTGGTGAAAGGTGTGTTGTAGTTTGGCTTTAGATATGGCAGCTTTGGGGGGTCTTGGTGACCCCCGATCTTTGTCTTTTAAGGGTGCTGTTTTGATAAGGATGCCTCTTCTTCTGATCATGCAAGTGCCATGAATTTTTTGTTGCATGCAACCCTTGATCCTATTTTTAATTCCTCTTCGACTTCGAAGCCGAAAAATAATGGATGTTTGGAGAAAAGCAAAGATCGTTCTATCTTTGGTTATCAGTCCTAATTCTGTTGCGGATGATGTTTTATATTTGTCTGAGCATGCGCTCATCTACAAATTCATGGGTCTTAGAATTTCTATGCCTTTTTTAGAAAACTGGGTTAGGAGAAATTGGAGCCCTGAAGGTGATATGGAGATTATTCTTGCAGCTAATGGGTATTTTATTGTGGTGTTCTCCCGTATGGCAGATCGTAGTAAAGTGTTCGAGGGGGTCCTTACTTTCACAATCAGTATGGATTATTTATCAAACCCTGGCATTTAAGATTTGATCCGGTGGAAGAGAGGCCTTCTAGGATTCCTGTGTGGGTCCGTTTGCCACGACTCCCTATGGAATATTGGAGGCCGGATATTCTTCATTCTATTGCAGAGATTATTGGGAAACCGGTTGGTCCGTCTCGCCAAACTTTGGATAGGAAATTTGCTTCTTTTGCACGACTTTGTGTTGGAGTAGATCTGAATAATCCGTTGCCTAAATCATTGGAGATTAAACTGGGAAACATGTCTTGGGTCCAATAGTTAGATTATGAAGCTCTCCCATTTCGATGCCGTGTATGCTATGAATATGGGCATCTTCAGAGAAACTGTAAGAAAGTGAATTCTCAGCCTTCATCCTCTTCATCTGACTTTCAAGATGCATCTACAAAGGCAAAAGGAATAGCTCCTATGGTTAATGAGATGCCCGGTTCTGATGGATTTATTCCTGTTAAGTCTCGTTCAAGATCTAGGATTTTTGTTCGTCAGAATAAAGGTGTTGGGAAGGGAGGTTCTGATAACAGATTTGATGTGCTTGAGACTTTTGAGGAGCCGCATGTTGAGGAGCAAGTCTGGAACGAAGGTGATATGGATGCTTGTATTCAAGAGCCAGGTACTTGTTCTTTCCTAAATCCTTCTTTTGAAATGCAAACTTTTGATAAGGAAGGGGTGGTGCCTAATAACCCTCTTGTAGGAAATGAAGATAAGTCCAAAGAGGTGTCATATTGTCTTGATAAAGTTCTTGATCATTCCCCTTTGGATGAAAAATTGATTGAGGGAAATGAGGATGAGACTAGGTTTGAACCCTCCCAGGACAGGATTGTAAGAGAGGAAGGGAAAAATAAAGTTTCTTCTGTGTTAGGTATTCATCCAAAAACTATCAAAAAAGGTGGGGTGGAGAAGGTGGTAAAAGTAGGAAGAAAGAAGGATCAATAAAAAGTGAAATTGATAGGGGAATCCTTAGTTGAGTTTGGTGTTGTTAAGACATTAGATTCTCACTTCTCTATTCCCCCAAAATGAAAGTGATATCTTGGAATGTTAGGGGTTTGGGTAGCAGCCCTAGACAAAAAGCTACTAGAATTTGATCAGAGATCATAGACCTAATATTGTTTTCATCTAGGAAATAAATTTATCTTGTGAAGATATTTTTATAATTACTTCTAAGAAATGGAAAGGTGGTCACTATCTTGCTATTGGAGCACAAGGTTCGGCGGGTGGTGTTGCGTGTTTGTGGGATCCACGAAGCTTAACTCCCTCTTGGTGGGTGGGTAGCAGGAACTGTCTCTCTATGGTTGCTACCTGCTTTTCGTTTGGATCTTTTATTCTTCTATCTAATGTGTATGCCCCCAATGATTTATAAGGTAAAATCCTCTTATGGAATCATCTTAGGTTCATTCGATCTCTTGCTCCCAATTATCCTTGGATTGGGGCTAGGGATTTTAAATCTATCATGTCCTTGGAGGAGAAGAATGGTGGTGTGGAGTGTTTGGGATCTTTACTTGGACTAATAGAAGATGTGGAACAAATTTTATTTCTGAAAGATTGGATCGATTCCTTACTTCAGATAGTTGATTTGATGATAGCTGGACTTTGTTCTCAGAGATTCTAGGCTGGAGGGGCTCTGATCACTAGCACATTCTCTTTCAGTCCTCGAGATTCTCATTGCCAAGAAATCCACCTTTCAAATTTTAACTTATGTGGCTCAGGGATAAGGATTTGTATGAATGTGTGGAGAGGTGGTGGGTCGAAGGGAAACCCAAATTTGGCACTGCTATGTTTACTTTTTTCAAAAGCCTCCAGTTTGTCAAATTCAAACTCAAGCAATGGAACATATTTTATTTTGGAAATATTTTTCAGAAGAAAAAACAACTACAGGATAGCCTGGAGGAGATCACTTTTCAAATTAAAGATGAAGGATTGACAAAGGATCTGTTGGAAATGGAAGCTTCCCTTTCTAGTCAACTTGCTGAATGGGAGCTTCGTGAGGAGATTTTTTGGAAGCAGAAATCTCGGATTGACTGGTTGTTGGAAGGGGATGGAAACACCTATTTTTTTCACAATTCAGTTAAAGACCGCAGGAATGGTAATGCTATAGTCTCACTTACTTCTGATCAGGGGGAAACTCTCTCATCCTTTGAGGATATCTCTAATGAAGCAATCAGGTTCTTCTCCTCTCTTTTCTCCGAGCAGGGTCCTCATGATGCTGTTAATATGAGGCTTATTTTGGATTGTATTCCTAGGCTGGTCTCTAATGATATGAATAAGATGCTAATGGACCCCATCTCGATGGAGGAACTTAAAGTGGTGGTTTTTCAAATGAAAAAAGGTAAAACACCTAGACCTGATGGTTTCCCTATAGAAATTTTCCAAGAATTTTGGGAAGTGTTATCTTTTGATCTGCTAAAAGTTGTTCAGGAATCCCAAGTTAATAAGCAAATGCTTAAAGCTATTAATTCAACCTTCCTTGCTCTTATTCCCAAATCTGAAAATGCTAGCTCGTTGGGGTCTTTCCGTCCTATTTCCCTATGCAATGTTACTTACAAAATTATTACCAAGATTATTGCGGATCGGCTGAAGAAAGTTCTTGGTTTTCTTATTTCTCCTGAGCAAGGTGGGTTTGTTAAGGGTCGTCAGATTTTAGATGGTGTGGTGGTTGTTGCTGAAGCTATTCACTCTATGGATATCTCTAAGGAAAAGGCTATGTTCATTAAGCTTGATATGTCCAAGGCTTATGACAGGGTTAGCTGGCCTTCTTTTGCAGAACATCCTTCAAGCTTTTGGGTTCTCGTATAATTGGATTGAATGGGTCATGAGTTGTGTGACTTCGGCCTCCTTTGCAATTTTAATCAATGGTTTACCGTCCACTTTCTTCTCGGCCTCTAGGGGGATTCGTCAAGGAGATCCCTTGTCCCCCTATCTTTTCATCCTTATGGCTGAAGGTTTGGGCAGACTTCTCAAGAGTTTTCAGAATCGTGGTGCTATCCAGGGATGGTCTTGGGCGGAGAATTCTTTATCCCAGTCTCATCTTCAGTTTGTCGATGATACTGCTCTGATGGGGAGGGCAAAATTTGAGGAAGCAGTGAATTTTAGGAAGGCTTTAGATATTTACTTATTTGCCTCTGGTCAAATGATTAATGAAGAGAAATCAAAGATCTTCTTCAATACGGATGGTCGGATTCAACGTAGGATTGCTAATATTCTACGTTTTCAGGTGGGTTGTTTGCCAGTGGAGTATCTGGGGATTCCTATTTCTTCTAAAAATCTTGGAAGGGCTTACTGGAAAAGTATTTTGGATAGATTTCGATCAAGGGTTAATCATTGGACTTTTCGGTGGCTATCCTTTGCTGGTAGATTAACGCTTTTGAAGTTTGTCCTTCATGCTTTGCCTATTTACATGTTTTCTATCTTGGCTGCTCCTAAGTGCTTTCTCAAAGAATTTGATTCTCTTTCTAGAAAATTTTTATGGGCAGGAAACCTGGACTGTAATAAATGGAGTCTGGTCAGTTGGGATATTGTGTGTTGCCCTAAAGAGATGGGGGTCTTGGTTTGAGGCAATCCGATTTGAATAGTCTCGCTTTGGCTGCTAAACTTTATTGGAGGTGGTGCAGTAATCCTGATCAGCTTTGGGCTAAAATTCTTAGCCTCAAATATTTTGGTGGTGCTCCAGCTGATGAGATTCCGAGATTGGAGCTGAGGGGAAAGGTTCCATTGTTTGGGACACTCTCAAAAAAGGTGCCATGCTTATTAAGCAGGGTCTCTTTTGGATTGTTAATAAGGGAAACAATGCCTTATTTTGGGAAGATTCTTGGGATAATCATCCTCCTATCCTTTCTTCTTTCCCCCACCTTCGTCTTCTTCGGGATATTTTTTTGATGCGGGCTGGTCTAAGGTGGCTGACTTCAAGCGACAAAGTCCTCTTGGCAGTTCTTTTACTCACTGTTGGTGGGATTCGCAGGGCTGGCCAAAGGGTGGCTGTCCTGAGGATCGTGACACTTTGGCTTCTATTTTGGCTGAGAGACCGTGTTGTTCTGTTGAAGACTCTGATATTCTTGCTTGGGGCCATAATTCGAAAGGGAAATACACTGTTGCTCTGGGTTATCAAACCCTTATTATGCAGAGAAGAGAGGAGATTGTGTCCCCCTGGTGGAAGAAGATTTGGAATAAGTTTGGTTGGCCCAAATGTAATTTTTTTCTTTGGCTTCTGTGTCAGAAGAAATGTTCAACTTGGGATAATATTCAGAAAAGAGGTTTTTAGGGTCCTTCACTATGTTTTCTTTGTGGAAAGAATGAGGAAACCATTCCCCATATTTTCTTCCAATGCTCATATTCCCTGGAGGTCTGGAACTTGTGGTGGCAGATCTGGAAAAGGCCCATCATCCATGCTACTTATGTTTTTGAGTTTTGGGAAAGCTTGGGTAGACCCCCTACCTCTGCTTCATGTCTTCAAACTGCCTGGGATATTGGTCCTTCCTTCATCTTTTGGCAGATTTGGTTGGAACGCAACCGAAGAATTTTTCAAGGATGTCAACTTGGAGCCTTACAGGTATGGCTCAGAGTCAAAAGGATGGTTAAGGAGACTATTGAGGCCAAGTGTGTTCTGAGTTCTCCTCTTACTTCCTTCGACTGGCAGATTATCAATAGATTGGAGATTTCTTTATCATCACCAGCTGCAAACAGAGGCCCTGTTAGGGGGATTGGTTCGTTGAAGGTCAATAGATCTGGGAAGTGGAGTCCCCCCTAGGGGTGTTATCAAAATAAACACGGATGGTTCTTCCAGGGGCAACCCAGGTAATGTTGGTATAGGAGGAATTGGCCGTGATAGTGAGGGTGTGGCCCACCTCTTTTTCTCTGTGTACAAGGGAATTCATTCGAATAATCATATGGAAGCGTTGGCAATTCTCCATGCGTTGGAAACAACTTTTTCTTTGGGATGGAGAAGGGTTATTTGTGAATCTGATTCCATGATAGTGGTGTCTCTTCTAAACAACAAGCATTTTCAGGATGCTTCCTGGTTTATGGCTAGAATAGTGAAACAGATTTTGAGCTTGGCTGGGAATTTTGTTGAAATTTCTTTTGTTCATATCCCAAGAGAATGGAATAGAGTGGTTGATTGTTTGGCGAAGTGGGCTTCTGAAGGATTCCCTTACTGGAAAGCTGATAGCTGGAATGATCTTGATCAGGAGAAATCCAGACTCCTTAATCAGTTAATTCATGAGGACCAGGAAAGATAATTTCAAGGTGGAGGAACCCGATTGTCATGGGTTGTTGTGTCTTGTCGAAGTTGTTGTCAGAATGATCCATGGATTTCCTTGGTGGATTTATTGTATTTCGTATGATGTGCTGGCTTGGATCACTTGGAAATCCTTGTGGAATGTATTGTTTTAGATTCTAAATAAAAAATTTCCCCCCCCAAAAAAAAAAAATACGGATAAAGAGAGGGAAATCAATTTAGATTTTAATATAACATAATATGAAATCTAAAATAATATGTTGAAATTTCAAATATTATGATACTTATCACGTGGGAATCTTCCTCATTGTATCCTAAATTTTTGAAATACATTTACAGTTTGTGTCAAAACTTCTAAGTAATGTCAAAGTCTAGCCTTGTTATAGTTTAAGATGCAAATTTTAATCTTGAAAATAATTTAATCATATAATGATATTTTTGCCAATTCAAAAATAGATATTGGGACATTGGGTGAGAGTCCTAAAGATGATGTGTTGATATTTTCTCTTGTTTCTCTCTTATGTTAACACCATTTAAGGTATTTGTGTGCTGTATGGATTCTATTGAATTATAATTATTACCAAATTAAAGATATTTAAAAAGATCAAATAAGTTAATATCTACCCACTAAAAACATCATTGGGAGTAGTGAGTAGTGAAAATCCTATAAAGTCCTTTCTTATATATAATATATGCTTAGAATTAAAAAAAACATAAGGTTTTGAAAGGGTTGTCCTTTTCCCTTTTTACATTGACTTAGTCACATTGAGCTTCTTGCATTAACTAAATATTTATTATTAATCTATTAAATATTGTTAAGTTTTATTAATAATATATGGTTGCTTGTTATCAAATGCCATTAACTCAACTAGTTATATTCCTCAACGAGTATTATTATTAATTTCCAAGTTGTAATACCACCATGTGGTCATGATAGAATACAGGTCAAGCTCATTTCAATCTCATGTGTATCTCACACACACACACACACACACACACACACACACACACACACACACACATAGAGAGAGGGATGTTGGAATACTCGCACACAACTTGATCGTAAGTACTTAACAATATTTGACCATGGGAGATCCTTTGAAGGATCCAAGTGGGTCCTAATGGCCCTCCTTTAAGTACATCATGTGGGGATTGGAGGACAAATTAGAAAAGAACATGACCTCCATAAAAGCAACTTGAACAACTTGTTTAAAAAACAAGAGCAACTCGTAAGGAGAACAAGATTGGTAAGATGAATGGGTACCCTCTCAAAAGTATTGTGAATCCAAGAATTATCATGATCTCTAAATCTATTGTAGAGGATATCATGTATTATCAACAACATAACATTATCTGCAAATTTATGTGGGTACAAATTACTTCGAGGACCTTTGAATAGTGGATCAAGTGGGCCTATATAGTAGAAGGGGATTTGGAGGTGTCATTAGCTACTAATGGAATTTGTGGTTGAATTGTGTTGTGGGGCCTAGGATGTAGTGACGCAAAGGACAACTCCCCTAAACAAGCTTATGGTGTTAAGTGATTTATACATCAAAGTTGTAAAGCAAAGCATGGCACATTAGGTACTTATTTTCAAGAAACAAAGAAGATTTACTTTTAGATAATATAGATGCAAATAAACTACAAAATACAAGATTCATAGTAGAATCCATAATAGCACAAATTCTTAGTTACATGAGGTGTGTTGTGCATGAGGCACATGTACATTGTTCTTGTATGATGAGAAAGTAGTAGTACAAAATCTTAGTCGATTGCAATGATAACATGGTCTATAAGAATGAGAGAAGAAATACTAAGGGTTTAGAAAATGAAAGAAAGAAGTATAATATTATAATCTTAGGCTATATCATCATGTACAATAGTTATAAAATAGTTGAAAGGGAAAACAAATCAACTTCCAACTAATCAAGAAGTTTTTTTAGAAAACAATTATAGAATCATTTATTTATTGCTCTTGAGTAGACATTAGTAAGAGAAGTGCCTAGTGGAAAGACCTGATAACTATAACTTTATCTCTAATATCTGGTATTAAGAAGATCCTCTATGTAGACTTTGGCATTTATTGGTGACACAAGGCATTGGCTTCATAAGCCTCTCTATGTGAATGTATTTATGCAAGTATTGGCATCAAGGTAATGATGATACCATATAAAGCATAAAATCACAAAAAGTGTTGGCACAACCAATGGTGTTGGTGCCAAAGTAGCTATAACACCATAAACTATAATGACATTAACTTGTCTAGTCAAAATTTTGGATGGATGTCAGGGGTTGAGAGATGATACTATCTTAGAATCACAATCCTTGAGAACTTGAGCAACAAATAAGAAGCCATCATCTCCATCAGATTGGCCTCCAACTAAGGGAACAAATGCTTAAGTTCATCAAGTGTGTATCACCTAGCTTATACTACAAATTGACCACTCGTAACAATATACACAGGTTGTCTCCCTTGGTGAGTGCATTTGGTAGTGACACTAGTTAACTATCTATTGAAACAAGCACCAAGTGGAATCCAAATATGTAGGATGTTGTATTGTTGCAAGCTTTAAAAAATGAATATGGTATAATTTGAGAGTTCTACATTAAAAACAAGATGCATCCTTAAATATTATCTTCTATCACATGTTTTATGGTGTATGGACCATAGTATAATGATCTGATCTTTTAATGAGGACTAAAAGAGCATTGTGGAGCTAAACCTAATCTCCAGCTTGAAAAGTGTGAGTGTAGTGTTGATCATAGTGCATCTTGTATTTCTATTATTGATGGGTATGTGTCTACTAAACTTGTTTATGGCTGTGTTTTATTTGTTGCAAATAATGTTCAACCATGTCACTTTCCTTAAATTGTGTTGGTATCATGGCACTATTAAGAATGTGAAAAGCAACATGGACCGGTGCATTGGATAACATCTAAAACATGCATTGAATAGACTATAACTAAAAGAACTATTTTCAACCCTATTGTAGGAATGTAGGATATAAGGAAAACTTCATCCCATGTATAAGGATGGTAATGATTGTACATCCCAAACATGTGTACCAATATTCATCTCACAATTGTTGTTTGTGTAATGAACAAATTTAAGAAATACCAACAACAATAAAAATAAAAAATATAGAAAAAAACATTCACTAGAATAAAATTTAGATTCCACAATAGTAAATCAACTATAGCAAGTAATAGATCTAGATTCCAAATCGCCAAAAAATCCTAGGCACTTAGAAAGGGTGATGTCTCTTAGTCACTTAGAAAGGGCAAAGTCTATGTGGACCTCATATGACTCAATATTACACGCATGGATGATGATCTCAAGTATAATATAATAATATATTTATAGACTTAAACAACTAACAACTCTAACCTTAATACTCAAGGGCTGATTACCCTAACTTAGGGCCTAAGTTAACAAAAATAAAGATAGTTGATATAGCTATATTGGAGCTGTTACATGAATCACCTTATTAAAAATTTATCATCCAAGATAAAAATGATTGGAGAACACTTGATGGATCCCACATCACATAAGCATTTGGTATATTTTACCACTTGATGAGGAACTTATACACCTGGTAAGGCTATGGACTATAGATTCAAGACTATGAGACTACTTTTGGCTAGAGTTTGATTTGTCCTTCTTCATCTAGTACTTGAAGATTTCCTTGGACCACACTTGACTAATAACATGTTTAAGACAAGAAATATGAAAGAGAAGATCAATTTTGGAAGTAGGAGAAAGCTCCAAATGATATGCCACTTCCCCAATTCAACAAACCACCTTGTAAGGACTATGTAATTGAGATGCCAACTTCTAACTAGATTTAGTCTTCAAGGACAATTGTTTATGAGGCTACAATTGTAAACATACCATATCACTAACCATAAGTCATTGATCCAAATGGTGCAAATTCTACCATTGGTTCATATGGTTTTTGCTTGACAAAGATTACCCTTGAGGAGATGGAGAACAAACTAACATTGTTGAAGGAACTTTTCTCCCTAGGCCACCTTGGAGGAGCCTAGAATATAGTCTACCAAATATGGTGGTTTTTGACCATACAATGCCTCAAATAGGAACATATTGAGGGAGAATGATAAGAAGTATTATATCACTAGAGAATCCATTATGACGGAGAAGATCTCCATGTACTTTATTGTTAATCCCCATGGTAATGGAAAACTGGGACCCTACCAATGGTGTCAAAAACTATTAAAATATATTCAAACCCTCTATAGAAATAATCAAAATACTCATGGTAGGCAGTAGCCATTACACTTGCATGGGGGTTACCGATTCTACATGATAAAGAAAAAATGAATAGTGAAGATATGTCGAGAATATTTTCACTAATGTCTTCTCTCCTTGCTCCCTTAGTTCAATTTATAGGGGGGTGTTGAAATTATAGTCTACTTCATGACCATGAGTTGACATTGTGTGATGTATTGGATAGGCCTAAGGGCATTCCATTGTATAATGTATTTATTATTTTGTAATATTTTTTTAATGTAATGCCAATGGGAATTGGTTAACCTTGTTATGGTTAAACCCTATTTTATTATTTGTAATTAACCTAAATCCCACTTATTATGTTGGCTTAGGTTAAACCTTATGATGTAATTGGGGTTTTGGTATTGCTATAAATACCTCCCTCACACTCATTCTTTGTCAAAGTGTTATGCAATATTATATATCGATAGTGATTATTTATGACGCCTACAAGTGCCCCAAATCTATTTTGTCTATCTTTTGCTTTTTGTATAAGATTTGAGTAATTATTTTGCATTCGTTTATTTCTAAAAAATATTGTAAATTTTGATACTCTTAATGATGTGTAGAGGCCGAATTTCTTGTTTATTGGCTTAAAAATTTGGCATGGTATATTGATATATAATTCCCACTAAATAAAATCTTAAACTTGCAATGTGCTAGTTACAATGTATTTGTGTTAAATGTGTTAACATATTTGTCTACATTTGCTAGTTATAATGTAATTGTGTTAAAGTAAGAAAAACTAGGAAATATGAGCGATGCTACATATAAATCTAAAAGATAAAATTCCATGAATGGAATAAGTCATCACACAAAAAATGAGACTATATTTTAATGAGAAGAAACCCTTGAGAAAATCTCCTTAGGAAATCAAGAAGGCTTTACTCAATTAATGAGATTACACAACAATTCAAGAATGACACATGAGGAATTTGGAAAACCTCCTTGGCAATGGCTCAAGCTTCTTTGAAAATATTCCAATATCCTCTCCTCATTCTACTTTCTAAGCCTTTTAAGAATTCTTTGAGATCTATATTTTAAAGTTTTCTTCTCCTCTCCTTTGATTTCTCTTTCCTATAGCTTCACATTCTTTTTAATGTCTATTGATCTCCCTTCTTGCTTAAACTTCCTTGTTCTGAATGGAATTAGTTACAAAAGTAATAATGCTTTTTAATAATTTGCACATTCAATTGAACCTATAAGACATCCTAGATATTTCCTTCTAGTTTTAACTTGTCCAAAATCACTTTATAATGCAAATCAATCCATACATATTTCAACCTTCTATTTGGTTTATTTTTTAATATTTTGTAGCATCAAAAGAACTTGGAATGAGTTAATTTTTGGTCAGCACATGGAACACAATATCAATAATTTATAATAAAAAAGAAGAGACTTATTCCAAGCTTATAGGAGAAAGAAATTACATTGTATTCCATACCATGTTTTGTAATTTTTATACATCAAAAAGATATTTTGTAACAAAATTTGATTAAAAAGAAGCGTATCGAATTATATTTATGTGAAAAAGAATACTTACATCTAAGTTTGTTTGATTAAGGTATGAAAAAATATCATTTATAGGTTTGTATTGTTCTAAGGTATGCTAAAAATAAATTTTATTCATTGTTGTGGATGTCAATTATAATAATGCTAAAACTAATTGAATTATGATATCATTTGAAATAACTATGATAAAATCACCTTGTACCCTCCAAGGATTGTGAGCATTGTTCAAATAAGCATAAATTTCATCCTACATCCTTAACATAAGTATATATTTTATTGTTAGAAAGTTTTTTAAGAATATGATTCTAGGGGTGCCAATATTTGAAACTTTATGACACTCCTATGATACTTCTTGAATAATCTAAGTATTAGAAAAAGCTATCCATCTGTGATGCTTGTAACCAATTTTGAGTTCATGCTATCTAAAAATCTTTACCATCAACATATTTGTACTTCCATGTGACTCCAAATGCAACCTAAATTTATAATATGGATCACACCTCCTCAATAAGAGGATTTTAATCTCTAAAAACTTGCTTATTATTCCTTCACAAATTAGAATTTCTCAATCTATGAAGTTACCTTTGGCCTATTGAAGTGCTTGATCCAAATTGTGAATATGAAATGGATCCTACACTCTTTGGTGAATGGATATATCTTATGCCATTATGAAGAACTCAATGCTTGTTCCAAATTGTAAATATGAAATGGATCCTACACTCTTTGGTGAATGGATCTATCTTATGCCATTATGAAGAACTCAGTGCTTGTTCCAAATTGTAAATATGAAATGGATCCTACACTCTTTGGTGAATGGATCTATCTTATGTCATTATGAAGAACTCCATGAGTGACAATTTCACTTTAAAGTTATCTTTCAAAGTTGATATTTTCTTTTTTAATTTTAGATTTTAAAAATGAAGGTTTCTAGCTTACAAACTACAACATTTTTGGCTCTAGCATTTTGTTAACACCTATATATTTGGCTCTTTGGATTTGGATAATACCACTAGATATTTGTCTTTGGCTCTTTGATTTATCTTTTGGATCTAGAATTTGGCTATAGAGTTGTATTTTAAACAAGCACTTTAGGTATTACCTTGATAGAAGATTCAAATTGCAAATTTTATTCTTTTCCATAGTTGTTAGATTCCCCGTATCACCACAAGATCAATAAATTCTATTTTTTTACCAAAATTATATGTAATTTCCACTAAATATAACCTTAAAAAAATAATTTTAGGAATTAAATATTTAAATTTCATTTTGGTACACACTCTAATTGTATTAAAATGAGCAAAATTAGAGAAAGATCATCTACGATGCATACAAATATGAAAGATAGAACTCCATTAGAGAAATAAGAGATCACACATAGAGAATGAAATACTAAATTTTAATAAGGGTAAAACCTCTAAAAAAATAGGAAATAAAGGAGTTAGTAATTCAATTATTGAGATTACATGACAATTTGAGCATGCCAAAGGAGGCATTTGGAAAATCCCTATGGCTATGGTTCAAGCTCCTCCAACAATGTGCTAATATCCTTTGATAATTATTCCTTCCAAACCTTTTAAGAACTCCTTTTATTTTTAGATATAAGTATTTTCTTCTCCTCTCACATGGCTTCTCTTTCTTATGGCTTCACATTATTTGTAAAGCCTCTTACGATCCATTGTTGCTTCAACTTCTCCCATATGGAATTAGTTACACAATAAGGTAATAATAATTTTCAATGTTATTCAATTCAATTGGACCTATAAGATATGATATTTACTTCTAAATCTAGCTTGTCTAGGCCCACTTTCTAATGTAAATCATTCTTTACATTTCCATCCTCCAATTCAGACAAGTTTTTACACTTTGAAGTATGAAGTGAACTGATGATGTGTAAAGTTTTGGTTAGCATATGAAACACAATATCAAGAGTTTAAAATAAAATAATAAATGCATTATGAGATCATATGAGGCAGAAATTACCACTATAATCTAGACTATATTTTGCCATTTTATATATTAAATGAATATATTTTCCAATGAAAATTTTGTAAAATATAGCGTACTAAGTTATAATTCATATAGAAAAAAATAATTTAAATTATATTTTGTTGGTCAAGCTATAAAAAAACATCATCAATAGGTTTAAACTATTTTATGCAATATTTGGGGCTCAAATGACATAATTCCATGCTAAAAACATGTTTTAGGTATTTTTATGTATATAAACTAGACCATTATCAAATTTCATTCAATACCAGTATGTTTGAAATAATTATGACAAGCTCACCTTGTAACCTCTAGGGAAGGACTAGATAGAGCATTGTTCAACTATGTATAAATTTCACTCTATACAACCAACATATGCATAACTTTTATTGTTGGAAAGGTATTTTAATTGATATTCTAAGGGTATCAATTTTATTGAATAAAATTTTATTGTGTTCTTGTGGTGCTCGTATAATATAGGTGCCTATAAAAACTATGCATCCATGAGGCCTATACCCAATATTGAGTTCTTGCTACCCAAGAGTATTTACCATCAACATACCTGGGTTTACATGTATCTCAAACAGTGACATAAGATTCATAGTCTAAGTTTTTGAATGATGCATATATTCTTTGGGTTTATATGAATGTTATCATGGTCAATATGATAGTTAAGGTACCATAACTTTGTGATACCAAAGGTACATTTGGACAAGTTTTCTTGTTGTTTGAGTTGGTGTAGAGTGTCCAAGACTTGGTCCACATGTTGCAAGTGATAATCCTATGCCTTGGTGAAAATGAGAATACCATCCAACTAGGCAATCTAAAAGTATCTTGTGAATGGTCATAGGATATAATTCGTTAGGCCCATGAATGTGGTAGGTGCATTGATCAAACCAAAAAACATAATTAATCACTCACTTAATCCTTTCCTAGTCTTAAAAGTTATCTTCTAAATGTTTAAAGGATCAATAAAGAATTGTTGATTTCTTGATTTAAGGTCAATCTTAGTGAAGTATTGAGATCCTTGGAGATAATATTGAAGATCATAAATATGGATAGATGATACATCTTATTCATTGATATCTAGTTTATTATTCTATAATTGATGCATAGGTATGTTGCATAATTATTTTTTGGTTTTTGAACAATAAGATTATTGCAAGGAAAATAGATTTATTTGATATTTTCTTGAGCAATCAAATCTTTAATTTGATGTCAAATCTCGTCATTCTTCTAGACTAATCAATAATATTAGGGACAATTGATAGAAAAGATCCATGGATCAAGTCATAATTATAATTAATTGAATAATAAAGTGGAACTTCATATGGATATTGAAAACACTTGAGCAAGGGTAGAGCAATATGTCCATTTGATGGGATTTTCTTGGGTTGAATTTATTGGTGTGATAAGGAAAATATTTTTAGTGCTATGGGTATTTGACCAAAAATCATAATCAAAATAAATTTAGGAAGGATAAATGATTTTTTACTATATTTTGCCTAAATAAGAGCTACTTGATTTTGAGGTAGGAACTCTAGCATGTAGCAGGCCATTGGCCATTTCTATGGATAATCTTGGTAGGCCACATTATAGTTAAATATATAAGTCCCTCTAAGTATGATTCCATATATGTCCAGTGACATCACATTAAAATCATATTGTGTATTGGCATTATTCTATACTTGATGGTTCATTGGTGCCAAAGCTCTACTCATTTTCTTATATGATTGCAAGCAAGAGAGTAAAATTCTGGATATGCTAAGGTTTGAAAACTACTACTTGACAATATCTTGTGAAATACTATTATTTTAGATTTCAATGTCAATGATAATGGAAAGGGATTTTTCTTTTACCCAATAGTGGGTATAAAACTATCATCCATTTTCCTTAAAACATCAAAATACAAGGTTTTGTGATTCCTTAAAGTGTTTCAACTCAAGCATGTGGATTTTATCTTCTCTTTACTTTCTAGTGTTGATTCATAGTCATTGATTTATTGTTACACTACCAGAGAATTATGTAAGCTCTATAATCAACATCACTATGAGTGTGTATGATTATGGTTGCACCACTTAATATCAACCTTTTGGTTTCCTTTATATTGTGTTGTTGGAATTTTTAATTTGTAAGGTGTTATAGTGCCCTTAGGCTATGAAGCGATAAATTCTTATGCAATGAGTGCTTTTGACTTCGAAAATAGTGGTACCTTATATGCTATGGATGCTAAACATTTTTGCTTTACTCAAGACTTCTCTTCTAGTTTAATTTTAAAATAAAATATCTAAGCCAAAAAGTTGATAGGAAGAAAATCCATATATAAATAGATATGGTAATGGATACCACTAGAAAACTTGAGTTCTTGGTGCTTCTTATTTTTGTTAGCATTAAGGTGGATAAGAAGTTCATTGAACTCATTAGTGTACTACATTTTGATATTATTGTTGATTCAATTGCTAGAAATAAATTTACTCATTATTATAATGGTTTAATAGGTAAAAGTGTGTGCAAATAAATTTAAAAAACATTATCCAAATTTTTATAGGATCTTCTGATGTGGAACAAAACCAAAAACCTAAAATTCAATTCAATAAATGAGGATCAAACTTTACCTAAAAAAGTTCCTGATTATTTGCATTAACATCAAAAATATTTATATATATTACAAAACCACTAATAGGCAAAACCAAAGGCCCAAAACCAGGAGCAAAGTAGATAAGTCTAACCAATAAGGTTGACAAAATTTGTAAGATAAGGCTCATAGGCCTGGCAACAATGTTTCAAAAGCCTTTAAATCCTAATAAATTTAAAACCTAATTAATTTGATTAATCAATTAAACCTAAGGTTTAATTATTTAATAATATTTAAATCCCTAAGATCTTGATCATTTGCAAGCCTCTAATTAGTGGACATTACTTTATAAGTTTGACATTCTTCAAAATACTCAATCATGGAACTTGATGTGATGCATTTCTTATGATACCATAATCATGTATGAGTGGACACATGATGATGGAACATATTGGAGGATCTATTCTTGGAAAATCATATAAAAAAAATAAAATAAGATGCACAAAAAAATTAGATTTTATAATAGATAATCCACATCATAGGCCCATGATGTCATGGCACAAAGAAAAATCCCCTAAACTTGCTTTTGGTATCAAGTGAATTATACGTTAAAGTTGTGTAGTGGAGTAGAGAACATCATATATTTATGAATAAGATCTATTTACAAAAATACAAATGCAAATAAACCATACAATACACGATTTATGTAGCATAATTGACAACATAAATGATTAGTTACATGAAGTGTGTTGTACATGGGGCACATGCATACTCTATTCTTAGGCAATGAAACAAGTAGTGAAACAAAAGACTAGGAGAGTCCATGAAAAGCAAGGTTTGTAGGAATGAGAGAGAAGAAAAACAAGAGATCAAAAAATAAAGCGAAATATTTATTAAGCTATAGTCCTAGGCTATATACATGATGCAAAGTAGTTATAAAATAATTGGAAAGAGAACTAATACATCTTCCGAGTTATTGAGAAGCAATTTTAGGAAAATATTTTAGAACTATTTATCTATCTCTCTAGATCTAACACTAGTAAGTATAGTGCCTTATGGAGAGATTCAACAAAATTATAACTTTATATATGATGCCTAGCATTTGGAAAGATCCTCTATTTATATTTTGGAATAAGTTGGTGACATGAGGCAATAACATCATAGGTCTTTATTTGGGTGTATTGATACTATACTTATTTTTTTAAAATTAGTGATGCTTCCATAAGAAGTAAAATGTCATAGATAGTGTTAGTTCCAAGAGTAATAACTATTGGAGATATTACATTATTTGACCCTTTTGTAATATTAGTCTGGTAGATGATTTATATTAGTATGTGTTAATATGAGAGAAAGTGCAACATGTCAAGAGAGAATGAAGAGTCACATGATATGTGATAAGATGAGAGCTTTGTATATACGAGAGGAATATGAAAGGTTGCATTTCCTAGATGAAAGAGGAGAGCAATAGTTAGAGAATTGAAAAGTCATGAAAAATGATATATTGGAGGTAAAGCTCCATGCAATGTAATCAATATGTATCATTCATGTAATCTTTGTATATTGTGTTCATCTAAGTTAAATTCATGAAATATTGTTGATATTTCAATATTAAGATTCATTGTTAGTTTGATTAATGTCATTCATTTAATTTATTCTTGATCCTGGTTAAAACTTTCTATGAGTTAACACATTCAATGGTATTAAAGCCACAACAAGGTTGCTTGCACAATATTTGGGACAATCGTTGCCATATGACGATATACCCATTTAAACAAAGGAGGAGATCCATTGAAGAAGGTCTTATTGAAGTTTGGAGGTAAATTTAAAGGCAGCAAGTCAAGTACAAGGAATTACAAGGCACAAAGGCAATCTTAAAGTCACCTGAACCTGCACAACAAAATAGATATGTCAAGTTGATTGGCAGAGCTTTAAAGAAGAAGAAACATAAGCATTAAATCAAGATAAGCATCAAACTGAATGAAGAGCTAATACATGACTTGCTAAAGAAGGTGCAGGCCCGAAAGTAGTTGAAAATTGCTTGTCCATAGTGCCCCTCATTACATACAGCCTGCAGGACACATTCTATAACCACTTGCTATTTTCATGCCCGTTCATATTGGCGTAGTTGTACATGAGCGCGTATGCCTCAGTTGATCTTCCTGCATCGAAGGAAAACTAAGCTAAAGCTCGAGTACGCTCTTCATGCCCCATGAAAGGCAGTCACTATAATAAGGACAAAAAAGGCTCTGTGAGTCTCAGCGTGCCTCAATTCTGAAACCTATTGTAATGCTTGGCCAGATCTGCAGTTGCAAAGAGGCTTTTTTTAGTCAAAATGAATTGGAAGATATTTGCATACAACTAAGTTGCATGATATTTTTCCCAGGTCAGTGCAGTGGTACCATGTAACATCTTCAAGCAGGTGAAATCGAGTAAACGTTACAGTGAAGTCTGACATAGGCAAGACATTGAAACAGTGACATTTTAGTTTGGTGTGATGAGTGTGTCAGATAAGGTAACAGTCAAATTATTGAACGCATAATATTTTGAACTAAAACACCTTCCAAGGTTAAGGTTAAGGTTAGGTGGATTGGTAAGTGCATTTATTAAGAAAGACATCCAGGTCCAGACCTTGGGGGCAGCCTATTTGCAAAGGTATTAGTCTGATTTGAATCCTCTCAATGCCCGCGAGAGCCTGTTTGCAAAGGTAGTAGTCTGATCTGATTCCATTCGAGTGACCAATATAGTAATCTGGACTGAATCTCTGAGTGCGCCCCAGACCGTTGATGAGAATGTGACCTAGACCGATGATGATAGTACAAATTCCAAGCTAGCGGTGGTCCCCTTCATGCCAGGTCAACAATAATGAAGTGGACTGAATCTCTGAGTGCCCTATGCGACCTAGACCGATGATGATAGCACAAATTCCCAGCTAACAGTGGTCCAACAATAATGAAGTGGAATAGTACCAAAAATAGTGTGACTGTAATAACCAAAAAAATATTTCGAAGCAAAAAAAATTTAATATAGGAGATATACGTCTCTACATTCCCGCGCCATCCGCCTGGAGAAGAACATGTCATAGGACACGTGATCCAATGACAACGTCACAAACTCTTATTGTAAGGAAGCGTAATGGTCATAGAGAGATCATCGTGTGGGGCATCAAGAAGGACCTATGCTAACCAGTAACGATTAAAATTCGGCTAGTGCATCTATTAAGAAATTCCCGTTAGAGAGCCTAAACATTGGTGGGCTAGAAAACTTACACAACGAACACATGGCGAACTACGATTGGATGTTGAAAGTTTTGGCCTGTGCGGGAGGATTCATCTAATTTTGAAACAACGACTGCTTGGGGAGTTTACGCTCAGAGTAGCTACCACGCAACCTTGAGAACGTCCACAATCGAGTCTAGAGACCACACCACATGGGTGCTTTGTTGTCGTGAAAGATGGAAAAGTTCAACAACAGATGCTGAATTTTTTTAATTGAATTTTTAATTTTCCTTTAGGGTTTTGATTAGATTAGAATGGAGTGATAAGGCTTATGGTATTAATCAGTAGTTGTAAGGTTATATTAAAGTTTTTGAATTTTTTTATAAAAATATTATTTAAATATTTTTATATATAAAAATTTATAGAATTTTTGTAAATTATTTAACCTTGAAGATATAAGGTAGTATACTTTAAATTTAGAATACTTTCAATTTGTAAAATTCATTCTTTAGTTTTTAATTTAGGAGGATTACTACTTCAAAGGTTAGAGAAATCTAGAAACTTGAAAATTATTTTTCTTAGGAAGTTATAAGGTTAACAATTACAAAGGAACATGGCAAAGAAAAAGTAAAGAAAGAATGATAAAAAAATCGAAATACAAAAACATGAGTTGTCAAAAATAATTGAAGTAGAAAACCTATGTTTCCAAGAAAAACAAATAGACATTCAAGATATTTCAGAAAGGTTGGAAAGATTAAAATGTCATACACAACACATGATAGAAAAAATTGAAGAACAAAAGGATATATCAATAATTGAAAAGAGTGCCTTACAATCAATTATGAGAGAAGTCAAAGATGAAAAATTTTCAATACTTGGTAATTATCTAAGTTCAAAGCTTGATGAGGCATATATAGATTCTAAAAGTATTTTTACATTACCTAGTGATATAGGAAAAATGATGTATATGGTATTTATTTCTAATGAAGTCCTTAAAGACAAGAATAGAAGACGAGGAAATGATTAAAGAATTGAAGAACAAGTTTAATATTTTAAAGAATAGGCTTGTTGATTATACCAATAAAGCAGAAAAAGGAGAACTTTCAGTACTTCAACAATGCATGCAAAGTATACTTTATGATGATAATGATTGCTCTATATATTTTGTTATTGTACCTATTAATATAAGAAGAATAATCTATAATGGAATTATCACTCTAAATATTTCCAAGATAAGAAAATAAGAAAATGTTGAAGAATTAGGGAATAAATCAATGATGAAAGATGCTTCTTGTGATACAAATGATTTAAGGCCCATGATGATAGATTCATGTTGTGATACTATAGAATTAAAACCATTGATGATAGATGCATGTTGTGATACTAGTGATCTTCATCAAAAGGAAAAAGATACAAATCATGATTCTTATCAAAATGAAAGGAAATATTGTGATGCAAGCAATGATACTTGTGATTTAGAGATAAAAGAACTTGTTACAAAAATAGATGTTACATGTGATACAAGTGATTTGAATATAGTTTGTGATTGTTCAAAAAAAGCTAATGCTATTAGAATTGATGTTGACATAGATTCAAATGATGACAAAAATAGTGATGCTCATAGTTGTGTTGATATTGATAGAGATTAGTCTAATGATATCTTTGGTTATTTTGAAAAGCATACAAAAGGAATTGGTTCAAAGTTGTTGAATAAAATGGGATATAAAGATACAGGTTTGGGTAAACATGAACAAGAAATAAAAGAACCAATTGTATAAAAAATAAGACTAAAATATGAAGGTATTGGATATATAGGACATATGAGCAACAAAGAATCATGAACTAAATTTGTGATAGAAAATAGTGATATCAAATCAATAACAAGGACTGATAGAATCCGTAATAATGAAAGACAAAATAGAAAAAGGAATTTTGTAATAGAAAATAAATGTAGTCATTGTGGTAGATATGGACATAAGATAGAGAGATGTTGGAATCTCCATAGTTGTAAAATTTGTGGAGGACATAATCATTCACAAATATTTTATCTACAAAAATAAAATAAAGACTACAAAGTAAAAGTGGATTGTGGATGGATAAACATGAATGAATGGGATAATATGAAAGGAATATTGTATGGTTTCTACATAAGGAAACCAAGTGTAATCAAAGTTGTCTTTCACAAAACTTTAAAGTTACAAAATTTAAAATATTTTACCATTAGGTTAGAAGAACTAGTGAAGCTTTGGATTATTATCACTAGGTTGAAGAATAATCAATGAAGATTAAGTTTAAAATTTTTGAGAAAGATCCAACTCAAGGAAAAGTTGGTCATTATTGGAAGAAGTTTCATATTGGATTCTTAAGTAATGATAGAGAAAGCTATATAAGATAGATTACCTATTCCAAGAAATCTATTCGAAATAGAAGGCAGTCTATAAGATTGATTTAGATCTTGAAGACAAACCTTGATATTGAAAATGAAAGCAGAGAAAGAAGACCCGATCAAGGAGGTCCATCATAAATATATTGGTCCTTAGTAAGAAAATATAACATTAAAAAAACTTGAAGATAGCAAGAAGACTTCACGAAGACTTCAAGATAGTATAAATTCTTGAAGATAATCCTAGTTAAAGGACAACACATAGCACATAGAAGGCAACATATCAGAAGTTCACATTGGACAACAAAATAGTAAGGTAGTATTGAAAGTGAGTGAATGTCACAAGGTAAACATTAAAGAGTAAGATATCGTTTGAAAACCATAAGAGAAACATCAAAAAGAAGAGGAAATTTAAATACCATAAGGGCATCATTAAAGAAAATATGATAACATTAAGGAAGAATGGAAAACCTAGAGGTAGAGTTCTAGAGGCAATAACCTAGAGGCAGTGATCTAGTGGCAATGACCTAGAGGTAGATTCATTGGTGGTGACCAAGCGGTAGTGACCCTAAGATAGAGACCCTGAGGTGACTCAGATACATTGATCTAGAGGTAGATACATATATTTTATAAAGGAAGACCTAATGAAGATTACATACATCCAACCATGATAAAGTTAGAGCTGAAGAAAGAATATTGAAGAAGAATTAGAGAATGAAGGCACAAGGCCTCCCTACCAAATAATGTAATACGAGGGGGGGGTTGGAGATATTACATTATTTGACCCCTTTGTAATATTAGTTTGGTAGATGATTTATATTTATATGTGTCAATATGAGAGAAAGTGCAAAGTATCAAGAGAGAATGAAGAGTCACATGATATGTGGCAATATGAGAGCTTTTTCTTTATGAGAGGAATATGAAAGGTTGCATTTCCTAGATGAAAGAGGAGAGCAACAATTAGAGAATTGAAAAGTCATGAAAAATGATATATTGGAGGTAAAGCTCCATGTAATGTAATCAATCTGTATCATTCATGTAATATTTGTATATTGTGTTCATTTGAGTTAAATTTGTGAGATATTATTGTTATTTTGGTATTGAGATTCATTATTATTTTGATTAATGCCATTCAATTAATTTATTATTGATATTGGTTAAAGCTTTCTGTGAGTTAATACATTCATAAAGTTAACAATAACACAATACGATACTATGGCATTAACCTATTTGGTAAAAAAATTAGACATTGTCAAGGCATGCTGATTAGCATTATCCCGATATTACAATTCTTAAGGATATGAGGAACCCTTACATTTATTATATTATTGGATATATTCACAAAAATAATAGATTATACATGGATCTTTGAGGTAGGTGTATATTTGCATAGTTAGCATAGTTTTTTTATGAAGTCATGACATCTAGAATTTGTTCAATTTGATTAACATTCATCTAAATTCATGATGTACGTATGGTGCTTCACATTACCTCTCAATTTTTCAAAGGAGAAAATTTTAAAACCATTAGGGACTTGATTTAAAACACCTTGACTCCTCACAAATAATAAAATATGGAAAGGTGTTTAAAACTTAGAGGAAATAAGATCAAGAAAAGGTGAAGTTAATGGGTGAGTAGTTAACTAAATTTAGGCTAGTCAATACCTTGGATTTATTTTTATATCCTACTCTCAACAATGATTATTACATCAATGTAATAGGAATAGACAATAAGCCTTGACAAACTATTTTCTAAATAATTTGTTATGATCTTGGTGTATATGGATTTCACTTTCGCCTCGAGGTTTTTGTGTAATAGTTCATTACATTTGGTATCAAAACAACCACCTAGGTTCAAGTCACGAAGCGGGTGAGAAGTTTGGTTTGCCATTCTAGAGTCCTTGTGTGGGAGAGGATGGAGAGTTAGTACCACCATATAGAGTCTAGTCTCGAAGTGAGTGGGAATGTTATGATCCTAGTGTATATGAATTTCATTTCTACCTCGAGGTTTTGGTGTAACAGTTTGTTACAAAATTTTGAAAGATAATAATTTTAAAGGGTTTTTACCTTAAAAATTTATTTTCTTCGAGGCTTAGGAGGTTAAATTTATACGGTAGAAAACTTAGCTCATGTTCTTTGGGATCTCATTTTTCTTTGGATATGAAATACTTCTCTATTATTAGTATAATGGTGGGATCCATCATTATACAAGGCTATACATTGGAATTAAATTGATGAGTATCTATTACAAATTACTAGGGTCCTATAAATATAGAAGATAATACTAAGCTATGGGATACAATAGTTCACCATAAGGTATTAATTTCATCATTGAACCTCTAGATTATATGATATGTTTTAATGTCATTATGAGCTTAGAAGAAATGCAAAGAGGGTTATAATTCTAGGTAAGGCTGATTTGATGTTGTAACAAAATATTTAAGACTTATATTTAATGGATATCATGCCTACAATGAAGTATTATATGGAGTAACACAAGGATATATAGTGCCCATATTGCAGAAATGCTTGACTGATTTTTAATGATAACTAATTGGACAACCAAAAAGTAGATGTATCCTTTGATATTATGAATGGAACAGGCTATGGTCATTGACCAATGTCTCTCCAAATATATATATGGATAAAACCAAGAAATTACCTCTTTAAATTCAAGTTGATATGACTAAGGGATAAAAATCTAGAAGCCAAAGTCAAATCATGATGTCGAAAGGGACTTAAAAGCATGCGAAAAATAATGTATGTTTGGTTTCAAAAACTAAAATTTTAAATAAAAATAAAAAAATAGAATAAAAGAGACTTTAGGAACATTTTAAAGACCAAGAACAAAAATGAATGATTAGCTTGATAAAGTACAATAGGAATTAATTTTTAAAGGACTATATAGATATCTCTTAGGTAAATAAACTATACTTCTTGATATCCTAGAAGAAATAGAAGCTTGTGAGTATATGATGTATATATAAAAGTCAAGAGTTGAATGGTTGCAAATATAAGATAGAAATACAATTTTTTTACATAAGTTAATGATATCCCAATGAGAGACTAACTATTTGCAAGAAATTAGGTGGGAGGACGGGAATATCCATTTTTCTATTAGGTAAATATAAGGGTATTTTGTCCAATATGTTGAAGAACTTTCATGGTATAAGGAGATAAAAAAAATGCATAATAGAAAAATATATATTAAACTATAGTGATAATACCAACTATGAATGGAACTCTAAACATGGCCATTGGTTTGCAAGAAGTGGAAAAACTCGTAAAGTGAATGATGAAGGGTTAAGTCCTAGGCCCATGTGGCTAACCCATGCAATTATTTAAAGCTATCTAAGATAATTTTAATGGATATATCTATAAGGTAGTAGAGGAATAAATAACTAATAAACAAATTTTAAGAGACATTACATATACTTTTCTATATCTTCTTTTGAAAAGACTTAGATAAAAAAGATGGTTGTTTTAAGATCAACTACTATATATTATAGTCTACAAAATATTTTTAAATATTATTGTTGGGCATATAAAGGAAGTTTTACCCTATGCTATATCTTAGAATCAAAAGGGACTTGTGATAGGTAGATAAATCCTTAATGGGATCATAGTAATTTAAGAAAATTTTTATTCAATGCATGTTAAAAATAATAAAACTATAATTCTTAATTTAGGTCTCTCCAAACCCTATGATTGGGTTAGTTGGTCATTTCTATAAGATTTTATTTGAAAATGAGTGGATATGTCAAAGATCAACATGATTTACATTACCTATATTTTATTTCCTAAGAAATGGTGCCCCATAATCTCTATTTCATGCAGGAAAATACCCTACATAAGGAAAAATTATCTCACGCTAACTTTTTATCATATTGGTAAAGGGTGTAAAAGGTACATGAAGATGCTATAACAAAAAGATATTTTAGGGGGTTTGAGGTGGTGAAAAATATGGATGTCATTCATGTCCAATTTGTGGATGAGACAACATTTGTAGATAAGGCACACTTGCAAAGGTTATAGTGATAAGATTAGGGTTGGACATACATCTTGTAGCCTTAGGGTAGTTTTTAATTAAAAATAAAATGTTGATTTTTATCTTTGATACTATCAAGAAGATTCAAAGAATACTCATAAAATTTTTATGATTTTAAATTGAATCCCCATATTTTATTTATTTAGGGATTCTAATATTTCCAAAGGCTCTAAATAAAAAGGAATGAAGAAATATTATAGATTCGATGAGGTAAAAATTCATCACTAGATTCACCATTACTAGAACCTTTTTGGTTGGTTGATTTTAATTAAAATATTCTTGGAGCATATCTCAGTTTATAAATTCACTACATTGGTTACACCCAAATCCATTTTGAAGGATTTTGGTAAGAAAATGAAGATTTTTTATTTAATAAGGATAATTGTGAAAAGTGATATGTGGTTAGGTTGAATAGAATCTAATAACCTAAGGATCATGGAGACCTTGGGTTAAGGAAATAATGGCTAAATAACATATCATTAGAAGCAAAGAACTATTGGCATTGGTGTACTCATGATATTGTTTGGTGGTGACAAATCATTTAAAATAAGAATTTGTATATTCAAGATTAGTTTGCTAATTTAGGATAATGTTAAACTTAGAAGTAGAGTATTAAAGTTGACATCTTTGGATTGTTGATGTTGGTAACTATGATCTATTTTAGGATGATCCTTGGGATCAAAATAGATCCTTGTTGAGTGATTTTCTGAATTTGAAACCACTTTATGATTGTTGTGTTGAGGCTAGATACATTAAACTAGAAGATTGCCATGAATACATTAGGAAAGAATATTTGTAAATGAGGAGGTGAAAAAAACCAAGATTAGATGGGACAATATCTAATAGAGGATAAATATATTATAGATGATCCTCATGGGAATAAAAGTGTCTCAATTTAGAAATTTTGATTGGCTAAGTTGGGGACTTAATTACTTAAGTAGATAATCCATAAAAGTTAGATACAAACACCTTCTTGGAGACCAAAAGAGAATACAAAGTTATGATAAAGAGGGTGGAACCTAAAAAATTGGCCTAAAATTAATGCTTTATCTTTGTAAATATTTTTTCAAGTTAAATTGAGAAAGCATTTTTTACAGGACCAAGTATGTATATATTATGCCAAGTAGATATACAAATAAAAAGTCTATTATTGTACAACTACTTTATGAAAGATTTAAGAAATATTTTCTAGTGCACCAAGAGTTATTCAAATTCAAATAAAATATTTGTTTTTATTTTTTAAGTTATTATAAGTGAAAAGGTTAAATATCTAAGACTACTATATGAATTAGACCATCCTTAATCTAGTGGAATATTTGTTGGCAATTTTGGGTTTGAGATCCTAGCTTCTTGTCTATGAGTTGTCATTGATGTCAAAAGGAAATGGCATTAATGTTAAGAGGATGTGTTGGCTTCAAAGGTGGAAGATTCCAAGAGAATATTTTTAAGAGAATCCGGAGAGATTCCATTGGCAAGGGTTTTTCATTAAAACCAAACCAGTTTTTATTAAAACCAAGTTGGATAGGGTTTTTATTAAAACCAAGTTAAATGGTTTTTATTAAAACCACTGGAGGTTCTCTTTATTATTTATTTAATTATTATTTAAAACCCTTCAAGGTTTTAATTAATTAAAGGAGAAATTATTTTTAATTTATTAAAAATACTTAAAGGTTTTTAAAACTTTTTTTATTCTTAATTTATTAAAATTATTTAAGGGTTTTTAAACCCTTTTTGAAAAGACTTTTGATTAATTTCGAAATGGTCTTTATTTCCGTCGACGTCAAGGTGTCTTCGAAGAGACTATTTATTCTCCAACTCCTAAGGTTGGAAGGCTAATTAATTCGAAATTCCTTGAATGCAATTTGCGGTGGTTGTGCTCTGTATTCGCTGCGATTGAAGGAAGACTTAGAAGCACGTGTGGTTGAAAAGTCTTCGAGAGTTTTTTCGAGGGTGAAGTGGAGGGAAGTTCACTTGTGAACTTCGTAGCTCGCATGGGCTAGTGACAGCGAAGGCTGCTGTTAGGCACTGCATTGGCGGAGGTCGCCGTTTCGAGTCTCGCGGGGGTGCTTTGCTAGAGTAACACACATTTTTATTAAAACATCTTTATGCCATGAAATTCGGAGTTTCTTGGACAGTGATTTATAAGGTGTGATTAAATTTTATGAGTTTTGGCTTTTGTGATTAGCATTGAATAAAAGCTTAGGAGAAATAAGGGCATATTTCTTTGGATGTATTTTAAGATTATTCTTTGCTATGCTAAAATTAAAAATGGAGGTATAAGGTGTGAGTCTGTGATTGTTGATTTATTGGCATGTTATGGTGGTTGTGTTTAAAGAAGTGGAGCTAAAAGGTGTAATAAAGGAAGTTTATATTATTGCTCATTTCTTTTTATTCTAACCCTAACTTGGTTGGAAGTTTGAGAGTTGTGTGTGGTGACAACTTGAAGGTTCAATTATCTTCTACTCCAATAAGGTATGGGCACATTCTTCTTATGAGTATGATTGGTGTATGTTTTCTGAAAGAAGGTTGGAGTGAAAAGGTATTCTACTAGGTATCCTTTGGCTAGGTGTAAATCCTATTTTCTGGTTTGTTGAAGAATAATTATGCATTGTTATCCGTAAGGAGAGTTTTTGGTGAATGCATAATTTTTGGTTTGAGATAGTGGAAGCTTTGTGCACTAGGGTTTATATTTGTGAGTCTAGCTACTTGCATTGAGTTGGTGGAACCCTTGGTTGGCTATTTTGAGTTTGATGGTTGAGTTGCTTCCATAGAGGTTGTTTGATCAAGTTATTGCTTTACTTGATTCATGATATTGGGCTTACTCCATTGAGTTGATTTGAGCAAGTTATTCTTTGCATTTGGTGATATTGTGTTGGTGGCTATTTTGTTCAAATATCTTTGGAGGGAAAAGGATTTCTACTTGTTTCCTTTTCTTGTGATGATTGGTTGAATGCTTCAAGGTTGATGTTGAGTTGAATGGTGTTGGTTGACTAAACCTTGTTTGATGAGCATTGTTGTTGAAACCCTAATTGATGGTGAAAAAAACATGAGTATCATTGTTATGTGATTCTTTGCATAGTTGGCAATTGTTGGGGTTTCATGTTCTTGAAAGAAAGCATTCTATCCTATCCATTTCGGATATTGAGTTGAGTTTTCAGATTTGAGATTGAGATTGAGCTGAGTTGATTTGAGTTGAGTTTTGAGATTGGGATTTGAGTATAGAACATATTGAGTCTCTAAAAATTCTCTTTATGCTTCTATGAGTTTGACAAATCACATTGGGTCTCTAACAATTCACTTTGTGATTTCCTACTAAGAAAGTTTTTCTTGGTGAGCTTGCTGAGTTTTTGGATAGGTTCCAGTGGGGACTTGTGAGCAGTTCTTGGACAGGTTCCAGTGGGGACTTGTGAGCAGTTTTTGGATAGGTTTCGGTGGGGACTTGTGAGCAGATTTGGATAGGTCCTAGAAGAGGACTTGTGAGCTAAGTTTGATAGTCCTAGCAGAGGACTTGTGAGCTAAGTTTGATAGTTCTAGCAGAGAACTTGAGGACAGAGGTGCATTGGTTCTATGAGAAGAACCTGAGGATAGTTGGCAAGTATATGAGAAGGCTTGTATGCAGAGGATTGATTTATTCAAGAGTTGGATAGATCTGATAGACAAAGGAAGACTTGTACTAGATCGACTGACTGTGTTTGGTACAGGTTGCTGAGCTGCTGTGGACGTGATCATAGAAGGCAAAGTTCTCTTAAGCTAAGCATTGAGGACAGGAGGTCTTCGGTGGAAAGGAGTTCCACGTGGCCGGTAAGAGGTAGAGGCAGTTGATCTTCTGAGGGATCATTTCCAGAGCAAAGGGGAAGGTATCTCCTTTAAGCAGAGGCTCATAAATTCTGATTGGGGGAAGGTATCTCCTTTGAGCAGAGGCTCATAAATTCTGATTGGGGAATGTATCTCCTTTGGTCCGAGGCTCATAAACATTGTAATTAGGAAGGATTCCAAAAGAACTTTGAGATAAATTTTAGAGAAAAGTTTTGTGGACATAGCCCAACCATTCTGGGTGAACCACATTAAAATTGGTGTCACTTTCTGGATGATATTGTGCATTGCTTTGATATTGCTTTGGGTATATGGCTTTACTGTTTTGAAGTATAATGGAAAAAGTATAAAGAGGTATTATACTGTTCACCCCCCCTCTCAGTATAAGCTTGTGTTCTTCAATATTTGTGTAGAAATTTTTTGTAGGATTTTCCAAGGCTATCAAATGTTACTTGATCAAATGAGATGACATATAATAGGAAACCTAAAAGAAACATGTCAATAAAATTACAAGGTAGTTACTATGTGGAATTTAATATTTTGAGTATAAAAGTGTTATCATTAATTATGCCCTCTCATGATCCCATAATGGAAAATATCCCTTATCATAGTGTAAGTAAAGCAATTTTTGACAAAACTATATGGATTAATCTTAGGAAAGATACAATAAAAATTAATATTGATGGAATTGTATGATGAAACCTAGGCCAATTAGAATGAGAGGGATTTACATGGACTATAAGGGTAAGGTGTTCTTTTAATTCGCTAAGAACTTGGGAGATAATACATATAATTTTGGAGAGATAATGTCCACGAGTACTATTATAATTGAGGCTAGATATAATAAGCTTATAGATGTTATTATTAAACCTAATTTTTTAATTAATGGATTGAGATTTTATGGGTAGGGAAAGGCTAAGTAGTGGTTATTGATAAAACCCTTGTGAGAGATAATTTTTTTTCGCAAAAGAGATAGAGACTATTAAATGAAAGAATATTAAGTGAAAGGAAATCATGATGTAGAAGATAAAGAAGCATTTTAGTGAAAACAACATAATTATTGATAGAAATTTTTGATGATCTAGCAAATTGGGAGGATAACAATAATTTATACCAAGTGCTTAGTGAATATTTCTAAAGGCAAGAGTTAATAAACCTCATACAATATTTATAGCAAATTGATTGAGATTGTAATGAATAGTCTTTGTCAAACTTCATCATTGTTTTCATATTTTACTACTTAGGGCCTTCTTAAGTTTTGATAATTACAGCTTATGTTGTGCAAGGATCCTATTTCATTTAAGGGTTTTTGTATATATCTTGTGTTAATATAACATAGTAATATATATGTATGTATGTATACACACAAACACACACAATATTGATTGCTAATTGTTATTAATTTTTTAATTAATCTTAAACTAATAATATATATTTTAACTGGTTATATGGGATCAAAATGAACCCCAATGTATTAAATCACCACCACATGGTGGTATTACAAAAACTTGGAAATTATATATGTATCTCTTGGCAGAACTTAACCAAAATATTCTCCTTAGAAGTCATAGAATTTAGCTAGTTGAGCTAATGCCATTTGATATATAAACTAATAATAATTATTCATTGTATTTAATCAATTTTTTTTAGTTATATGGTATTTAAACATTCCCTATATGTATTACATTAATAAAAAATTATTATGGTAAACAAACTAGATTATCTTGGGGTTGACTTGTCATGGAAGAATCCATCAAAATACAAGGAATTGAACTTGAGTTGTGCTCATACAATTGCATCTATATTTATACATCTATATCTTAGGTAAATTAATACCAACACAAATGATTAGTTACCTATATAAATATAGGTCATAGCTTTCTACATTATGATTTGAAATGGGCCCCACATATATTACATCATCACCACATAGTGGTATTACAACAACTTGGTTATCATGCATATATCTCTTAGCAATATTTAAAACCAAGTTCTCATCCTTGAAAGTCAAAGAATTTAAGTGGTTGGGCTAATTCCCTTTGATATATAAACTAATAATTATTAATTTTTAGTAATCAACAATTTTTTCATTATATGGGATTTAAATAGGAACTATATATATTACATTAATTATCAAATTATTATGATATACAAACTAGGTTATCTTGGGGTTGACATATCATGGAAGAATTCATCACAATACAAGGATTTTAACTCAAATTGTTCTCATATAATTTTATCTGTATTTTAACATGAGTTGTACTCATATGATTACATATCATTTATCATTGCTCCACAATTAATTAGAATATAATTTTTAACAATTATTAATATTTAATTATTACAAAGGTAAAATGTAAAGTAGTTTTTAATATCAAAGAGGCCATAGGTCATATGGGATGATCCTCATGAAGGATGTTTTTTAACCAATGCATGGCTATCCAACCATACTTTGGTTATTGAAGCATGATGTATAACCCTACCCTTGTAGAATTCAAATCTTGGACCTCATATTTATATGTCTAAAGTATTTACTATAAAATTAAACTATTATTAATAATAATTTTTGATTTATAACATAAATATTGGTTTATTTGCATGATAATCTACTAACAAACCCATTGATTTAAATTGTCTTTTTAATTGGTTATACATGATTGAAACAAGATCGATCATACAACGTCATGATAGATCACATAGTGGGATTTAAATGGGCCATACTTGTATTTCATAATGATAAATGATATATTGGTATTATAATTAGAAGTTATATGTATAAAATTTTCTAAGATTTGGACCAAGGTACTTGCATTGGAAGATCATTTTTAAACTACTCGGGATCATGTCACTTGAACATTGACATAAATTATTATTAATAATTAATATTGATTTTTTATTATTTAATAATTTTTTAATATATGACTTGTATAGAACCTGTTACTACCAAAACATACAAATATTACAACAATTTTTAGATTAGACACAAATCATTTTTTAATCAACTTGCTAAAACACAAATAAAATTTATGAAAATTGAACATCCATCTGTGCATCCTAAGCTAGTAGCACATCCACACTTATGTTAGTGTAGTTGTGCTATTCTTCTAGTAGCACAAAGATGCTATATTTTTACACAAGCATGAATTTGTTGTGGAAGCAATAAAATCTAGAGGAACAATCAATTGACTACTTTAATACCATACAACTCTTTGGCACCCTATCTCTAGTTGTCCATCTAGTAATTAAATGTTCCTTGGCATATTATCTCCCTAAATGTGCTTGGTATTATTTTTTAATTTTCATTTCATCTATTCTCCAATCAAATCACATGCCTACCTCCTCTATCACACACCTCTTGTCATAACTTGTTTCCCTAACCTTAATTGAGAGTAATATTTTTTAAATTTTCCTCTTTGGTTCTTAGTCCAATAAATAGGGTATTAAAACCCAATCCCCATTCTATGGAGAGTACATCTAGTCTCCATCTAGACTGACTAACTCCAACCTAACTCTCTCATGTTATATTTGAATACACATGGACACCCCTATCTCCATTGCTTACATAATTCCTTCTATGTAAGAGTGCTAGGAGCTATTCGACATGAGCTATCACTGCCATATTCAATGGCTAACTCGTAACGTTTTAGTCAATCGAAAAAATGAGTGCTAATATCCACACACCATACAATTCTATCTATATAGGTGTACTTAGCACCTTGACTAGCTCATTTCTTTTTAGTCAATAAAAAATGCAAGTTCTAATCTCCACACACCATACAATTCCATCTATATGGGTGTACTTAGCACCTCAACTCTTTTTATCATCCCTAATATGAGCTAGTCACCCTTGTCCATGGATCTCTCGTAACTTCTCTTTTGTATTTTTTGGAACACATGAGGTAGTCGTGTTTCTTTTTAACTTTACTAAAACTTATTAAAGTTATACCAGCACCACCAACACATGGACCAACATCAATAATTAAATAAATAGAATTAGTGAGACAAACATAATATTTTTCACTCTCTTAAATGCGCAAGTAAGCCCTCATAAACAAACCGTGCAATCGAGGTTCGTCTCGAGGTAAGGAACCCAACATAAAAAGTGCGTTTTTCCCAAGCTACTTATAACAAAATAAATCTGTTTATAAAGCCTTTGGAGTGAAAGTCCAACTTGAAAGCATTACACAACTTTTTCCACAATTAGATTTACATTTAACAACTTAGCTTGTTATAACTCTTCGTTAACCTACGAAAAATCATACCTAGTGAACAAAGAATATCATTCTAACAAGTACCAACCATATCGTAGCTCATAAAACCAAAGTATAACTAATTTGGTACTCCCCTTAATGAAATATATTACAATATTCAAAATTTACAAAGAGTATATTACATAAATGGCTGGGTCACTCAATTGCCAACTTGGCATTCATTTCTAATTATAGTAATTTCTTCCCTTTTCTATTGTGATCTCGGAGAAGATGTTCAACGGTCCAAAAAACTATAATTACATTAACATTTTGGTATAAAAGGCTAGGTAGTGTCTCAACTCACTTGAGAACACAAACGTAAATGGATATATATTGCCTTTATTTCCAGAATATTGGCCTGCTTACACTACCATCTCCTTTTGAGTTCTCCTTGAAACCACCGAGATGGATTACATTTCAATGGGGATCAAATACGACTCCCTTTTAAATAAGTAAGCAAGTCATTTTGCTGGTAGTCTATTTTCAACTACCCTTTATCGGTATCCAACTCCAAATAAAGTCTTTAAACATGTATGCATAATTTCATTTATATATGTAAATCAAAAAACAAACAACACCAAAGTAAATAAATAGAACCAATACACAATATGTTGCACAATGAATGGAGATAATATTTTATTGATATAAAATGGAGCCTTGATCTCCAATGTTTACAACATCATTTGTGGTATTGATACAATTATTACAATATCTAGGGTTTAAAAACCCTAGTTTCAAAGAATAATTGGTGTCTTCTCACTCATCTTCGATTTAAACAAGAGTTGTGGGTAAGCTTGTGTATCCTTAGAGGGCCACCCTAGCTTCATCAGATTCCAAAAATATGATCCCTACACCTACAAATAGAAAAATAACACAAGATATTAGAAGCACCTGCGAGGGCTCCACTACGTGAGGCCCTCAAAAAGATAAAATAACTAAAACCCTAGATGTTGCAATATAATACTGTAAACAAAAGTGCATGAATGTAAAATAAATACAAAAAACTTCTTACCTTGTCAAAATGCTAATTTATGTCTTTGCTTCTGTCGTTGATGGTCGCGAGGATGCCCAAATGGTGCTCGAGGGTCGTGTTACTACAGATCTATTGTGGGAAACACCCAAAGGTGTTCTGTGAAGGCTGTGAATGTACCAAAGAGTTTCAAAAATGCATAGAGGTATTATTCTAGATTTGGAGGGTGTTCGAGGGCTGAGGGAAGTGTTGTAGAACCAGATCTGGTCAATGAGGGTTTGGTGGTGATGAAAAAAGGATGATGCGATGACAACGGTGAATGTCAAAAGTGAGAGCAAAGTGGATAGGATAGAAGGGCTTAAGGATATCTCAATATGCTTAGAGAGCTTAAGAGAATTAAGGGTGTAAGGGAGAGCCTAAGGATTCTATAGCACTTAAGGTTTGATTCGTCAAAATGACTCCTCTTTTATAATTTTCCCTTGAACATGTTAGGGTTTCAACGACATAAAATGAGCGATCAAGATTAAAACATGAGGAAGGGTGGAGATTAAGTTTGGGTAAGTGGCATGGATTAAGATGGATGGATGGCTGAGATTAAAATGTGGTGGATGACTAGGATTAATTTATATAAATACATATATTTATTAAATATATATAAAAATAATATATATAAAAATAATATATATATATATATTAAACAAATACCTATATATATAAATAATGGATGGTTCTGATTGGAGGATACGGATGGATGACAAATGGCTAGATTTTGGTGTCTACAATATAAATTCCATTTTTAGTGAACAATCAAAGCCATTGACAAACACTTTTATTTAAGGTAATAAAGTTTTCTATCCATGTTTCTAATCAGTCACAACAACATTGAACTATTTTTGCTATGGTATTATTTCAAACCCAATATCAAGCTTTCACAACCAAAGAATAACTACTCTTTCTCAACCACAGGTCAAGCACATATATGACAACCAATATTTATATAATACCAATCCTAAATTCATCCAAACAATAGATCTAATCCAACTAACTAAACAAATTCACCTTTTTCTATCATAATTGCACATCCGTCTGCAAACAATCATAAATGAATATAATAATAATTCACAAGCTTATTTTTGTTCCTACTGAAGAAACATTTTCTATCTATCTATGTGCTCCTATCCATTTTCTAGCACACATAACTGGTGCACCCACTTACTCGGGTATGCACTCGCTGGTATAAAAACATATACACTTCATTAAACATAAAATATTTTCTAGTATTTATTTTTTTCAACAAGATTTAAGAAAATTCACAATTTTAGTGACCTCCACTACTGAAAAAGTAAAACATAGAACAACAAAATCACAACAAATACCATTGTTTTAATTTTGTTACCAGAACCATTCGAGATGCGATGTCAAGCTTCTCTAAGTTTCACTATGGATTCTAACTTCAACACATACTAGAAATGTATTCAAAAATCTAAATTGTTCCCAACTAAGCCATTCCTTTATAACAAAGGCTAAGTTCTAGAAATACATAACTTATTTGGTCTGTAATAATCAGGGAATAACCAAACCCAGTGAACGAATAATATCATTCTAACAAGTACCAACCATATCTTAGCTCATAAAACTAGATTCTAACTAATTTGGTACTCCCTTAATAAAATATATTACAATATTCAAAATTTACAAAGAGTATATTACATAAATGGCTGGGTCGCTCAGTTGCCAACTAGACATTCATTTCTAATTACAATAATTTCTTCCCTTTTATATTGTGCTCTTCGAGAAGATTTTCAATGGTCCAAAAGACTACAATTATATTGACATTTTTGGTATAAAAGGCTAGGCCGTGTCTCAGCTTACTTTAGAACACAAATGTAAATGGATATATGTTGCATTTGTTTCCAAAATCCTGACTTGTTTACACTATCATCTTCTTTCGAGCTCTCCTTGAAACTACCAAAATGGATTACCTCTCAATGGTGATTAGAGATGGCTCCCTTTTCAATAAGTAAGCAAGTCATTTTATTGGTAGTCTATTTTCAACTACCCTTTATCGACATCCAACTCCATATAGTCTTTAAAAATGTACGCATAATTTCATTTATATAAATTTCATTTTTAGTGAACAGTCAAAGCCATTGAAAAAAACTTTTATTTAAGGTAATAAGGTTTTCTATCCATGTTTCTAATTAGTCACAACAAAACTGAACTATTTTTGCTATGGAATTATTTCAAACACAATATCAAGCTTTCGATTCTTCCTTCACAAAAAAAGCATAACCACTCTTTCTCAACCATAGATCAAGCGCATATATGAAAACCAATATTTATATAATCTAATACTGAGTTCATTCAAACAACAGAGCTAATCCAACTAATTAAACAAATTTATATTTTTTCTATCATAAATGCACATCCGTCTACAACAATCACAAATGAATACAACAATCATTCACAAGCTTTTTTTTGTTCCTACTGAAGAAATATTTCCTATCTATCTATGTGCTCCTACCCATTTTTAGTACACATAATTGGTGCACCCACTCAATTGGGTATGCACTTATTGGTATAAAAATATATACACTTCATTACACACAAAATATTTTTCAATCTTTTTTTCTTCAACAAGCTTTAAGAGAATTAACAAAAACAGTGACCTCCACTATTGCAGAAGTAAAACATAGAACAAACAAATCATAACGAAGACCATTGTTTTATTTTATTTACCAAAACCATTCGAGATGCGACATCAAGATTCTTTGAGTTTCACTATGGATTCTAACTTCAACACATACTAGAAATGTATTCAAAAAAACTAAATTATTTCCAACTAAGCCATTCCTTTATAAAAAATTCTAAGTTCTAGCAATACACAACTGATACGATCTTTAATAATCAGGGAATAAAGTAGCATTTCACCAAAACACCAAAGCAAAACAACATATCCAAAAATAACATAACAAGTAGTGGGGTTTTCCAGACAACCTGGTCTTTTATAGCAACCTTCTAAGATAGCTTCTTCCAGGACATCCTCTCCCTGCTCACTTTCATTTTTTTCCCAAAAAAGATCCTCCCTCTTTCTTCCTGCTTTGTTTTGGCTATTCTTCTCATTATCCAACTTAGCCGACGAATTCTTTGGCTTCTATTCTTTCCAAAACAAACCCATTTACTCCCCACTCATCTTAACCATTATAAAAAATATTTTGACACACGACTAATCAAAAGTCCATTTCCAAGCATAATTGATAAACTATAAATAATATATATTTTTTCCAGAAATAAAGTCCACAATTATTTCTCTACAATGCAAATCAACATTTCAAAACATCAAATGCTTTACATTATAGTTTTTTGAATTATGCAAAGTACAAAATGCTCTTTATAAAAATAATAAAAAAATCTATTTATTTTTTTAATAAGTCATAAAATCCTTTCCTTGATATTCACTACAATATTATCAACTAAAATGAATTATTTATAAGCTATTTAAAAAAGGAAAATACTTAAAGAAATAAACATTCATTCTTGGCCGCGACATTGTAACATGTCGCGATATCGCGACACCTTTCCTCCTTTGGCCGCGTCAATGCAACATGTCGTGATATAGCGACACCTTTTCTCTTGTGGCCGCGACGGTGCAACATGTCACGATTTCGTGACACTTTTTTTCCTTTGGCCGCGACAATGCAACATGTCGCGATATCGCGACATATTTTCTTCTTTGGCCTTGACGATGCAACATGTCACGATATCGTGACACCTTTCCTCCTCTGGCTACGACGATGCAAATTTTCACGATATCACGACACTTCTTCTCTTCTGGCAGCGACGTTGCAACATGTCGTGATATTGCGACACTTTCTCTCATTCGGCCGCGATGTTGTTTCTTATCACGATATCGTGACATCTCTTCCTCCTTTGGCCATGACGGTGCAACATGTCGCGATATCGCGACACCTTTTCCTCCTTGCTTTTTCCCTATGCTTTGGACCGTGAAAATGCAACTTGTCGCGATATCGCGACACCTTTCTTCTTGTGGTGTTTTGCCTTTTCTTTGATCTTTAGCTCTTGGGCCTCTTCGGTCGATTTGGAAAACATGTAAAAATTCTTGTACAAGGTTCAGGGACCTTTCAACACCCTTTCAACCAATAAAAAAAAAAACATTCATTCTTAGAAATAATACCTTTATCTAATAAAACCCCTTCATAAAGAAAATTAAGATGCAAAAAGAAATTCAAAAAAATCTTGATATTTTATTTTTCTTATGCAAAATATATGACATGCATCTTCATGCAAGGAGCATTCATTCATGTTGCCCCATTTACTCTGTTATATAACATATCACAACATTTCCCCCTTGCATCCTGTTCTCGGTGGTTGGTTATTTTTTTCACCTAACAAGAAATCTGTTTCTGCACATGTACAAATTCTATTAGCAGCATCTTGTTCTTATATGAAATATATGTTTTTCAAAAATAAAACATAAACTAATCGATCATTCCATTAGAATTCATTTCACATTTTCTATAAAATACATTTTTTGTATATCTAACTAATAAATGGCCAAACATTTCATTAGCAAAACAACTTAGCAAAGCATGGATCTATCCAAATAAAAAGTCTTCCAAGGGAGGGTCGTGACACCTCTTGGCTACCACATCTTTAATAAGCTTTAATGGATCCCTCACAATTAATATCATCCAATCTCTTATCTGTTTGCATGATTAGTCATAAAGTTAGAATTGTTGGTTATAAGTTTAATATGGAAATCATGCAAAATTGATAAAGCATTCCACCAATAATGAAGTGGAAACGATGAAAAACTTGGATAACATCTAGTTTGTTTGATATTATAAGGCGACTTGAGACACAAGACATTCAAGAAAAAATGATAAATTATATTTGGATATTTTGCAATGAAGTGATTGTACAAGGGGAGACTCTACTAGAATCACACTAGAACCTTTTGTAGAGATAAGAAATTTGTACATCATACTAAGTCAACTCCATTTCATATATTTTATAGCTAAAGCAAGGAATTTTCATATCTATTATTCTTAATATTTGAAATTTCATAAATTTTTTGAATAACTATTCTCATTTTGCATCTATTATCTTGAGTAGATATATTATTGTTTAGGCCAGTTTATTGGATTTGAAGTCATTTAGTTATTTTTATGAAGATTATAGGTCACAAAGAGGTTTTGAGGCTTTTTTATTGACATCTAGTTGTGCATTTAATAACATTAGGATAAGTTAATACTCTTGGTAGCATAATTGTGCTTCTTTTAGTGCCATCAATAGCCTACAAAATTTTCAAGCTCAATTTAGCAGTTATTATTTTCTATGAATAAGCATGTAAGTAGGTGTTTGTATCATTTTATATATTGTATCATCCTTTTATTTATATTTTTTGGAAGCATAACTTGGTATTTGCACTAATAGTAGCATTGTTGGCCATTGTATTCTTGATAAGGAATTAGAGATAATTATCATCAAAACATTATGTTTGTAATAGGATTTAAATTTCTTAATCTCTTATCTTCATATTATTATCATAATCATCTTGATTTATCAAGAGCTTAAATTTACTAGGGGCTTATTGATTCTTTACCGATAATTTTTATTTTCTTGTGCAGAGGTATGCCTATCAAGATCAAAGCTACGAGTTTATGTCAAATGTTCATGGATATACAACAATGATTAGAACCTCCTTCACATTTCCAAATATATATATTCATGACTCTATGCTTATTATTATGTGTATTTAGAAAGTTTAGTATTTTGCATTTGTCTTCTTGAATCTTAACACACCGTATCTAATCTTACATAGACATTCAGGAAAAAAATGTTGTGTTCTCTTTATTTTATAACATTCTAATTAGCTTGTATCTAGAAGAGCTCTAAAATGGAATTCTTCCTTAAGTTGGATTAAAAGTATTTTTATCACTTTAATTTGAGGTAACTTTGTTTATGTTTGTTTTTTTAGAAAAATAGTTTGCCCTAGCATAGTTAATTATCTATCACAACATTTTTTGTATTTTGCATTATGTTCAAATTCGGTCTTTAAAATAGTACTAATCATTAACAATGATTTTGTTAGTGTAGTCTTTCTTCTGGTAGTGATACAAGGCCCCTACACATTTATGAGTACTTGAAATAAAATAGATTTAATCATATACTATATTATAGAGTCTAAAATAGAGTAGTCTCTATCTTATTATGTCTAAAGTTAGACTATAGTTCAAGGAATTAAAAAATCATGTAGGTTACATTTTATCTCTCTAAATCATTTACATTTCTTTTTTATTGCATTTTAATTAAAAAATATTCAATCTCTTATCCTCGACTCATTCTATTTTAAAAATAAAAATGCAAAGAAAAGGAATTTTGTTTCTTATTTTATTGCAATTAATTAACTTATTATTATTATTATTATTTTGTATTTACATGGTGGAATCGATAGCCGCCATGAATTCGGGTAGGCTGTCTAGATTTTATGGACACCATAGTATTCTGCGCTGTCCACCTCAAAAGCCGCCACATAGATCTTCATGCAGTCTGCCACTATAACCACCATGCCACAATCATTTTAAACCTTTTACACCGCTGAAAGCACCAGGAAAGGGACAAGTGTTTAGTCCAACGAGGCTCGAGATTTGAACCTTGGACCTTCGCCCACTTATGGGGTTTGGATGAATCAATTGGTCTACACCCCGGACCTAATTAACTTATTATTATTATTATTTAGGAAATAAATTTTAATTTTTGAATTGATGCTTGTTTGCAAAGAATAGACTCAAAAAATCCCATTTTGTGTCCATAGCTCAAACATAAGCTAGGGATATCCTCCCTTTAAACTAAGGCTTTATTATATATTCAATCCCATCATTTAATGTGTGGTTCTATGCACTTAGGAGCAATATATTCCCATACTATATCTATACATGGAGCATGTGGAATGTTGTAAGAATATGAACCATTGTATGGGTCCATATTAATTTATGACCTATATAATTGAAATTTTATTGATGTTTGATAGGATGAGAAATATTTGTATATATGTAATGACCCAAAAATCGACAACAAGAAAACACACAAAAATAAAATATTTTTTTTTAAGAAGAGGAATTCATAAAACCTTAATCAATTCCTACTAAGTCTATAGTTTACATCCCCTAAGTTTCCTGAAAATCCATATTTCATCAAATGCCCTTAATACAATTCAATCTCTATCTGTGTATAGTATGTTTCTGCAAATAATTTTATCCTTCTCATCACCCTTGATGAGATAAAATTATCACCTTAAGTCAATCTAAGGTATACACCCATCACCATACCATACACAAGTCAATATGTGTAGGTATGCTACATGTATTACGAGTTAAGCTATCCATATTGTCTCTACGATGAGCTATCTTAACTCAAATGTAGTCTTTTTTACTTAGTTGTAAATATCCCTAAGGGGTATTAATACCTTAGGTTTTCTATGTTCACCCTAAGGGGTATCAATACCTTAGGTCACCCTCTAAGTTCACCCTAGAACTCTTAATTAATTTTCTAATGTTTAGTAAGAAAGCAAGAATAATTAAGATACTAAATATAACAAGATATAAATCACAACATATAAAAGACTAAAAGAATGCAACATTAAAAAATTAGCAGTATTATAGATAAATAAATTCATATAAAACATAGATAAATAAAGTGGTACTTGGAGGTACATCTATCAACCAACTACCAGCTAACATCTATGCTCGATGCCCCTCACGAACGACGTTGGACAGGGAAGGTGAGAACACAAAGGCACTGAGTACTAGCTTGGTTTAAGCCACTATCCAACAACCACATAACTCATGACAAGGAGGAATGCTCTTACAATGCTCTTACAATGCACTCACAGGTGACAAAGGTTTAAACTACCATCAAGGATGAGGTCCCCTCACTCGAAGGTGCTTAGGCCTGGTTTGACTTCCACTATGAAGTCAAAGGAAATAGTCCATGGTTTGCACTCTAGACATGGGAGGAAGTCATAGGTGCTACTCGCGTAGTCATGGTTTGGGTAGATAAAAGGGAGCAACACAGCTCCAATGAGCCTCGATAAAGGTTCTACTCTAAACACACACTACTATCATCTTGGTAGAATGATGCCATAGGGAGGTACGACTAGCACTAATAGGCTTTAAACAAAATTCCAAACATGGCTCTTTAATATCAATGAGTGCACACATACAAGGAAGTTAAGCCAAAAACCAACCTAAAAAGATATCGCTCCACAAAAAACATCGAGGTATCTAGTTCTTATTCCAACATCTCTCCTTTCTTCTCCTTTCCCACTATCATAGATGGGATGCTTTCCTTTTTAAAAATATTATCTTTCCAAAAAAAGGCTCTTCTTTTCTTTGGTCGATGGTGAGTGGCAGACACCTCCATGAATGTGTGATCTATCGTGCTCTAGAAGCCCATGCTTCATTGACTTAATAATAAAAATATTTATTATTATTTTGAATAATATCTCTTATATGTATATATATACATATATAAATAAATACAAGTTATCTACCAACATAAAATAAATGAATTCCTTTAATATTGATTTAGCCTTTGTTTTGAGATGAAATTCGTTAATCATTTAAAAATAAATACTTTCTATATGAGTTCTCAACTCATCCAAGGATTATTTTTATTGAGTAACATCCTACCAAATGTATTCAAGCATCACAAGGAGTTTTAATATGATTGATTTATGCATAATTATCAAACCAATGATGCAACCAACGATGGATTAAAAGACAATCACACATGAATTAGACAAAAAGAGAATCTTTCCATCAACCTAGTCACATATCTCAACCTTGAGAATTTAAGATAGCTACTAGGCTATCAATTTGAGGCTCAAGGTGGCTATCCCTAATCGAATGCATACCTATATGAAGGTATCCATAAATGCTACCCCCGAGTTGCCTTAATCATCACTTCCCCAACCTCAAGTACCCCCACTTCTGGTGGATGATTTTACTTCTCCCACCTCTGAGTGTACCTGATACTGCATAACTTAGAAATATGTCAACAACATCATGCTTTTTTAAATCAACTAATCATCATATACTTGTTTCAATTGCTCAACTTAAGTATTAAATTATCATAGATTAATACATTGTTTCTTTGTGCCAAAAAGTTCGCTAGGGAGGGTCATGACATCCTACCCCTGGGACTAAACATCGTCTTGGGTTTTTCCAATTTTCACAACAATACAAATTATTACATTAAATATTTTCATATAAAAAAGGAAAATGTTTTTGCATATCCTCCACTTTTCCCAAGTGGCTTTTCTTTCAGAGGTCTGGTCCCACTGGACCTTACACTACTCAAGATTTTGATTCCACATGGACTTAGAATTAAACTCAAGAATATTTACAGACATCACTTGAATAGCCTCTAGATTTACCACCTGCAAATTAAAAATATACCACACATGTTTAGGATCAAAACCATATTTCCTAAGGATATGTGAAAGGTATCATGGATCTTTGACAAGTTAGGTGGTAAGGCAAGTCTGTACACAACCAAACTAATATTTTCAATGATTTTGAAGGGTTCCACAAACCGTGGATCCAAATTTATGGATTTAATAACACTCTTAATTGGCTTAACCCTTAAAAACATGTTGTCTTCAACTGAGTACTCTCTTGAAGTCCTTTTCAAATAAAAATAAATTTTGTGGTTATCAATAGCTTCTTTAAGTATTTGATTGATTACCTTCAACTGATCTTCCATTTTTTACCATATCTAGTCCAATCACAACTCGATATTCTAGGTTATCCCAAGATGATGGTGTTCTACACTTTCACACATACAAGGCATCGAAAGGAGCCATTACTAGAGAGAAGTAATATCCATTATTGTAGGTAAATTCTACAAGATGCAAGTAGTCTTCCCAATGAGACTTGTGATCCATGCAGTACATGCGAAGCATGTCCTCTAGTACTTGATTTATCTATTTAGTTTGACCATATATTTTAGGATGGTATGTTGAGCTCATGTTCAGTTTCATGCCTACTATACGATGTAGGGAATTCCAGAATTTAAAAATGAACTTGGGATTTCTATCTGAAATGATCACCTCAAGAAATCCATGTAATCAAAATACATCTCTCGAAATTTTTTTAGCCACTACTTGAGCATCATTCTTGATATTTCCAGGTATGAAATGTGTAATCTTAGTCAATCTGTCGACCACTACAAGGATTGCATCATGTTGATACCTGATCTTGGGTAATCATACTATAAAATCCATAGATATAACCTACCATTTTTGTATAGGTATATCATGCAGATACAATTTCTTGTATAATGTGAAAGGAATCATAATTAGATCATTCCAAGTTGTAAGGATATCAAGTGTTAATAGAACACCACATTCAACCAAAATAAGAATCTAAAAGCAAATTGATAGCATAATATTACAAACGGATATGCAAAAAAAAGAGCAAAAATATCACATATTAGATCTAAAAAAATGAACTTGTCAAAAAGTACAATGAAGGTGCCTTGCTTATAAAGGTAAGGATGATCAACCATAGCCATAGGATCAAGCTAAGGATAAATATCCACCATACAAAAGGAATATGTGATATGGTCCATAGATCTATAAACACCATGGGGAGAAAGAATATCAACCCAACAAATATACCTAAAAATATCCCTATAACACCTAGGAAAAGTCAAACCTAAAAATATCCCCATAATATATAAGAAATAAATATGTAATATCTCATAATATCTAAATAAGATAAATGAAATATCTGCACATAAGTGGGTGGGTAAATACATGTATAACTAAATAAAAAGGAAATAAATTACCTAGGTGAACATGAGCTAAGGTAAAAAACCTGCTCTAACACCCCCTCTCAAGTGAAGTTAGGTGCCAAAAAATAAAGTGGCATATCCATAGTATGAGTCCCAAAAACAAGGCCTGATTAGGTACTCATTTACAATGTATCCAGAAGCTCTCAAACTAGAAGGTAAAAAACCATGTGAAAAAAAACCATCCTGCTAGAAAGAGAGAAGAAGACGTAAGAATGAAGCCAAGGAGTGCTCCCAACACCCCCTAGGATGACGAGCTCCATGAATAAGTCCTATGAATAAATGGATGTCTCTGTGATGAACAATGTGTCTCCCACAAGGAAGAAAGTAGCCTTGAAGCATCTATCAAATGTCTTCCCACTCCAAGTGAGTGTGAGAAGATGGGAATAAAAAATAGAATGATGACATAGAATCCTTCAAAGAAATCCAAAGTGAAGAAGATATCATCAATGAATTATGAAATGAATATCTAGGAATGTAGAAGCCCAAACCAACACCAAAATGGGGTAGAATATAGTCCCAATCAATATCCAAAATATCAATGTGCATAAAACCATGAGTGTGCAAAAGTGGAAGAGATGTGTGAAGAGCATCCATCAAGGAAGAATCACCAATATCCCGTTGTATAAGTGATGGCGAGCCCATGGAAGCAACAAGAGAAAGAAGTGGAGGCTTAGAATTCTCAAAAGAATCAACATGGTATTTGGGATCTCCAAGTGAGAGTCCAACAAAAGATAAAATATTTGTATCCAACTCCTATAGAAGTACATAATATAATGTGAAAGAAACATGAGAAGAAAATGGTGGAAAAGGTGACTCACTTAAAGGAGGACACACCAAAAAAGGGTCCGCAAAGAAAGAAGTACATGGAGGAGATACAATGTATACATCATCATCAAATAAATGAGTGATCTCCTCATACATGTCAAGAAAATTACATTTGTGACTGTCAATGAAGAGAGGCAACACCTTCCAAGAAGTCATTTGTATGTAAGGATGTAACATGCCATGAAATATCTACTGTATATGCTACAACATCAACATGATCATCCACATAAAATAAGTGTAGATAAGTATCCTGTAAAATATTTGAAGTAGGTACTATAGCATCAACCTCATCATCCAAAACTCATGAGATAGTGAACCCAGAAACAAATATGCAATATCACAAATAATGTTCTCCATGCAAACATTTGTAAGAGAACGTGCCTTGGGTAAAAATTTCTTCTCAACATATGATAAGCAAGGTGAGGTGTGTTCTTGTGAACTTCAATAATGTTTTCATGAATGCTAGATAAAGCATTCTAGAGATCCTTAAATTGTTCATGAACCATGCCCTATACTCCTTATCCTTCACCATTCGTTTGAATTTTGGAGTTATGAACAAAGGATACAAAACCTTCACTTTGACATAATGAAAAAAGTATCTTAAACCATGCTTCAAAAGTTTCAGCATTTGTCTCTATGCTAAGTTTAAAAAAAGAAGTTTCCAAAATGTCCTCAGAAGATCCCCCCCAAGATCAAATGCCATTATAATGTGAGAGGTCCAGTGTGATATCACAAGGTGGTGAAAAATACCAAAAAATCATACAAATATACAAATTAAGCCTTTGAACTCTGAAAAATCTCCAAAGGAATTCCCAAAATAATTCCCTCCTTCAAACTAAGTGAGAAATATTGGCACAAGAGGATGCACCACAACAAAGCAAGGGAAGTCAAAGAAAAAGACTCCTCAAGTACAACAATGTGTAGGCTCCTCCAATAATGAAAACCAAGTAAGCTGATCACAAAGGTCCAAACTAAGTGGACAAAAAACAAATGAAGGAATATGGGACTTTATAACAATAGTCCATATACCAGTTCAAGTGCAAAAACCTTTTCACAATGTGAAGTAATAAAATCATTATAAATGTCTAAATACAAATCCAAATGATCTAAAATTTTAGAGATATATCAGAAATATGTTTGTATAGGCCTGGAAAAAAGTTCACTAAGCAACTCCCAATATTTCTCTCGAAATAATGGGTTTACTAAAAATAGTACAATCATTGTAACAGTCTGAATACAACTCCAAATGATTTGAACTTTTATGGGAATGTCTATCATATGATTTTATATATTCTGTAAAACAATATACAAAAGCTTTGAAGCTTTGATGAAGATATATGCAAATTACTAAAACCGTGTAGGTTTTTGTAAACTCAAGATATATTGAAGAATACTCCAAATGAGTTTAAATTTTGGGAAAAACTCATTTGAATGCATCTACAAACCTCCAAAAATTTTTGTGGAAAAATTCCATTTCTATTAGGAGATACATGCAAAATATAAAAATAGGCTGGGTTGGTGATCCTGCCAAAAAAGGAAATGCTCAAGAAAAAATGCTTAGGACAGATCCAAGGGAATGAGGCTATTATAGTATGGGCAGAAGATAGTTTAGGATTTTGGCAATGATATGACAATGGAAGGGGAGACACAAACTAGCCAAAAAACTCCACCAAGGACCCAATCACAAAAAGCGAAGCTTCCACACCAATCTTTGAACCTACAAGAGAAATAACTGCAACACGTATTGCTTTGATACCATGAAAGGAATGATAATTAGATCATTCAAAGCTGTAAGGATCTCAAGTGTTAACTAAATGTAATATTCAACCAATACAAGAATCTGAAAGCAAATTGATAGCATAAGCTTACAAACAGATATGCAAAACAAAGAGCAACAATATCATATATTATATCTGTAAAAAGAACTTGTCAACACGTACAATGAAGGTGCCTTGCTTATAGAGGCAAGGATGATAAACCATAATCATAGGATCAAGCTAAGGATAAATATCCACCATACAAAAGGAATATGTGATATGGTCTATAGATCTATAGCCGCTATGGGGAGAAAGAATCTCAACCCTCCAAATATACCTAAAAATATCCCCATAATATCTAAGAAATAAATATTTAACATCTCATAATATATAAATAAAATAAATAAAATATCCACACATAAGTGGGTGGGGATAAACATGGAATAACTAAATAAAAAGGAAATAAATTACCTAGGTGAACATGAGCTAAGGTAAAGAACCTACTCTAATAGGATGCTTGCGTTCTACCTTAACTTTCTAAAATTTGAGGCATCAAGCAATAAAATCGGTGATATCCTTCTTCATTCCTACCCATAAGAAGGTTCTTTTCATGTTTTCTTGCATTTTGGCTCCTCCAGGATGAGAAAATAAGGAGATCTATGGACCTCTTGCATTACTAGCTTCCTTAGATCGCCTATATTTGGTATGATAACTCTACCTTTGTAGCATAAAAGGTCATCTATCATGCCAAATTCCTTGTTATTTTTAGGATCTCTATTCATTCTAGCTTGAATTTCTTGGCAATACTCATCCCGAGATTGCTCCTATCTTACCTGATCCATCAGACCCATGTGACTTCTGGTTATGGTTGCTATGTGTTTCCTTCTACTCAAGGCATCAATAACCTTATTCTCTTTTCCTTTAATGTACTCAATATCAAAGTCATACTCAATGAGGAATTCAACCCATCTTCTCTGCCTCACATTGAGTATAGGTTGGGTGAATATGTACCTCAGAATTTGATGGTCAATTCTCAATTCAAATGGCTTCCCCACCAAGTAGTGGCGCCAAACCTTTAGAGCATGCACCACTGCAACTAGCTCTAAATCATGTGTAGCATAATTAAATTTATGCTTCTTGAGCTTCCTTGAAGTATATACCACCACTGACTCCTCTTGAGAGAGTACTCCTCCTAACCCTTCTAATGATGCATCCATGCATACTAAGAAGTCCCCTTGAGGGTCTGGAATCTTTAGTATTGGTGCGGTGGTGAGCTTATGTTTTAACATTGCAAAGGCAACTTCACACTTTTTTGACCACTTGAATTCCTTTTCCTTCCTTTGAAGGTTAGTTGTCACCACAAAAATCTTGGAGTAATCCTTTATATAACATTTGTAGTAGCCTATTAACCCCATGAAACTCCGTACTTCAATCACATTAGTAGGGGGTGGCCAATTCAGGATGGCCTCTATTTTCTCTAGGTCCACAATAATTCCTTCTACTGATATTATATGTCCAAGATATCATACCTCTGAAACATAGAAATCACTTTTAGCTAGATTCCCATAGAGTTGATTTTCTCTTAACAACTCTAACACGATCTTGAGATGTTTATCATGTTCTTCTTTGTTCTGAGAGTATATTAAGATATCATCTAGGAATACAAGGACAAATTGGTCCAAGTGTCTTCTGAACACACTATTCATTAGATTCATGAACACAGCTGGGGCATTAGTCAGTCCAAAGGGTAGGACTATAAACTCATAATGCTCATACCTAGTTTTAAATGTCGTTTTGTGAGTATCTTCCTCATGTATTCTTAACTGATGATACCCTGATCTCAAGTCAATCTTAGTGAATATCGTGGCATCTCTCAGTTGATCAAATAAATATTTGATCCTAGGTAAGGGATAGTGGTTCTTGATTGTAGCCTTATTTAGCATCCTGTAATCAATACACAATCTTAGTGAACCATCCTTATTTTTCACAAATAAAACTGGTGCACCCCAAGGTGACACACTTGGTTTTATCAATCCCTTTTCCAATAGCCCTTGCAATTGAACCTTTAGTTCTTGCATCTCGATAGGGTTCATCCTATACAGAGATCTATGAATAGGTTCTGCTCTTGGCATAAGATCAATTATGAAATCAAATTCCCATATAGGAGGGAGTCCAGGTAAATCTTCTGGAAATACATCCTTAAAATCCTACAAAATTGGGTGCTTTCCTAGCACCTCTCTCTTTTGATCATCTCCTACCTCATTTAGTTTTACAACATACACTATCCCTCCTTTCTTGAGGGCTTTCTTCAATTGCATAGCCAACAACATATGGGGTTTGAAGGCCCCCTGTTCGCTATGAACCCTTAGTCTTCCCTTGCCTTTCTCCAAATACTCGATCCATCTATCTTGGAAATTGATCAAGGCTTTATGGGCCTGCAACCAATCCATCCCTAGGATCACATCAAAGGCATGAAGCGGAGCTACATACAAGCAACCTTCGGTGGTTCCACTATCTAAAGTAATTTCTGCCATTGGATAACATTGGTTTACTGAGTAGGTTTATCCAGAACCATACTCTACCTTCCAACCATGGGCCAAATATCCTGGTCTTTCTGACATATTCCTTGCTAAACTAGAAGAAATAAAACTATTAGTGGCCCCACTATCTATTAAAATTTTCACTTGCTTATTAAAAATTTTACCTTTTACAAGCAATGGGGTGACTTGCCCCTCTAGCTTTTGTTTCCCATGTTGTAGCGTAGATCCAATGCTCAGGTTCCTTTCCCTTGGTGTTGGATGAACTTGATCCTAGTTGGTGTGGACACTGATTGGCATAATGCAGACCTCTACAATGGTAACACCCATCCTTGGGTCCTTGCTTATTTTCTAGTTTTAGTTCCCCTAACTTAATTATTGGGGTTGAGGTTTGTGGCTTCTGTGATTGAGATTTAGCACCATTGGGGTTGTGGTTGTTCTTCTTCTGGAAGTTTTTCTTGAACTTATTTGATTTTTGCTATTTTATTTTTTAGATTTCAAAAAATTCTTGGCCTTCTAGCTCTGTTCATCTTCCCATTTCACAAACCCATCACTATTCCTCTTTCTTAGTGCTTTTCGATCTTGCTCATATAAACCAGCATAGTTGAATTGTAGGTGGGATTCTACTTTCTTTGCTAAGTCATACGCTTTCTATAGCGATTTAGGCTTGTGCATGTTTACATCATGCTTTACTCTAGATTCCAACCCATGAATAAACTTGTGAACCCTCATCTTCTCATCATAGGTAGGTACATACTTAAGTAACCTGACCAAATTCTTATAGTATATCTCTACTATTTTGGTCCCTTACCGTAGGCTAGCAAACTCCTCAAACTTTAACGCATAGAAATGTGTGGTAAGGAACCTTTTCTTGAAGATCTTTACAAATTCCTTCCATGGAATATCAATAGGTTCAATTTTATTTTCCTCATATTGGGTTTCCCACCAATCTAGAGCAGCCCCTTCTAAGTAGATCGTGGCCCAAACCATCTGGGTTCCTGGGGAATAGCCCTTTACCATGAAGTAAACTTCTAACTCTCTCAGCCAGGCTTCGACTGCATCCCCTTCTCCTTCTCCATCAAACTTGGAGATACATACATTTTTTAGATCCCTAACTATTTCTTTTTCTAGAAGGGCTCTGGCTTGCAACTGCTCTATAGTTAGCTCATCAACTTGGTCAACCTTTGAGCCTCTAGCTTGCAAATTTTGATTTGCAATTATTTCCAACACTTACCTCATATGATCCTACATAGCAGCAACCATAGCAGTGAGGTCTTCTACCTATTCATTGGAATTCCCTAGATCCTCATCTTAGATCTCTTCTTCAATATTGTTTTATCGAGTTCACCTAGGTGGAGGCCTCTCTTTTCTAGCCTTAGGTGGCATGCTTAACCTGGTTACAACCAAGGAAATATTAGGGTACAATTTCTCCTTAAATTGTATTACCAATTCAAGCCACAATACAAAGTTCTCTTGCTAAAAGCATCAATAATCTAACTAGGGTAGTATTCCAATATTATGATGTATCATTAATACCAAAGCCCATACTAAGGTATCATAACATTCATTCACCCTTGGGATTAGTTCCCATTAGATTCTAGAAAATAGGGCATTCTAGGTCATCCTAGATTTAGCTTATACTTTAAGAAAGCCTTCATTGGAGACATCCAAATCCCTTTAGCAGACATAAGAAGCTCTATACCCTCGTACCTAGAGCTTTGATACCAAATGTAATGACCCAAAAATTGACAACAAGAAAACACACAGAAAGAAAAGATTTTTTTTTACTAAGAAGAGGGATTCATAAACCCCTAATCGATTCCTACTAGGTCTACAGTTCATATCCCCTAAGTTTCTTGAAAAGCCACATCTCATCAAATACCCTTAACACAATTCCATCTATGTCGGTGTATAGTATATTTCCACAAATAAGTTTATCCTTCTCATCACCCTTGATGAGCTAAACTTATCACCTTCAGTCAATCGAAGGTATATGCCCATCACCATACCATACACAAGTCAATCTATGTAGGTATGCTACGTGTATTGCGAGTTAAGCTATCCATCTCATCTCCATGATGAGCTATCTTAACTCAGATGTAGTCTTTCCTACTTAGTTGTCAATATCCCTAAGGGGTATTAATCCCTTAGGTCTTCTATGTTCACCCTAAGGGGTCTCAATCCCTTAGGTCACCCTCTAAGTTCACCCTAGAACTCTTAATTAAGTTTCTAATGTTTAGCAAGAAAGCAAGAATAAATTAGATACTAAATCTAACAAGATATAAATCACAACATATAAAAGACTAAAAGAAGGTAGCATTCAAAAAGCAACAGCATTTTAAAGGTAAAGAAATTCATACAAAACATAGATAAATAAAGTGGTAATTGGAGGTACACCTTTCATTAATCAATATTTATTACACAAGCAAGTATGGTAAACCTTCCATACTTTTAAAGAATAATAAATTACATCAATTCATTAGGGAAATCTCCCCACATAGTTAAACTATTTGAGCATAAGTAAATCATTATAAGAAGAATCAAACCGATGCATTGGTTCCAACTGCCTCCTTGGTCCTTCTCAGCTTTCCCTCGATCATTTGAGGCTAGTAGGGGATCAGGGCACTCATGGTTCCATGATAGACATGATTCTAAATGCATTTACTTAATTCATTGCCAAATTGCAACTATACAAATTCAAACAAAGCATCTAACCATTCATTGCATAGTTGATATCATAAAAATCACCATCTTTATTTTCACCTCTCATCAACCATAGAGAGTTATCCAACTAATCAACTAGTCTTACAGGTTTTTCTTTGATCATTTTCTTTATAACCTCTATTTAAACAATTAAGGTCCCATACCCTTAACCTTTAAATAAACTAGGTTCCCTTTATTTCCACAATCAAAGTTACCTTACTTCAATTCATAAAATAAACCATTTCTTTTACTTTCACAAATCAAAGTCACTCACTTCAATTCACAAATAGTTAGGTTCCTTACTTCTACTAATTAAAGCCCCATAACTTTAATTAATAAAAATACATCAAACCATCTTATTTTCACTAATCAAAGCCCCATAACTTTAATTAATAAAAATACATCAAACCATCTTATTTTCACTAATCAAAGCCCCATAACTTTAATTAATAAAAATACATCAAACCATCTTATTTTCACTAATCAAAGCCCCATAACTTTAATTAATAAAAATACATCAAACCATATTATTTTCACTAATCAAAGCCCCATAACTTTAATTAATAAAAATACATAAAACCATCTTATTTTCACTAATCAAAGCCCCATAACTTTAATTAATAAAAATACATCAAACCATATTATTTTCACTAATCAAAGCCCCATAACTTTAATTAATAAAAATACATTAAACCATCTTATTTACTGCATGAAAACATTATAAGCTTCTCTAACTTTCCCTAAATTAAGCTTCCCTTAATTTATGAAAATGCTATAAAGTTCCCTAGCTACTAAATTAAGTTTCCCCTACTTAATTTAGGAAACACAACAAGGTTCTTTAGCTAGCACAACACAACAAAGGTATCCAGGAACACGTGGTTGCATGACTAAGGTGAAACCCCATGACTCACAACCTAAGGATTATCGAGCTCCTCACCAGGGTTTTGATAACATCACAACTATGACCTTAAGATGGAAACACAATGCTGGTTCTATGACGTAAGGAGTCCCTCAAGGAGTTACACGTGGTATCCAATCACCGCAAGGGAAGCTATGCAAACCCCCAGCCATGTTTGACTCCCATAGAGGTTGACAAGGAACAACACAGAGTTTACTATCAACCAACTGCTAGCTAACATCTATGCTTGACACCCCCTCATGGACGATGTCGAACAAGGAAGGTGAGAATGCAAAGGCACCGAGTACTGGCCTAGTTTAAGCCACTAGCCAGCAACCACACAACTCATGACAAGGAGGAATGCTCTCACAATGCACTCACAAGTGACAAAGGTTTAAACTACCATCGAGGAGGAGGTCCCCTCACTCGAAGGTGCTCGGGCCTGGTTCAACTTCCACCATGAAGTCAAAGGAAATAGTCCATGGTTTACACTCTAGATGTGGTAGGGAGTCATAGGTGCTACTCGCGTAGCCATGGTTTGGGTAGAGAAAAGGGAGCAACACAACTCCACTAAGCCTTGACAAAGGTTCTACTCTAAACACACACTACTATCATCTTGGTAGACTGATGCCACAGGGAGGTACGACCAACACTAATAGGTTTTAAACAAAATACCAAGCATGGCTCTTTAATATCAACGAGCGCACACAGACAAGGAAGTTAAGCCAACAACCAACCTAAAAAGATATCACTCCACAATGAACATCGAGGTCTCTGGTTCTTATTCCAGTAGCTCTCCTTTCTTCTCCTTTCCTAACGTTGTAGCTCTTCCTTCTTCTCCAAGAATGATCAACCCCTTTACTTTATTTCCTCCCTTGTCTTATCCCTCACAGGCCTATCTATTGCCATCAATTCTCTCTGATGTCCATGCGGTAGATGGGATGCTTTCTTTTTAAAAATATTATCTTTCCAGCAAAAGGCTCTCCTTTTCTTTGGTCGGCGATGAGTGGCAGGTACCTCCATGAATGCGCGATCTACCATGCTCTAGAAGCCCATGCTTCATTGACTTAATAATAAAAAGGTTTATTATTATTTTGAATAAGATTTTCTCTTATATATATGGTAGATAAATTGTATATATTTATATATATATATATATAAATACAAGTTATCTATCAACATAAAATAAATGAATTCCTTTATTATTGATTTAGCCTTTATTTTGAAATGAAATTCGTTAATCATTTAAAAATAAAGACTTGCTATATGAGTTCTCAAATCATCCAAGGATTCTTTTTATTGAGTAACATCATACCAAACATATTCAAGCATCACAAGGAGTTTTAAGATGATTGATTTATGCATAATTCTCAAACCAATGATGCAACCAACGATGAAGTAAAAGACAATCACACATATGCATTAGATAAAGAGGGAATCTTTCCATCAACCTAGTCACCTATCTCAACCTCGAGAATTTATGATAGCTACTAGGCTATCAATTTGGGGCTCAAGGTGGCTAGTTTTTTTGATGATTATCCCTAACCGAATGCATGCCTATATGAAGGTATCCATCAATGTTACCCCCGAGTTGCCTTAATCATCACTTCCCCAACCTCAAGTACCCCTACTTCTGGTGGATGATTTTGCTTCTTCCACCTACGAGTGTACCTGATCCTGCACAACTTGGCAATATGTTAGTAGTATCATGCTCTTTTAAATCAACTAATCATCGTATAGTTGGTTCAATTGCTCAACTTAAGTATTAAAGTATCACAAATTAATACATTGTTTCTTTGTGCCAAAAAGTATGCCAAGGAGGGTCATGATAATATAATAATTTTATTGATGGTAGGATTGCTAGCCTGGTCCAATTTTATACAAGTATAATGTGTGGGATAGAAGAGCAAGTGTAATTTTTCTATTTTTTATTTGAATTAAAATATAAAATTGCATATCTTGATTCATGGTAAATTTATTATTGATAAAATGGATAAATGAGCATTTATTGAAATTGCATGCATGAAAATAGTTTGCTATAGAAAGGTGGTTGTTCACTCTTTCTTTACTCTCTATCGTAACCTATGAGTGAATAAAGTGGAAATATAATTTATGCTTATAATAATTTTGAGAACATAGTTAAATTTAAAGAATATAGCCTTTAAAAGGATCGTATTGAAAAGTAATTATTTTCCATAGCATAAATTTCAAACTATGGTTCCAGCTACATTCTAAGGTTTCAAGCCTAAAACCTTAGGCCACAACTATATTACATATCATCAACCTAAATAGGTATGCTTATTAATGTTCCGATATAGTGGGTATGAATTAAATTTAGGCCCTACTAAACATTGCCACACCATAGAAAATAAAACTAGGTTATGCCTAATAGATTTACTGCAAAAAGGGTTGATGTTCATATTAACTAAATGTTTTTTTGGTTGCGCACAATAGAACCTATAAACTAGGAAGTTAAAGTATTTTGGTTTGAATTTAAATGTTTTCCTTGAGATCATTTTCCTTTGAGAACCTTCCAAATTGTACTTGGATGTCACCCTTCATAAGGATATTTTTATGAATGTTAATATATACTTTTTTACTATGTAATTTTACACCAAGTTCAATGTGTCTCCCTTGGTATTAAGTAAGTTGGCAACGAATCCATTTTATCTTCTTTGTTACTAAGGAAGTTGGTCCAAAGTCTATTGTATCCCATTTGGTATTAAGTAAATTAACTTCAAGTTTGTTGTATCTCTTTTGGTTCTAAGAGTGTTAGTTCTAAGAGTGGTGTTGTCACCATTACATTGGATCAATATGTTGATACAAGGTTGTTAATATTACCTTGTTGTCTAGAGGTTGGCACCAAAACTAGACATGCATCCTCGATAAAAGTATCTTGCAATGAAGATAGATTGTAAAATTGGTAACAAAAAAGAGATAGAGACTATGGAAAATGGATGTCATTGCTAAAGTACATGGTTTAGTACTAAGGGTGATATTGGCACCATGGTCATGTAGCCCATGTTGCAAAAATATATTGGCACCATGTTTAGTTAATGATATGTTACCAAATGGTTTGGTAAAAAAAATGTATTTGGTACAAAAAAATATCATGGTGCCATACATAGGCACATCATAAGCCTGAGGTAGAGAAGTTTTATTTCTAAATATTATGAAATGACTTAGATATGTCAAGTTGAAATTCTCTCCCATATTCAAATATTATAATAATTTTAATGAAGTGTGATCTTTGGAAATCATTTAATATTTTACCCAAGTCAAGAACATGGGCATCATCCAAACAAAGTTTTTATTCCATTCTAATTATAAATATTTGGACTTGTGACTTTGGAAATTCTAGTTTTGGACCTTTGGTCTTTGTATTGATATAAATATTTTTAAACTAATATAGGTGTTTGGTTGAATTAGGTGCCTAAGTTGGGAACTTGATAGGACCACACCTAGAACATGTATATATCTTGCCTAACATATGGCCTTTGAACCCAAATAAATATCATAAGGGTTTCATTATTCTAAAATACTATTATTTAATAGTAAATATAAACTTGAAAAGACTTAAGTGCAGGGGGTGGAGGGGTCTAGTAACTAATCCTTACTAGTGGTTAAAAAAAATGATAATTGGACTAACTACCACTAACATAATTTTAAGTAGGTGATTGAATTTGGTCAAATGAGTCCTCCATTTTGAAAATTTGGATTTCTTTGAGCGAAAAATAACTCTTAAAAAGTATGGATTTGGACTTAGATTTCTTTGGTACCTATAGGGAATTTTTCCCTATAGCCCCACTTCAGTCCAAGCTAGACAAGTTGGAACCGAGATAGGCCAAGTCTACACTGTCATAAGGTGCTTCTTCCCTTTAGTTAAAATAAAAGGAGATTCAAAGGAAGGAGGGAAACCTTAGAAGCTATACCAACTGTTAGATCTTCCATCTATGGTTGATGCACATATTTTTCCTAACCTAGGAGCATCAAGGGTGCCAAGGCCTATGAACCATTGATTTTCAATCCAATGGCTCATGCAGTCCTTCTAATGGAGGAAAATACCAATGAGAATGGGAATATTTGATACAGGCTAAAGCAAGACACATGGTGATCAATCGAGATATCAAGAGAGAAAAGAACTAGTGCTTCAAGGAGAAGGTCTACCATTGACCGAAGGAGATTCCACCTCATTCGAGGACATGTGGCAGCCACACATGAAAAAATAAAAGAAAGAAAAGTTAAATTAAATAAGAAATCCACCAATGGAAATAAAGTTTGACTTTCACAGCCAATCTTGTCATAGCCAATCACATTCCAGTTGTGACCATCACCCACTATACATGTTAGCCCATCTTGTCTACCTACACTAGTTAGGGAGGCCATGTTTATCATGTCAGTAAAGAAACACACCCTATAATAATAGTAACAATGAAGTTATGGTGCAACCACCTACATACAGTAGTAGAGAGTTGAGTCAACCATAGTCAATCATCTAAAGGCCTGTAAGCTAAAAATATTTATGGCCTTAGATCTAGAGACCTCAAAGTTATCACACAATTTGCAGAAGGTTTTATTAGATATAAGAATAAAAGATATCTATAGGTCTTATGCACATAAAAATAGAGTGAAGGAACCCTCCTATCGGATTATAAATAGGCCCAATTTCATTGTAAAAGACATTGGAGGTTGTTTACTCATACCTGGTACCTAGCCTTGTAGGCTATTCCTTTCACCGTTCTTTCCTATTGTAACAAGGGGATCCCAAATCTTATATCATGCCTAAGGAGCATTAAATCCTTAAAGCCTCATTGTATTGTAATAATTTTGAGCATGCTAATGTAATCCATGACTAATTTCACTTTGTCCTCCTTCTCTTGGCTTGTATCAAATCCTAATGGTGTGTTTTGCTTGGTTGTGTTCACTATTCATAGGTGAATTTTTTTAGTGTTCAATTCTCACTTATTGTAGTTAAAAATTGGGGGCCCTGATTCTTTGGTGCATTTCCCTCATAACTTAGGATCTTTACTCTTCTTGCAAACACTTTACTTTTCCTATAAATATTTACTTTACTATCATTTACTCTTTTTATTTAGCCACAACTTGTGGAGATCACCATGTGTCAAGGACTTAGGTCCAATGAGGAGCCAATCTCAATTAAAAACCTAAAGGTCACCCCACATGTGGTCTTTCCCCCATATGCAATTCTTATTACTATTTTTATCTATGTGAGGCATGGGCACATTTATCCTTATTGGGCACTCCCTAACCTTTGTCTCAATGGGTGTGTTCAGAGGTGACAATAGTTTATCTGGAATACCCAATGGGATGAGCTTATACATTTACCCCACTAATATTAAAGAATTTTGATTGTAATTCTGATGAATATCATTGTATTTCTACTTTAAGAGAAGCACCCAAAAAATTCACCTAGTGACTTCGCTCGACAACTCATATTGAAGAGATAGATTCTGAAGAAGTCATCCAACAAAATATTTATTGATATTTTGATGGGGGTATCTATCTCATAAGTTTTTTGAAGCAAAATATATCCACATAGAGACTCTATTCTCAAAGGGAAGGCCTAAAGTTTTATGATCAAATATTTTAATCAAATCCTTCATTAGATCTAATTAGTAAGAGTTGGTACACCTCTGAATAAGAGACAAAGAATAAGAAACCAGTGATGCAACATGGTATCCATGGTACATTAGCCTCCCAAAATGGAGTTAGATTTATTTGGTACCTATAGGGAATTTTTACCTATAGCCCCACTTCAGTCCAAGCTAGATAAGTTGGAGGCAAGATAGGCCAAGGCTACGCTGTCATAAGGTGCTTCTTACCTTTAGTCAAAATAAAAGGAGCTTCAAAGGAAGGAGGGAAAACTTAGAAGCTATACCAACTGTTAGATCTTCCCTATATGGCCGATGCACATTTTTTTCCTAACCTAGGACCATCAAGGGTGCCAAGGCCTATGAACCATTGATTTTCAATCCAATGGCTCATGCAGTCCTTCTAATGGAGGAAAATACCAATGAGAATGGAAATATTTAATACAGGATAAATTAGGACACATGGTGATAAATCGATATCTCGAGAGAGAAAATAACCAGTGCTTCAAGGAGAAGGTATACCATTGGTTGAAGGATATTCCACATCATTCGAGGACATGTGGTAGCCACACATGCAAGAAGAAAAGTAAGAAAAGTTGAATTAAAGAAGAAATACACCATTGGAAATAAAGTTTAACTTTCACAGTCAAGCTTTTCATAGCCAATCACACTCTAATTGTGGCCATCGCCCACCATACGTGTTAGCCCATCTTGTATACCTACACTAGTTAGGGAGGCCATGTTTATCATGTCAGTAAAGAAACACACCCTAGAATAATTGTAACAATGAAGTTATGGTGCAACCACCTACATACAGTAGCAGAGAGTTGAGTCAACCATAGTCAATCATCTAAAGGCATGTAAGCTTTTAATATTTATGGCACTAGATCTAGAGTCCTCAATGTTGTCATGCAACTTGTAGAAGGTGTTATTAGCTATAAGAATAGAATATATATAGGTATTATGCACATAAAAATAGAGGGAAGGCACCCTCCTCTTGGATTATAAATAGGCCTAGTTTCATTGTAAAAGATATTGGAGGTTGTTTACTCATGCCTGGTACCTAGCCTTGTAGGCTATCCCTTCCACCCTTCTTTTCTATTGTAATAAGGGGATCCCAAATATTTTTTCATGCATAAGGAGCATCCAATTCTTAAAGCCTCATTGTATTGTAATAACTTTGAGCATGCTAATAGAATCCATGTCTAATTTCACTTTGTCCTCCTCTTGGCTTGTCTCAAATCCTAATGATGTTTTTTGCTTGGTCTTGTTCACTATCCATAGGTGACTTTTTTTAGTGTTCAATTTTCACTTATTGTAGTCAAAAATTGGGGGCCATGATTCTTTTGAGCATTTTCCTTATAACTTAGGATCTTTAATCTTCTTGCAAACACTTTACTTTTCCTACAAATATTGATGGGAGCCAAATTTTAACACCAAGAAAAAGACTCAATTTTCATTTAGAAGCATGGAAAGATTACAATTCCGAACCATGGAAGAATTACACAGTACAAAAAAATGCACCAAAAACCGCAGTCTTCGTCTTTTCCAGCCTCCGCAATCCTTCGAACAATCTCTTTTTATAATGATAGGCTCTTGCTGCAACCGCCGTTCGTAATCGTCCCTCGTAACCACTACAACGGTCCCCTTGGAACTACCATAACGACTTCTAGAACTGCCAAATGTCGTTCTGTAATGGTCCACAAAAAAGTAGCATGTCGCGATATCGCGACATCTTTTTAACCCGCCTTCTCTTTCCTAGCCGGGTCGCGAAAATGTGACATGTCGCGATATCGCGACACTTTTCTGCCTTTTGTTCTCTTTTGCCAATGTGTCACGATATCGCGACACTTTTTCGTCCTTCGACCTTCTTTGTCCAGGTGTCGCGATATCGTGACACTTTCGTTTGCTCTCCCTTGCGTTCAAAGTTCATCGCGATATCGTGACATATTTTATGTCGCGATATCATGACATCTGCATTTAGCTCTTGCCTTTGTTCTGAGTTGTCGTGATATCGCGACAACCTTTATGTCGCGATATCGCGACACTTGAGTTTTGCTCTCGCCTTTGTTCGGAGGTGTCGCGATATCGCGACAACCTTTATGTCGCGATATCGCGACACTTGAGTTTTGCTCTCGCCTTTGTTCTGAGGTGTCGCGATATCGTGACAACCTTTATGTCGCGATATCGCGACACTTGAGTTTTTGCTCTCGCATTTGTTCGGAGGTGTCGCGATATCACGACAACCTTTATGTCGCGATATCGCGACACTTGAGTTTGTGCCCGTCGTTGTTCTGAGTTCGTCGCGATATCGCGACAACTTTTATGTCGCGATATCGCGACACCTTTCAACACTTAGAACATTTTTCTTGTTTCTTTTGTTTTTTTTTTTTTTGGTGATGCAAGATTGTTGTGCTGCCACTGGATGCTCCTGCATCAGACACCCGGGGTAGATTGAGAAGTGATCTTCACTTCTAGACGGGCAGAGGAAAACCCAGACGATTAACCTCTGTTTTGGACAACCAAGTTGCATCTTCGACAGGGCGGCCCTTCCACTTGACCAAATACTCCGAATATTGCCTGTTTCGGGTACTTCTGCCTTCGCGAGTGTCGAGTATGTCTTCGATTTCTTCTTTGTCTGGAGTGGATGCTGGAATGTTCCACATATCCAGACGGGGTGGCTCGCTGCAACTTCCTTCATGATATTCGACCAAGTCTGAAATATTGAAAATAGGTGAAATATTCAGCTCACTTGGTAGATCTACTTCATAGGCATTTCCTGAATCTCGTTTACCTATGATCCGGCATGGTCCAAACCTCTTCATCTTTAGCTTATTGTAGGTTTTGCTAGGAAAACATTCCTTGCGCAAGTGAACCATGACTTCATCTCCTATCTGGAATTCCTTGAAACGTCGCTTCTGATCTGCTCTGGCTTTGTACGTAGCATTCATTTTACTGATATGCCGCTGGACCTCTTCATGTAAATTCTTCATGTGTGCTGCAAAGTCTTCAGCTTCAGCACTGCGCTTTTCTCCTTTATCTATCGGCCTCAACTCAGAAGCGTTTCTCGGGCTATTCCCATGCACTATCTGGAATGGGGATTTACCAGTACTGCGATTGACAGAATTATTGTAAGCAAACTCGCCTGTGGTAAAATCAGATCCCATCCCTTGGGTTTATCTCCTACCAGACATCGTAGAAGATTACCCAAACTTCTGTTGACTACTTCGGTCCGTCCATCGACTCATGGGTGGTACGTAGAACTGAATTTCAATTCTATTTTTAGCTTCTTCCATAGAGTTCGCCAAAAATAACCCACAAATTTGGTATCTCTGTCCGAGACAATGCTTTGGGGTAGACCATGAAGTCGTACTACCTCCTTGAAAAACAAGCCTGCAATATGAACAACATCACTTGTCTTCTGGCATGGAATAAAATGGGCCATCTTTGAAAACCTGTCAACAACAACAAAAATGGCATCATTTCCACGTTGTGTCCTTGGTAGACCAAGAACAAAATCCATACTGATGTCCTCCCATGGTCTCTCTGGTACAGGCAATGGCTTATACATTCCTGTATTCTGGCTTACTCCTTTCGCCATCTGGCACACTCTACAACCCTGCACAAATTTGGTCACATCCGGCTGCAACTGTGGCCAATGGTAATTCTCACTAACTAGAGCAATGGTCTTATCTCGACCAAAATGTCCTGCTAGTCCTCCGCTATGTTTCTCTTTGATCAGATTTTCCCTCATGGAACTTCTAGGAATGCACAACTGGTTCTTCCGAAACAACATCCCATCTTGGATCATAAAATCCAACCACTTAGTGCGATCCACAGTAGTAGGAGACAAACATGCCATCCATGCCTCTACGAAATCTGGATCTCATTGGTATAAACTCTTGAGTTCATCAAACCCAACAACTTGCACTCTCATTTCTATCAACAAATTATGCCTTCTACTCAAGGCATCTGCAACTCTATTAGATTTGCCACTTCTATGCTTCAAGACAAAGGTATAACTCTACAAGAATTCAACCCACTTCAAATGTCGCTGGTTAAGTTTACCTTGACTATTTATATACTCGCAAAGCTTGATGGTCAGTATATAAAACAAACTCTTTGGCTAGCAAATAATGTCTCCATTTCTTAAGAGCCCGAATGATAGCATAGAATTCTTGATCATAAACAGAGTATTTCTTTCTAGCATCATTTAATTTTTCACTAAAGTATGCAACAGGTTTACCTTCTTGGCTCAATACAGCTCCAATGGCACTGCCACTGGCATCACAGTCAACCTGAAACACTTTATTAAAATCTGGAAGTGCCGTAATGGGTTGTTCTGTCACTTTCTTCTTCAATATGTCCATACCGGTACCTACCTTGGCAGTCCACTTAAATTCTTTCTTATCCCCTCTCATAGTTTCGATTAGGGGTGCACAAATACTGCTAAAGTCTCTAATAAACTTTCTATAGAAACTTGCAAGACCATGAAATGATCTTACCTCTCGTTACATTCCTTGGGGTAGGCCATTCAATGATAGCCTTCACCTTTTCAGGATCCATTTTTAGACCCTCCTCTGAGATGACAAATCCTAGGTATATCAACTCTTTCTGTACAAAACTACACTTCTTCAAATTTATCAACAATTGCTCCTCTCGCAGCTTTTCAAAAACTGTCCGAACATGCAACAAATGCTCGTCCAATGTTTTACTAAAAATTAGAATATCATCCAGATAAACTATCACGAACTTTTCCAGGAAGTCTCGCAATACCTCATTCATCAGCCTCATGAATGTACTGGGTGCATTAGTTAATCCAAATGGCATAACTAACCACTCATACAAACCCTCTTTGGTTTTGAAGGTTGTCTTCCACTCGTCACCCTCTCGAACACGTATCTGATGATATCCACTCTTTAAATCAATCTTAGTGAAGTATTTAGCTCCACTCAAATAGTCCATTATATCGTCCATTCTAGGTAATGGAAATCGATACTTAATGGTAATCTTGTTAATGGCCCTTGAATCAGTGCACATTCTCCATTCTCCACCCTTCTTCGGTGCTAGTACTACAGGTACTGCACAAGGACTCAAACTTGCTCTAATCAACCCCTTCTTCAACAACTCATGAACTTGTCGGTTCAACTCTTCATTCTCTATAGGAGACATTCTATGGGTGGCCTTATTGGGTAAGCTAGATCCTGGCATTAAGTCAATCTGATGACTAATCTTCCTCATTGGCGGTAAACCCTCAAGCACATTGTCTGATATAATATCAAGAAATTCTGCTAATAGATGTTCAACTTCTGCTGGAATGTCTGTAGTATCTTCTCTCTTTATAGTAGGAATTAATGCATAACACATTGAATCCCTCTTTAGACCATCCAAAAATTTTCTGCCATCTACTAAACAAATTCTAGCATTATTGCATACCTTTTCCTCAACCTCCTTCAATGGCTTCAGCTTGTGGCGCACTCCATATTTTGTCATGGAATAGGTATTTGCATGCCCATCATGCGCCGCACGCTCGTCAAATTGCCATGGTCTTCCCAATAACAAATGGCATGCATCCATCGGCAAAATATCACACAGGACCTCATACTGGTATCTTCCAATTTGAAACTTGACCAAGCATTGTTCACTGACCAATGCTCTATGGTCCTTCTGCAACCACGCAATCCGGTATGGATGCGGGTGCTGCCTTCTTTCTAGCTTTAACTTAGTTACCATTTCCTTAGAGACCAAATTATCTGTACTACCATTATCAATAATAATATTATAGATTTTACCTGAACATTTGCACCTCGTGCGAAACAGGCTTTTTCGCTGGTCTGGTTCCCTCTCTTCGTTCAACAAGGTTCTCCTTGTGATCATCACTTCTCCTCACTCTGCTTCTTCAGAGTGCTCAGATTCAACACCATCCTCAACGACCGCAGCTTGAGCATTTGCTTCAGGCCTTCTATTCGGTGCTTCTTGGTGTTGGGGACACTCATATGATCGATGCCCCTCTTCCTCGCAATTGAAGCAGGTTCCACGAAATCTTCCTCTTCCATATCCGCGTCCACCTCTACCTCTTCCCCTTTGATAATCATTGTTCTGATTATGGGGACGGTATGCATTCTCCTCCTTCTGTTCTTGGTGATTGCTTGTTTCACCAGTCTTCTGTGGGCCGTCATATTTACCTCCACTGGTTTTGCCACCAGTTCTTCCACCACGACCTCTTCCTCTCTCGTTTACTCATCAAATCTACGGTTCAGGTTTCTCTTCCACTTTCGGAGCAAACTGGTAAGCATCTTCAATGGTGCTCATTCAAACCAAACTCAATTCTTCTTGTACGCTGGTTCTCAACCCATTAATGTAATGGGCTACTCTCTCTTTATTTGCTTCTGTATGGCCGGTTCTGATGGAAATTTTAAAAAATTCCTCTGTATATTCTTTAACAGACTTGCTGGACTGTCGCAAACTCTGCATTTTTTGCAACAGATCTAATTCGTAATCTGCCAGAATAAACTGCCGTTTCAGTTTTTCAACCATTCGATCCCACCTGGTGATCTTTTCTTTTCCTCTACGATTGCGTTCCAACTGCACTCCTTTCCACCATATGCCAGCATGGCCTTTCAACTTTGTTCTTGCAAATTTTATTCGATTTGGATCTTCAACCTCCTCATATTCGAAATATTCCTCCATATCGTTAATCCAATCAATCAACTCTTCTGGATTTAAATTTCTCGAATATGTGGATACGTCAATCTTCGGCCTTTTCCCAATTTGAGAAATGGCTTTAATCATTCGAGCTTTCGCAGAACTCATCGCTTCTTCTTCTTCTTCTGACGGGTCATCAACTCCGCAAGCTTCATCATCGCTCTGGTCTTCTCCTCTTGGCTCTACTCCTCTACGCAATTCTTCCTGCAGGGCCCGCACTTGCCTCTACAATGCTCGAAAGTCTCCTTCAGGAACCACGTTCCTTCCAAAGACCATGATTTCTTCGCGGTGGCATTCTTCTTCACTTTTTTTTTCTAGAACCCTTAACCCCAGATCCTGGTGCAAGCTGCCTCACGTTCGGCGCTCTGCTTACACACTCAGAATCTTCTCGCTCTGATACCACTTGATGGGGAGCCAAATTTTAACACAAAGAAAAAGACTCAATTTTCATTTAGAAGCATGGAAAGATTACAATTTCGAACCATGGAAGATTTACACAATACAAAAAAATGCACCAAAAACCGTAGTCTTCATCCTTTCCAGCCTCCATAATCCTTCGAAATAATCTCTTTTTATAATGACAGGCTCTTGCTGCAATCGCCGTTCGTAACTATCCCTGTAACCGCTACAACGGTCCCCCTGGAACTGCCATAACGACTTCTGGAACTGCCAAATGTCATTCTGTAATGGTCCATGAAAAAGTAGCATGTCACGATATCGCGACATCTTTTTAACCCGCCTTCTCTTTCCTAGTCGGGTCGCGAAAACGTGACATGTCGCGATATCGCGACACTTTTTTGCCTTTTGTTCTCTTTTGCCAATGTGTCGTGATATCGCGACACTTTTTCGTCCTTCGACCTTCTTTGTCCAGGTGTCACGATATCGCGACACTTTCGTTTGCTCTCCCTTGCGTTCAAAGTTCATCGCGATATCGTGACATCTTTTATGTCGCGATATCGCGACATCTGCATTTAGCTCTTGCCTTTGTTCTGAGTTGTCGCGATATCGCGACAACCTTTATGTCGTGATATCGTGACACTTGAGTTTTGCTCTCGCCTTTGTTCGGAGGTGTCACGATATCGCGACAACCTTTATGTCGCGATATCGCGACACTTGAGTTTTTGCTCTCGCCTTTGTTTTGAGGTGTCGCGATATCGCGACAACCTTTATGTCACGATATCGCGACACTTGAGTTTTGCTCTCACCTTTGTTCGGAGGTGTCGCGATATCGCGACAACCTTTATGTCGCGATATCGCGACACTTGAGTTTGCGCCCATCATTGTTCTGAGTTTGTCGCGATATCGCGACAACTTTTATGTCGCGATATCGTGACACCTTTCAACACTTAGAACATTTTTCTTGTTTCTTTTGTTTTGTTTTTTTTCGGTGATGCAAGATTGTTGTGCTGCCACTGGATGCTCCTGCATCAAATATTTACTTTACTATCATTTACTCTTTTCCTTTAGCCACAACTTGTAGAGGTCACTATGTGTCAAGGACTTAGGTCCAATGAGGAGCAAATTTCAATTGAAAACCCTAAAGGTCACCTCACATGTGGTATTTACCCCATATGCAATGCTTCTTGTAATTTTTCTGTGTGAGGCATGGGCATATTTATCCTTATTGGGCACTCCCTAACCTTTGTCTCAATGGGTGTGTTCAGAGGTGACAATAGTTTATCTTGCATACCCAATGGGATGAGCTTCTACATTTACCCCACTAAGATTAAAGAAGTTTGATTGTTATTCTAATGAAGATCATTGTCTTTCTACTTGAAGAGAAGCACCCAAATAATTCACCTAGTGACTTCGCTCGACAACTCAGATTGAAGAGATAGATTATGAAGAAGCCATCCAAAAAAAAATTATTGATATTTTGATGGGGTCTCTATCTCATAAGCTTGTTGAAGCAAAATATATCCATCTGGAGACTCTATTCTCAAAGGGAAGACCTAAATTTTTATGATCAAATCGATTTTAATCAAATCCTTCATTAGATCTAATTAGTAAGAGTTGGTACACCTATGAACTAGAGACAAAGAATAAGAAACCAATGATGCAACATGGTATACATGGTACATTAGCCTCCCAAAATATTTCCAACATGGAATGATAGAGGTCCCTTGATTCCACCTAACACATGGGATCCAATTCCTGCCTTGGTGCTCAAATCCTTACCTCTCAAGAAGTTACTTTGACAAAATATTTGCACCACATGGTAATATTATGCACTGTGTATTTTATTGAAAAGTAAGATATAGACTTGAGGCTATTGGTAGCTTATTTCTAAGGGAGAGCTCATGAATGGTACCTTGATATTGGTCCATGATCAATTGAAAGCTAGGATGAAATGGTGGAGCTTCTAGCAAAGTAGAACAACTCACAACTATCAAGAGGGTACTATAGAGGAAATGAATAATTTCAATGTTTTATTCCATAGGACTTGGTAAAGGATACCTGAAGAGATCTAACCACCTATGGGTATGGCATTTATTTACTATTTAAAAGCTTTTAATTCTAAGATTGCTATGATGGTCAAGTCTAAAGGTGGTAATAAACTATCAAAGGCCTATGGGATAGCCATCCAAGTTGAGAAAGATCTAATCCAAATAGGAAGGATAGCCCCTAGACCACCTATGATATTTTCCCCTCCATTTAGCACCCCTACCATTACTCTATGATCATACAACCCATCACTAGTCTGACTTGTCCTCCTATATGCTTAGCAAAATTAAGCTTCCTCCCCTCTAGAACTTAAAATAGAATGTTTTTAAAACTATGATAACCCTTAGTAATGATGTCATATCCCTAAAAAGGTAATCTAACATCCAATTATTTTCCTACAAAAGTTAATCAAAGCTTTCTTTCCAATAGGGAAACCTAAGTTTTTGATTGCCCCCAACTACATATCATAAGCCCTTATTTTTGGCCAACAAGAATCCTAATCATCCATTGGCCCTGATCCAATATATAGTACCCATGTTAGTCCTGACACACCAAGTTCCTACAAGCTTGGCTAGGGACCTAGTCACCACCCAAAACAACTACATCAAATACCCTAGTGGGTGGTACTATCTTGCTCTTGACTATTCTTCTTTCAACCATTACATCAAAATATGATCTCAAGTTGTCAAAAATTTCTCTTTTGATCATAATGATACTCATACTTCTTAGTTAGAAGTCCCAATGCTAAGTCAAGAACCTATTATCCAGTCTCTAACGATGTCATTAATTATTGACTTATCAACCTTGAAGTAAATATTTCTTACCTTGGATGAAGTAGAAATATACGTTGTGTCAAATGAAGCATGTCCCTCAAGTGGGAGGCCACAGGTTTAATAAAAGTATAATACATGGTCCAAAATAAGGGCCATTGAAGAGCAAGTGACACCTAGCTTGACAAAGGCTATACCTTTTTGGAGAGAAAGAAATAATCAAAGGATCCCTCTAGCACAATCTACACTATTGAATTGAGGCTAAGCAGTCCCAACAGTGATAAGAGATGCCCTAAATTTCCAAGGCATCCTATTATAAATATACCAAGATATCCTCTAGATATAGAAAGGATTATGATCCTGACAACATAAACCATTTTGAGAGCTCCTTCTATTAGAACATTTAATGTGGTGGAGTACCTAAGGAAGTATACCATAGCAATACCTCTTTTGGAGGTCCTCTCTTTTCTAAAATAGATGAACTTGGAAGAGGCCCTAAAGAAGTAAAAGGAGTTAAGCAAAAAAAGGTTGCATGTAGTGTTGTGTATTTTAGGCCTAGAGCCTAGAAAACCCAAACCCATTTCATTCTACCTAACCCTTATATGTAGACATAAATTGATACAAAATTACATAGTTGAATTAGGGTCTAGCACATCGATAATGGTAAAATTGCTTGGCTTATTATTAGAACATGTCAATAGTAGCGTAGTGCAGTTAAATGACACTCCAACATGAGTCTTTAAGGTCATTTGAGAAATTCATTTGGTATACCAAGCATACCCTAACTTGACGGTTCATCAAGACAGTGGTGATTGATCTCCCTACCTCATTTAGAATATACCTTTCAAGAGACTTCATCACTAATATTGGAAGATACTTCTTGCTCAATTGGACCCACATGCTGCTCCAAACTAGATGTGGGACCAAATTCAAAATCTCATCGAAACCCCTCCATGTGTGCCACATAGAGAAAATCACTTCCAAAAGGGGAGGGAAGTACCAGGCCTACTTAGTAGAAGAGGAGTTGTTAAACTTTTCCTACTTCATCGATGAGATGCACCCATACATCCCCAACAACTACCTAGAGCAGTAGGTATTCAATATGTGGAGATTGGATCCAAATGAAGCATTTGAGCCAATTGGTATGGGGTGATTTATCACCAGGTATTTTCCTCTATACATAGTGTACATAGTAATATATATATATATATATATATATATATATATATATATATATATATGTATGTATGTATGTATGTATGTATGTGCAAAATAAATCATTGGGAAATATTTTCAAGAAGTTTTTGATGCTCAGGGATTGATATTCTACAAAAATAAAAATTTCAAGCAATCCCAACTTCACACCTAATCAGAATATGATATCTTCATGATGGAATTTAGAAAAAAATATTGAGAGGACTGCCCCCCATCATTTTATCACAAATCATCCATGGCTAGTAGTTCACCACCCCAACATTAACGATGGCACATAACCCAACCATAGCTAAAAATTTTCCAATGCACATAGGGGAGTGTGCACTAACTACCAACCAAAGGGTAGTTTCCAAGGTATGTGACTAGCACATGGGGGACATGTGCCAAACCCAAAAGTAGATGATAAAATTCCTCATTATAGTTATATAATCTAATGACTAGTATTGAATTAAGGCAATATGAAATGCTATATGATCTATTTGGAATCTTTGTACAAGACCAAGTAACAACACCATATTGCATGAAAAGCCTCAATACACCCAAAAATGATATAGAAGTTTAGATCACTCTAGTCTAGATGCTATAAATTTTGATGAAGGTACCACACATGATGCATTTGGTGCATGAAGAAGCACCATAAATTTCCATATCATAATATAAAAGCTAACAATTATGAATAAAGTTGTCATTGTCAAAGGTCACCCAAATATTGGCTAAGCCAAGTAGTAGCATGAAGAGGGGAAAATAGGTTAAGGCAAATGCATTGAGTGGATTTTGTAAGGTGTGCCCAAGAGTTCATGAGGGAAAAAGCTACATGGATTACAAGAGCTAGAGTATCAACGGAATAAGATTAAAAATATGTATCACCATTGATTCACTAATAACAAAAGGTTGTTGCACAAGCTTACCAAATGGAACTAGTATAAAATATGATGATAACTTGCTCAACCAAGGAGATCTATATTTAGGATAACCTCTCAGCATCCCACTAGTTCCTTAGTAGAGTGGCATTTCCAATAAATTTTACCTTCTTGATGTTTATCCGTCCATACGGTTAAAGGAAAAGTTGTTTGGAAAAGAACATGATGATAAGACTAGAAGCCCCTTTAGTTTTCCTAGTAGTCAATTCCAAGAAGATGCTCAAGATGCCAATATGAGAAGGTTTCCAAAGAAGAATCCTAAAACTCCCTGTGCCATGAGGGCAAGCTAATTTGTTAGACTAGAAAAGGAGAGACTCATAGGATTTTCAATATCAACTAAGCCCAACCTTGCCAAAGAAAAAGTACACTTAGTTGACACCAAAAAGGATTTAGGACTGACATCTTTGTTAGGCTCCCTCCTTTAGAATCAACCTAGAACTTACCCATCATCTAGGTGGGTGAGTGAAAAAATTATTCCTTCCTCCACAGATGATTGATGGCATAGCTACTATATCATTGGTTGTAAATGCCTCGAGGCTATTAACAAAAGAACATTAACCAAGGCCCTATGAGTGTGAATCTCAAGAATAATGGAGGAGGAAGGAATAAAAATGAGAGGAATATCTAGACCTTTATGTTTTAGGTTTAATTATCTGAGGTGAAGGTCCAAATGTCCTACGTCAAGAGAAACAACATGGCATAAAAAATTAAATAAAAAGTATGACAAAAATAGGGGAAGAATTATGAGCAAAAAAAATGTAGCTAGAACTCCTTGTACCCTCCAAAAGTAATTGAGAGGTAAGCCTTGACCATCATAAAATAAACCCCAAATTTGTAGAGAAGTCTAAAATCCTAAGGAGGGAAAAATTATAAATTTTGACTCCTTTCCCAATCGACAAGACAAGAAATTCTAGGTTCACCCCTTTAGTAGGCTAAGAAGCCCTAGGAGCCACAAAAGTTATAAGGAACTTTTCCCTACAACATCACTTCACTCCAAGCTAAACTAGTCAAAAGTAGGATAGGCCAAGGCTACATTGTTGGAAGGTATTTACCACCTTTAGTCAAAAGAAATAAACTTCAAAGGAAGACATACAAGCTTAGAATCCACATTAGTTGCTAGATCATCTATCTATGATTGCCGCTCATCTTTCACCTGATCTATTCGTAAAGGGTGCCAAGGTCCATGGATCGTTGATTTTCAACCCAATGGCCCATGCGGTCCTTTCAATGGAGGAAATATACAACAAGAATGAGAAGCTTTGATAGAGGCCAAAGAAAGACACATGGTGACTAATTAGAAGCTTGAGAGAGGAAATAACCAATGCTTCAAGGAGAAGGTATACCATTGGCTAAAGGAGGTTCCACATTATTTGAGGACACATGGAAACCATGTGCACCATAATAAAAGTATGCAAAAGAGTATTAAAGAATACATCCACTGGTGGCCACAAAGCTTAAATTTTATAGCCAAGCCAATTAGAGCCAATCACATACTAGTCGTAGCATTTCCCACCATATGCGTGAGCCTACCTTATCCACCTACACTAGTTAGGGAGACCATGTTTGTTGCATAAGTAAAGTGATGCACCCCAAAATAAATGTGGTAGAGAAGTAATAGTGTAGCCACCCCTATGTATCAGTAGAGAGCCAAGTTAGCCATAGTCGATCATCTAAAGGCTTGAAAGCTTTTAGCATTTATGGCCTTAAATCTAGATATCTCAAAGTTGTTGTGATGTAAGTTGCAGAAGGTTTTCTTGGTTGTAGTAATAGAATATATTTGTAGTCCTTTTGCACAAAAATTCTAAGGGAAGGCACACTCATATTGGCTTATAAATAGCCCAAATTTATTTGTAAAATATATTAGAAATTGTTTACTTGTGTCTAGTACTCGACCTTATGGACTCTTCCTTTTGTACTTCTTTCCCATTGTAACAAGGTAAGATTGACCCTTTTCTCATGCCTAGGGAGCATCAGAACCTTTGGGCCTCATTGTCCCGTGATCATTTAATGCATATTAATTAAAGCCATGACTAATTTTGCTTTGTCCTCATTCTCTTGGCTTGTCTCGATACATGGTGGTGTGTTTTGCTTAGTTGTGTTAACTAGCCATAGGTGACATTTTTCACGTTCAGTCGACACTTGTTGTAGTTGGAAATTAAGGTCCCTAACTCTTTGTCACATCATCCACATAGCTTAGGATCTTTACTTTTCTTGCAAACACTTTACTTTTCCTACAACCACTTACTTTACCATCTTTTACTTTCATTGTAATTATTTTTCCATGGCCTTAGCTCATAGAGGTCACTATAAATCAAGGACTTAGGTCTTATGGGTATCCAATCTCAATTAAAAGTCTCGAAGATCACCCCATAGGTGGTCTTACCCCAATTAGTGGTGCTTCCTACTATTTCATTCTATGTGAGGTGTGGGCACATTCATCCTTGTTAGGCCCTCCATAACATTGGTCTCAATAGGTGCATATAGAGACAATAATAGTACCAAAGTCAAATATTTGGGATGCATCCTATTGAACCTTCCTAGTAGAATAATTGGCCTCAAATAAGTATTTATCCTTTTTGCTAGTTTGAATTTACCAATACAAACTTTGGTGTGCCCAAGTGTGTGACTTGGGTAAGACCCAAATAAGGCTCTTATTATGTAAGTCTTATCCTTGCACAAATGAGAGTTAGCCTTAAGGAGATTCATTATTTAGCACAATGATATTTCTTTAGCTTGACTCACGTAGTACCTAGATAAATAATGATCCTAGTTCTTTAGCCATGTAAGTGAAGTGACTAGGAGAGTGCATTATGATAGTGTACCAAGTTATGAATCTAAGTTTGAATATTAATTTAGTATGCATGATATTAGTTATATAGATGCATCCTTGATGGTTCAACCCACTATTAAACCTAGCAAAATAGGTATATTCATCTTAAATAGAAATTTTTTAGTTGTGAGTTTTTGTATGATAGCCAGAGGATTTACACTCTTTCTCTTATGGATGACCTACGCGCACATGCACTTTTCCATCCTTGCTATGATAGGTAAAATTTTATGTCATACTCTTCATTCACTTATTTTTGGAGTTGTTATTTTATTTCTTCAAGAGCATGAGTTTTGTGGTTCTTGACTAGATATTCATGCATTTTATGTAGTCTACTTTAGTTCATCTTCTATGATTAGGAAAAGAGGAATCCAAATTTGCTTACCTCTTATCCATTATGGAAATCAACACAACTTGATGATGTCTCCAAGGATCATCATAAGTTTCATTACAATTATATAACAGGCTATGCTAGGATAATATAGGAAGAATATATTTTTAAAGACTAGTATTGAGTGTTGAAGTTCAACAAAATCATTTTTGTTCTTCACTGTTGTATTTCTACCTTTGTGAAAGACGGTTTAATGTCTTCAAGGATACCCAACATGCACTATCTTATTAGATCTATAAAAATAATGGTTTTTCAAGGTCATATAGTTCATTTAGGTTGGGCAAAAGATATGGTCTATTTTTCTCCTTTTGAGTGTGTCCTCTTTTATGGCATGAGGGTCATCATGTGTTCATCTAGTGGTGGGGCCCTTCCAAGTCATACAAAATGTGTGGGATGTTCAATGACCCAATTATCCTAGGGTATTTGCTCAATAAGAGGCCTATTCAAACCATTGTAACTACTTTGCTTATGTTATCATACTTGGTATTTTTGGTAGATGACTTGCTTCATAATATGGTGTTATTATGTACATATATGTGTGTATGAGAGAGAGAGAATTAAATATAGGAACATATCCTTATTGTCTTATAGAATATAGTGGCAGATAGATCATGATGATTAGTGCCTAGATCCTTAACCAATCTGTCTATACGAGGTGGTACTTTTGTTGTGTTGTAACATTTATAATATTTAAGATGTTTTTTTTGTCTCTAGGATTAATATAAAAAACATTTTAAAGGGCATAACTTTTACATATAAAAATGTTTATATCTAATTTTATGAATCACACATTTTAATGTCTTTGCATTATTGGTATTTGTTGAAGGATCTATTGGAGTGGATGGATGTCTCATTCTATGATGGTATCCATGACTTATGCATCCTATATAATGGTTTAAAATAGAAAGAATAAAGTATAAGATACAACAAGAAACCAAGATATCTAAGTCTATATGACTTTCATCATTCTAGTTCAATTTTAGGTAGCTTTAAATAGTTGTAACAATTTTTTTATTGGTAGAATATTTAATTTTTCTTAAATCTATACAGAACAAGATCATAAAACTAAAGGAAATGTCAAAGCTTCCTATGAAAAATCCCACTTGTAAATGTTATAATAGAAAAGAACATCTTATAAACAAGTGTAAAAGATTGGATTTATTTTCTAGATGGAATATCATTTTATATTTAATTTTTATAAATTTATTTAAATATCTTTATTTGGAATGTGTTTTCTAACTTTGTTATAATGTTTTATAAATTTGTAATAAAAAAAAATTATATATTTTAAAATTAAATTTTGATTTAAACTTTTAATTGCAAAAATAATAATAAAATAATTAATTATATATTAAAATTTAATTTAAAAATTATTTATTATTTTTAAACAATTAAAAAATAATATTTATATTTTATTTTATATATTTAATATATTTATATTAGCACAATAATATAAACAATAAGATTTATTTAACTTGTATTCCATTTCTGATCGTTTATGAACCTGCATATGTAACACCGCTGATGGGGAAAGGAAAGGAGCAGGTAATAAAGGCCCTATGAGCTTAAAAAGGAGTAGGGAATAAAGATGCAATTGATTTTAAATGTTTTTGGATTGTTATTAATATGAGTTTAAAAGAAGTGAGAATAAAGATGCAATTGATTTTAAATGTTTTTGGATTATTGTTTTTTAGGTTATTTAGAAAAGTTGGTTATAATTTAATAACTGATAAACATAAGATTCAAATTAGAAGAACTGCCCCCAACAACTATCAAAATAAATGTTTCGATTACATGCCAGTACATATTTGCTCTTTGCTCTACCTGCATGAGTGAGAATGTGCAATCAAAGTTCTTTGATTCTCATAATTGGTCAACCTACTTAATTATTTCTAATAGGCAGAAAATAAATGCTTTGTTGCCAAGTGGCACTCGCCATGCTGGATTCTTCTTATGCTGTTCTTTGGAATGAGTGGTTTTTTTTCATCCACGTGGGATCCGTGGGAGCTCTTTCGCCTGTGAATTATGTTGTTATTGCAAGCCATCACTTAATTATTTATTTTCAGGTTTTAATATATGTGGGCCTATGATTTTGAATTGTTTTTTATAATATACTAAGACTAGTTTCAATAGTTATTACTTTAGAACTTCAAATTGAAATTCTAATTTTCAATACTTTAAAATATATTTTATTTTAACAAAAATTTAATAAAGCTTTTTATTTATAATATAATTTTATTTTAAAATTTAGAGTTCACTCCATGTACAATAAAATATGTTGTAAAACACGTTATAACCTCATAAACCTTAAATTATACCTTATTTTTTAATTTTACAAATGAGTACTTGGTGGAAGCTATTTATTAGAACATGCTTTCCTTTTTTATTTTTATGAACATGTACTCAATAAAAAAAATCATTTATTTTCAAATTTAAGTATTTAATAAAAGTCACCATCAAGGGATATAAAGAAGAAATAAAAGGCTTTAGGGGAACAAAATAAATAATGATATGATAGAAGGAAAAATATAGATGACAATGTGTAGGATATGGGAACCGCACCCTTAATGTTAGATAAGCCAAAGAGGGATCAAAGAATTTTGTTTGAATATAAAAACTCTATTTTGTAGGTTCATGATTACGTTAATAAGGAAACGATTATTATTTATAAAAAATCTAACAGGTATAATTTCATTAATATTGCTTTGGATATGAGGTTACAAGTTCAAGCAACACAAATACAATTTGAGGGTGAGAATAGTCAAATTTTTGAAGATTTGAAGATCACCATGAATAAATATGTTTTACATTCAATTTTTTATGCTATTGATATGGATGATGTAAATATTATTATTGGTTATCCTTGGTTGTATTCTTAGAGTATAGTTTTTTTTAATTAAGGTAAAGTACAATGGATGGAACAACTAGGGGCCACACTCCTTTGGGGCACATCGGGGACCTCCATCCCCATGATTTGAACTTGGGTAGTTAGGATAACAATCAAATGATATACCACTAGGGTGTCCATGTAGGATGATTCTTAGAGTTTTGTTAACATTAATGTGCAAAAGAAGTTTATGAAGACATGGTACAAAAAAGAAGCAAAACTATATGATATTTCTTAACTTAAGGTGAATGGATCTAAGGATAAATACAAAGCAGTTATGAGGGAAACAAGTTAAAAAAGTGATAAAATAATTAAATATTGAATATATAAAATTAGTAGTAGTAGATTCAAAAGAACAAGCAACAAAAATAGATTCCATGAAAGAATCATCACAATAGAGTTCATGGAAACAACAACAACATAGTCCACAAAAAAATAACAAAGTCCAAGGAAGCATTTTTAGAAGTGCACAAGGACCCACCAAAAGAATGAAACAAGAGTAATATCATTAGGAAGAATTTAATACAGAAGAACCAAATGATAAATAATCAAAGATATTAAAATATTAGGTTACAATTTTAGCATATCACCAACGATACCACGAAGATTGGAAATAATCTTGGAGGTGTGACTTAGGGCATCAATATTATGGATCAACATGGAATAAAAAAGACATCAAATATGACAATGTTTGGCCAAAAAAACATAGTAATTCTAAATTTTAGAGAGGTGTAGTAGCATCAAGGAACAATAGGACCAATCATTTAAAATGTCAAAGTAAAGCAATAGAAGCATGGAACCAACAAAGCAATTATAGATATTAAATTAGTACAAGTGTAGCTTAGCATCATCATATTCCATAACTAATAAAGATTTTACTTGGATGGAGGGATGATCAAAATTGTTACTAATTACTAACATTGCTTAGCAAATCATATTATCTTGTTTTTCTTATGTTTCAAGGACAAAATAATAATAAATAAATAAATTTTTAAATTTTTAAATTCTTTTTGTTGTGATGGAATTTTTACTTAAAAAAAAATTAAATAAATAAATAAATAAATAAATAAAATGACTCATTTTAAAGTTTGGAGTTCTCGTTGTAATAGATTTCTTCTTTGTATAAAGTTGCAATAGATTTCTTATACGTAATAAATTACATCTTCTCATAAAACCTAAGGCCTAGTGAACCTTAAGTTATATATATATTATTTTAAAAAGTAAATATTTAAATTAATCTAATTATTATTATTTTTAAATTGATTATTTGGAATTGAAAAAGACCCCACCTATATTACATTATCACCCACATAGTTGTATTACAACAAAGTTTGGATACTATACATGTATCTTGGAAATATTTCAACTTTGGTCTCCTCCTTAAATATTGAGAAAATATATCGGTTGCGCTAGTATGACTTGATAATATAATTTAATTATTAAAATATGCTTTACATTTATTTTTATTGTTATGAGTATGTATTCTATACAATTAATTTATTTTCATGTTTTGAATTCTCTTAGCTGTAATTGCAATTTTCTTTATATAAAGTGTGTAATTCTTATATGTAATTAAAAACATTGTCCTATATGACCTATGCCTTTGTAAACCTTTAATTAAAAGTAAGTATTCAATAAAACTTACTTATTTTCAAGTTTGAAATTATTCTTGTCTTAATGGATTTTGTTTTGGAGGGGGTAAAACATGCAATGGGTTTTTTTATTAATATCAAATGAAATATCAGATTAAAAAATAAATAAAACATATTTAAATTTTTATATCATTAGTAGAGGATGATATAAAGGGTTGTAATTTTAAATTGTCATTTAAAATAACAAAAAATATGTCAAAAATGATCATAGATATTAGTAAAAAAAGTGGGTGTGTTAGAATGAGATTAGATGGGTCAAAGAATGATATGGGGTGTATTAGATTGTGATGTGGATATATTTAGCATAATAGAAGTTTTTGTGATGTTTATCATGACCCTCCCTTATGGACCTTGTGATATGAAAAATAATGTATTAATTCACGGTGTTTTAATACTCGATTTTGTGTAATTAAGCACCTATGCGATGTTAGTTGATATTGAAAAGCATGATACTGCTAATAAATTATCAATGTGTAGGATGAGGTATGCTCGTAGGTGGAAGAAGTTGAGTCATCCACCAAAGGCAAGGGTACTTGAGGTTGGGGAAATGATGATAAGGCAACTCGAAGGTAACATTGATGGATACCTTCATATAGGCATGCATTCGCTTAGGGATAATAATTAGTAGCTAGCCACCTTGAGCCCCAAATTGATAGCCTAGTAGCTATTGTAAGTTATAGAGGCTGAGACAAGTGACTAGATTGATGAAAAGATTTCCCTCTTTGTCTATTGCACATGTTTGATTATCTTTTACTTCAACACTATTTGCCTCAATAATTTGGGAAGTATAGATGGATTGGTTGTCTTCATAACTCCTTGTGTGTTCAGAAAAATAGAGTGATTAAGTAAATGCTTTATTTTAAATGATAGTAGGTTTCATTTAAAATTCATAAATATTTTATTTTAAATGATAATAGGTTTTATTTTAAATTTATAAATACTTTATTTTAAATGATAGTAGGTTTCATTTAAAATTAACAAATGTTATTATTTAAAATCCATAAATATTTATTTTCAAATAATAAGAGGGTTCATTTAAAATTTAGTAAATGTTTATTTTAAATAATAAAGGAGATTCCACTCCAAAATAATATTTGAATTATATTAATGAAATTCAAGTATAAATGACTTTACCATTTAAAAAAAAAGAAAATAAATGATATATATGAACTATCTTGAAACCTCCCCCAACTAATTAAATATTTTAAAAACAAGTTTTGGAAGATTTGCCATAAGTTTGGACTCTGGAGAATACGCGTTCAAGCGCCTACCAACTTTGACAAAAAGAAAACTCCATTTATGAATAGTGAGAGAAGAGGATGGGGTGGACAACCTACTACTGATGAGATTGGATAGGAATTTATGGTGAATGGTGAGCATAGCAATCAATATGGATAAGGTAGACGTCATGGCTCCTCTACTTTGCTCGGGACACCATGTTACCATTTGAAAAGTTGGTCACCATCGACACCCAAATTGGCTAGCTTATCAGTAACTTTGGTAGCTTCACGAAAGATATGTTGGGCTTTTCTGTCTTGTCTTCCCTGGAAAAGGATCCTAGCCTCTTCAAAAATTGTTTCAATCCTCCAAGGAGGTGTTTTCCAATTATTGAGGAGATTTATAACATGCATAGAGTCTCCTTCTATGATCAAATTGCCTTCTAAGTCTTGAGTCATTTAAAGGCCTCTCCACATAGCTCTAGCTTCACCTTCATTGTTCATCCTTGTTCCAAAATATTCAAATATTCAAAAAATGCAAGCATCATATTACCATTATGATCTCGCACAATGCCGCCAGCACCTACTCTGCCAGGATTGTCCTTAGTCGTTCCATCAAAATTAAGCTTAAACCAACCCATAGGAGGTGGGGACCACTTAATATTGGCTCTAGGGTTGACTACCCTAGGCACAAACTCATCTAACAAGGTTAAGCTTAAATATTGAGCAATCATGGTCTCCTGTAGATGAGGTTTACGAATATCAAAAGGGATAAGGTTCACATTATCGTTGGCAAAGGATAGGATCCTGACAATGATAGTTTGATGATCATGGATAAACTCATTAAAGACTCTATGGTTCCTTTCTAACCACACCTGCCAAAGATAGTGATTGAGACAAATTTTCCACATGTATCTAAGTATTTGGCTTGAAAAGGGGTAAGGCCATTGGATGAAAAAATCAAGTACGGTGGCTGGTTTAACCCAAGAAATATTGAAGGCCCTGAAAACCCCACTTAGGACAATCAAGGAAAAAGGGCACTCAAGGAAAATGTGATAAATGGTCTCCCAATTAGCCCTACACAGATAACAATGATTAGTGATACAAATACCTTTATGCATCATATTATCAATGGTTAGAATTCTTCCTTAGATAACCAACCATGAAAAGACTATAATTTTTAGAATTAAATTTTTTATCCAAACTAAGTCCTTTTGGAGGATAAAATCCTCGTCATCAAGTAGAAGCTTGTAAGATGATTTAACAGTGAATTGCCCATTTTTCGTAGGAGCCTAGGTCACTTGATCTTCCTTGGGTCTCATGGGGATAAAATGTTGCCCGAGAATGTTACAAAGATCATTTGATTTTGCTTGAAATCCTTGAATCCTTATTTGTTTCCACTTCATTCTATCTCTGTCCTCAACCATATAATTGAAGACTTTTCTACCAATGAGTTCTTCTGTGATATCTCTAATTCGGGCTAAGTTAGGATATTGTGTCAGTGGTTCATCCTTAGCCCACTTATCATTCCAGAAATTTATCCTCTCACCATTGCCTAAAACCCATATTAAACCTTTTTTGATGATTTTATTACAATTGAGAATTGCTTTCCAAAAAGCAAAACCTCTGATTAGAACTGAGTCACTTAGAAATTCCATATTTTGAAGATACTTTCGTTTTATGATAGCTGTCCATTCATTTTATTCACCAAAAATGAGTCACTTCGCCTGCTTAGCTAGTAAAGCTAAATTCATATGAGCAATTCTCCTCATACCTAAGCCCAAATTTTCCTTGGGTATGCACACTTTGGTCCATCATACAAGGTGTATCTTTTTTTTCTCCTCTGATCCAGTCCATAAAAATTCTTTTTTTGAGTTTCTCAATTTTTTGGAAAACCTTCATAGGGACTTTGAAAACAGAGAGGAAATAGATTGGAATGCTCTGAAGAGAGGCCTTAGTGAGGGTCAACTTTCCTACTTGAGATAGAAGATGACCTTTCCATCCAACAAGTTTTTTGAATTCTTTCAATAACCTCGTCCCACATTGACTCTCTCGGAGAACCAATGAAAAGAGGGAGACCAAGATACAAAGTGGGGAGGTTTGCTATATCACGCCCTAAAATTCTTGTAATCCTTGTTTGCATTTGAATGGGGGTGTTAAAGAAATATAACTTGCTTTTGTTGAAATTAACTTTCTGACTAGCAACGTCCTCGTAGATTTGCAGGATATATTTTATTCTTTTGGCCTCAACCACTGACGCCTTAGTCAATAGAAGGGTATCATCGATGAATTATTGGTGAGAAACAACACTAGTGAGAGATGTTGCCTTGATTCGTGATATTAGCCTTGAACTGTAAGCATTTTTGATGGTTCTGCCTAAAGCTTCTACCACAATGATGAATAACATGGGGTTGATAGGGTCCCCCTACCGAATTCCTCTGCAACTTTGAAAGTAACCAACAGTTGTTCCATTAACCAGAATCAAGAACCATGCTTTAGAAATGTATTCTTTGATCAAAACCCATTGGTGGTGAAAACTAAACTTAAGGAGGACAACAATTAGAAATTCCCAATTTAGCCTGTCAAATGCTTTGTTCATATCAAGCTTGAGGGCAAAAAAAGACTTGTTAGTCTTATGAGCAGAGTGCTAAGTTTCATAAACTGTGATAACTCCATCCAAGATTGACCTGCCCTGGATAGAGCTTCCTTGGTATGGATCTATGATGTAGGGCAGAACATATCTCATTCTATTTGCAATGTCTTTAGTTAGGATCTTGTAAGAAACATTGCACTGATCGATTGGCTCTGAAGTCAGCCATAGATTCAGGGGTTTGCTTCTTAGGAATTAGATAAATAAAAGTAGAGTTGAGACCTTTTGGGATATGATTGCTTGCTTGGAATTCTCTAACAACAAAAATTACATCCTCACTTACGATGTCCCAAAAATCTTGATAGAAACAAGGGGGAAATCCATCGGGTCTTGGGGCTTTGTCTGGCTCCATGCTAAACAAGGCTTCCTTAATTTCCTTATCAGAAAAGGGAGCTAGAAGCTTAAGGTTTATATCCTCATTTATTATTCTAGGAATGGATTGCAATATAATATCTTTGGCCTACTTATTGCACTGCGATTCCTGACCAAGGATAGAATTGAAATAAGCTATTGCCTCCTTTGTGATTTCTATTAAGTCCCGAGTAATATAACCATCTATTTTTTTTTAAATTTTTATCTTTTTATTTCTTCTGTTTCTAAGCGTGGTGACATGAAAAAACTTGGAATTTGAATCTCCATATTTCAACCAAAGAGCCCCTGATTTTTACCTCCAATAGATTTCCTCACAGGCAAAAATGTTATGAAACTCTGCTAGTTTTTTCTGTTCCTCCTGCTTAGTAGTTTCATCAGCATCACCATGTTGAATCCTCTGATCAATTATCTTCAAAATTTGAACAACCTATTTTTATTTTCAAAGAGGTTCCCAAAAATCTCTTTGTTCCAAGTTCGAAGCTTTTCCTTAACAAACTTTAATTTTCTGGCAAGTTTAAAAGCTGCACTACCCCTGACAGGCTGCTACCACCACTGAATTAAGTTATCTCTGAAATTGGAATGTTTGATCCACATAGATTGAAATCTAAAAGGTTTCTTGAAGGACAAAGAGTTAGGGATCTCCAACAAAATGGGATTATGATCAAAGGTAATTTTAGGAAGGGATTGCAGGGTAGAATGACCGAACAGAGTTGTAGCCTCCTTTGATAGAAAAACCTATCAAACCTTTCTTAAATGATATTACACCCTATCTGTCTATTGCTCAAGGTATAATTCGATCCTCTAAGTTTTACATCCATCAAAATATTGGAGTTCACAAAGTCATTGAACTCGTCCATGCTCCTGATAGGTGGTCCATTTCCACCCATTTTATCTAAAGGGTAAAGAGGAGTGTTAAAATCCCCAACCAGAATCTAGGGGAAATTATGGAAGATTTCACTTAGATTGCCTAAGTACTCCCACAGTAGAGCTCTCCCTTGAATTGAAGTTGAGGTATAAATATTTGAAAGGATCCACGACCTGTTGCTATTTATTTCCTTAAATAAAACACTAAGAACCCTGCCATATTTTTGAATAATGGTACCTTCTACTATCTAGGGATCCCAAAAATTCATAAGGCCTCCAAAAGCTCCTCTGGCTGATTTGCAAACCATCTCCCCTTGATTCCAGATTTTTTTTGCTCCTTTTTTTGACTGAATCTCATCAGTTTTTGTTTCTTGCAACATGATAATAGTTGGATTCACTTGATTTATTATTGCACTGACTTCTCTATGTTTGGGTAGGCCATTTAGGCCTCTCACATTCCATGAGAGGAACTTCATTTAGATTGTTTGGGATTTCTTCCTCTCCGCCTCACTTGAGGGGGTTTTCCTAATTTGTTGTCTTCAGAACCCGGAATAACTTGTTGAAACAAGTTTCTCTGTTTTCCATTGGCAATGTCATTATTAGTTTTAATTTTTGATGCTCAAAATTTGATATTCTCTCTCTTATTTTTTCACTACCAAAATATATAGGAGACTTCACAGTGCTTCTGGTTTGTTTAGGACTAAACTGGGGGAGGCAATTTGTTGCAGAACTAGACTGCCGGGTATGGAAATTTAATTATTGAATAAGGGTTGAGTCATTTATTGCAAGTAAATCCTATGATCTAGATGCATTGTTGATAGAATATTATAGGAGGATGAGAGATAAAATAGAAACAATAGTTTGTATGATATCAACTATGCATTAGACAGATAGATTGGTTGATTTATTTGTATAGTTGCATTTTAGCAATGAAATGAGTAAATACATTTAGAAGCATACCTATCCATAAATATGAGTGTCTTGATCCCCTACTATCCTTAATGATCTATATGAGAGAGGGAGAACCAAATTTATAGATGGACCAATGCACAAGTTTTCTCTCTACTTTACATCTTGTTTACTTATGCAAATAGTTTAGATTTGTGGGGAGACTTCCCTGATGAAATTGATGTAATGTAATGTTTAAGGGTATGGAGGTTTTATCATACCTACTTATGTATTAAATGATCAATGTGGAAGATGTACCTTTTTATTCTATTTTATTTATTGTGAATGTATTTGAATCTTTCTATTTCATGTCTATTCTTTAAATATTTCTATATGTTTCTAGTTACCTTTTTCTTGATTGTTGAGTTATGTTTTGTTAGATTTAGTAGCTATATTTATCTTTACTCATATGCTTGAATAACCTTTTATGGAAACTAGCGAAAAGTTCTAGGGTGAACTTAGAGGATAACCTAAGTGCTTGAGACCCCCTTAGGGTGAACATAATGAACCTAAGGGATTAAGATCCCTTAGGGAGAATGGTAACTAGGTTTATGTAAGATTATACCTAAGTTAAGATAGCTTATTAAAATATGAGATTGATATATTAACTCACAGTAAACATAGCATACCTCTGCATAATGGCTTACGTAGAATATGGAGATGCGTGTACACCTTCTAATGATTGAAGGTGATAAGTGTAGCTCATCAAGAATTGATGAGATGGATGGACTTATATGCATAACATGAGATATGCCTACACAGATGGACTTGCATGAGGGAAATCATGTGAGGTATGGTTTTTGAGAAGCTTAGGGATTTTTTTTAAACATTAATATATTATAAGGTTGGTTAAGGGTTTATGAATCCCTCTCCTTAGTCAATTTTTTTCTTTTTCTATGTGTTTTTTTTGTTTCTTTATTTTAGGGTTGTTACATTTGGTATTAGAGCTCTAGGTATGAGGGTATAGAGCATATTATGTGCTAAAATATATTTGGCTATATCCATTGAAGGCTTGCTTAAGTTTAAGCTAAAGCTAGGATGGGCTAGAATATTGGCTTGCTAGAATCTAATAGGAATTGATCCCAATGGTGGATGAATGTTACAATACCTTAGTATGTGCTTTGGTATTAATGATACATCATAAAATTAGAATATTATCCTAGTTAGATTATTAATGCTTGGGCAAGAACTCTGTATTGTGGCTTGAATTAGTGGTACAATTTAAGATGAAGTTGTAATCTAATCCTTTTTCTTGGTTGAAACTAGATCAAGATGCCACCTAATACTAGAAGAGAGAGGTCTACACCTAGGTAGACTCGATAAAGTAATGTCAAATAATAGATTCAAAATGAGGATCCAAAAAATCCCAATAGGGGAATGGAAGATCTCACTACCACAATTGTCACCATGCAAGATCAGTTAAGATAGGTATTAGAAACCATTATGAACCAAAATTCACAAGCTAGAGGTTTAGAGGTTAACCAAGCCAAGGGGCTGAATACATAACAACTACAAACTAGAGCCGTCTTAGAAAAGGAAATGATGAGATACCTAAAGAATATCTGTATCTCCAAGTTTTATGGAGAAGGAGAAGGATATGTAGCTTTGGCTTGCTTAAGGAAATTGGAAGTTTACTTCATGATAAAGGAATATTCCCCAAGAACCCAAACTATTTGGGCTATGATCTACCTTGAAGGGGTCACCCTAGATTGGTGGGAAACTTATTATGAGGAAACTAAGATTGAACCAGTAGACATCCCATAGTAGACATTCCATGGAAGGCATTTATATTCATCTTCAAAAAGAGGTTCCTTACGGAGCATTTATTTGCCCTAAAATTCAATGAGTTTACCACTTTAAGGCAAGGAACCAACTTGGTAGAGATATACTACAAAAAATGGTAAAATTGCTAAAGTATGTGCCTAATTATAATGAGAGAATATGGGTCCATAAATTTACTCATGCATTGCAATCTAGGATAAAGCATGATGTAGAGATATAGGAGCCTAATTCATTACAAAAGACGTACGACCTAGCAAAGAAAGCAGTCATAGTTTTGTTACAAGTATGACACCTTGTCTGAGCAGGATTGACATGAACTGAAGAAGAGGAATAGCAATGGGCTTGTAAAATGGGAGGTTAAACATGATAGAAAGGCTAAAAACCCCCAAAATATTGAGATAAAATCTAATGAAAACCAGAAGAAGTTCAAAAATAAATTTTATAATAAAGGCACCAACCCTAATAACGCTAAGCCTCAACCATAAAAATTGCAATTTTTAGTTCCAACAATCAAAGGTGAGGAGCATAAACTAGAAAAGTGGCAAAGGCCCAAATATGGATGTTACCATTGTAGAGGACCACATTTTCTAACCAGTGTCCATACCGACCAGGGCTGAGTACATCCAGTGCTAAAGGAAAATAACCTACATATTAGATCTACACTACAACTAGGAGTCAGAAGCTTGAGGGGTAAACCACATCATTAATTATCAAAGGTAAGATTTGTGATAAGAAAGTGAATATCTTAATTGATAGTGGGGCCAGTGATAGCTTTATTTATTGTAAGTTAGCAAAAGATATTCTAGAAAGGATAATATATTTATCTCATAGATGGAAGGTCGAGTATGGTTCTGGATATCTAATTCATAAAAAAATATTTTCCTATGATAGAAATTGCTTTAGCTTGCGGAACCATGAAAGGTTACTTATATGTAGCTCCACTTTATGCCTTCGATGTAATCCTAGGGATGGATTGGTTACAGGTCCATAAAAAAATCATCAATTTCCAGGGCATATGGATCAAATACTATGAAGAAGGCAAGGAAAGACTATGGATTCATAGTGAATGGAGGGCATTTAAATCCTAGATGTTGTCATCTATGCAATTAAATAAAGCCCTCAAGAAAGGAGGGAAAGTCTATGTAATTAAGATAAATGAAGTTGGAGAAGATCAAAATAAAGAGGTGTGGAAAACATACCTAATTCTACAGGATTTCAAGGATGTATTTCCCAAGGATTTACCTGGACTTCCTCCCATGATTTCACTATTAATATTATACCATGAGCAAAAATAATTCATAGATATCCATATAAGATGATACCTATCAATATGCAAGAACTAAAGGTACAATTGTAAGGGTTATTAGAAAAGGGATTGATAAAACCAAGTGTGTCACCTTGGGATGCATATGTTTTATTTGTTAAAATAAATATGGTTCTTTACGATTATGTATTGATTACAGGATGCTAAATACAGCTAAAATCAAGAACCGGTATTCCCTACCTAGAATTGAAGATTTATTCGATCAACTAAGAGATGCCACAATTTTTAATAAGATAGATCTAAGGTTAGAGTATCACCGGTTAAGAATACATGAAGAGGACACTCACAAGAAAAAAATTTAAGACTAGGTATGGACACTACGAGTTTACAATCCTACCCTTTAGGCTGACTAATGTCCCAACCATCTTCATGAATTTAACGAATAATGTGTTCAGAAGGCATCTAGACCAGTCTATCCTTGTATTTCTAGATGATATCCTAATATAATCTTGAAACAATTTAGAACATGATAAACATCTCAAGATCATGGTAGATTTATTGAGGGAAAATTGACTCTATGAAAATCTTGTCAAGAGCGATTTCTATATTTTAGAGGTACAATATTTAGGGCATATCATATCAATAGAAGGAACCGCTATGGATTCAAATAATATTGAAGCCATACTAAATTGGCCATCCCCTACAAATATTACTAAAGTAAGAAGCTTCATGGGATTAATAGGGTACTATAGATGTTATTTAAAGAATTTCTCAAAGATTGCTCCGGTAATAACTAACCTTCAAAAAAAGGGAAAGGAATTTAAATAGATAGAAAAGTGTGAAGCTACCTTTACATTACTAAAGTAGAAGCTCAATACCACACAAATATTGAACTTTTTGGACCCTCAAGGAGATTTTTTAGTATGCACCGATGCATCGCTGGAAGGGTTAGGAGGAGTACTCATGCAAGAAGAATTAGTAGTGGCTTATACTTTAAGGAAGCTTAAAAAGCATTAAGTCAATTATGTTACTCATGATTTAGGTTTATCCACTACAGTACATGCCCTAAATTTTTAGTGCCACTATCTAGTGGGAATACCTTTTGAGTTAAAATATGACCATCAAAGTCTAAGGTACATATTTATCCAACCAATACTCAATGCGAGATAGTGAATGTGGATCGAGTTTCTCGTTGAGTATGACTTTGAAATTGAGTACATAAAGGGAAAATATAATAAATTTGATGATGCCTTGAGCAAAAGGAAACACATAGCAACCATAAATAGGAGGTACATAAATCTCATGGATCAAGTGAGGCAGGAGCAATATCAAGATGAATATTGCTAGGAAATTCGAGTTAAAAATTTAAGACTAGGTATGGACACTACGAGTTTACAATCCTACCCTTTAGGCTGACTAATGTCCCAACCATCTTCATGAATTTAACGAATAATGTGTTCAGAAGGCATCTAGACCAGTCTATCCTTGTATTTCTAGATGATATCCTAATATAATCTTGAAACAATTTAGAACATGATAAACATCTCAAGATCATGTTAGATTTATTGAGGGAAAATCGACTCTATGAAAATCTTGTCAAGAGCGATTTCTATATTTTAGAGGTACGATATTTAGGGCATATCATATCAATAGAAGGAACCGCTATGGATTCAAATAATATTGAAGCCATACTAAATTGGCCATCCCCTACAAATATTACTAAAGTAAGAAGCTTCATGGGATTAACAGGCTACTATAGATGTTATTTAAAGAATTTCTCAAAGATTGCTCTGGTAATAACTAACCTTCAAAAAAAGGGAAAGGAATTTTAATGGATGGAAAAGTGTAAAGTTACCTTTGTGTTACTAAAGTAGAAGCTCAATACCACTCAAATATTGAACTTTCCAGACCCTCAAGGAGATTTTTTAGTATGCACCGATGCATCGCTGGAAGGGTTAGGAGGAGTACTCATGCAAGAAGAATTAGTAGTGGCTTATGCTTTAAGGAAGCTTAAAAAGCATTAAGTCAATTATGTTACTCATGATTTAGGTTTATGCACTATGGTACATGCCCTAAATTTTTAGTGCCACTATCTAGTGGGAATACCTTTTGAGTTAAAATCTGACCATCAAAGTCTAAGGTACATATTTATCCAACCAATACTCAATGCGAGATAGTGAATGTGGATCGAGTTTCTCGTTGAGTATGACTTTGAAATTGAGTACATAAAGGGAAAAGATAATAAATTTGATGATGCCTTGAGCAGAAGGAAACACATAGCAACCATAAATAGGAGGTACATAAATCTCATGGATCAAGTGAGGCAGGAGCAATATCAAGATGAATATTGCTAGGAAATTCGAGTTAAAAATTTAAGACTAGGTATGGACACTACGAGTTTACAATCCTACCCTTTAGGCTGACTAATGTCCCAACCATCTTCATGAATTTAACGAATAATGTGTTCAGAAGGCATCTAGACCAGTCTATCCTTGTATTTCTAGATGATATCCTAATATAATCTTGAAACAATTTAGAACATGATAAACATCTCAAGATCATGTTAGATTTATTGAGGGAAAATCGACTCTATGAAAATCTTGTCAAGAGCGATTTCTACATTTTAGAGGTACGATATTTAGGGCATATCATATCAATAGAAGGAACTACTATGGATTCAAATAATATTGAAGCCATACTAAATTGGCCATCCCCTACAAATATTACTAAAGTAAGAAGCTTCATGGGATTAATAGGGTACTATAGATGTTATTTAAAGAATTTCTCAAAGATTGCTCCGGTAATAACTAACCTTCAAAAAAAGGGAAAGGAATTTTAATGGATGGAAAAGTGTAAAGTTACCTTTGTGTTACTAAAGTAGAAGCTCAATACCACACAAATATTGAACTTTACAGACCCTCAAGGAGATTTTTTAGTATGCACCGATGCATCGCTGGAAGGGTTAGGAGGAGTACTCATGCAAGAAGAATTAGTAGTGGCTTATACTTTAAGGAAGCTTAAAAAGCATTAAGTCAATTATGTTACTCATGATTTAGGTTTATCCACTATGATACATGCCCTAAATTTTTAGTGCCACTATCTAGTGGGAATACCTTTTGAGTTAAAATCTGACCATCAAAGTCTAAGGTACATATTTATCCAACCAATACTCAATGCGAGATAGTGAATGTGGATCGAGTTTCTCGTTGAGTATGGCTTTGAAATTAAGTACATAAAGGGAAAAGATAATAAATTTGATGATGCCTTGAGCAGAAGGAAACACATAGCAACCATAAATAGGAGGTACATAAATCTCATGGATCAAGTGAGGCAGGAGCAATATCAAGATGAATATTGCTAGGAAATTCGAGTTAAAAATTTAAGACTAGGTATGGACACTACGAGTTTACAATCCTACCCTTTAGGCTGACTAATGTCCCAACCATATTCATGAATTTAACGAATAATGTGTTCAGAAGGCATCTAGACCAGTCTATCCTTGTATTTCTAGATGATATCCTAATATAATCTTGAAACAATTTAGAACATGATAAACATCTCAAGATCATGTTAGATTTATTGAGGGAAAATCGACTCTATGAAAATCTTGTCAAGAGCGATTTCTATATTTTAGAGGTACGATATTTAGGGCATATCATATCAATAGAAGGAACCGCTATGGATTCAAATAATATTGAAGCCATACTAAATTGGCCATCCCCTACAAATATTACTAAAGTAAGAAGCTTCATGGGATTAATAGGCTACTATAGATGTTATTTAAAGAATTTCTCAAAGATTGCTCCGGTAATAACTAACCTTCAAAAAAAGGGAAAGGAATTTTAATGGATGGAAAAGTGTAAAGTTACCTTTGTTCTACTAAAGTAGAAGCTCAATACCACACAAATATTGAACTTTCCAGACCCTCAAGGAGATTTTTTAGTATGCACCGATGCATCGCTGGAAGGGTTAGGAGGAGTACTCATGCAAGAAGAATTAGTAGTGGCTTATACTTTAAGGAAGCTTAAAAAGCATTAAGTCAATTATGTTACTCATGATTTAGGTTTATCCACTATGGTACATGCCCTAAATTTTTAGTGCCACTATCTAGTGGGAATACCTTTTGAGTTAAAATCTGACCATCAAAGTCTAAGGTACATATTTATCCAACCAATACTCAATGCGAGATAGTGAATGTGGATCGAGTTTCTCGTTGAGTATGACTTTGAAATTGAGTACATAAAGGGAAAAGATAATAAATTTGATGATGCCTTGAGCAGAAGGAAACACATAGCAACCATAAATAGGAGGTACATAAATCTCATGGATCAAGTGAGGCAGGAGCAATATCAAGATGAATATTGCTAGGAAATTCGAGTTAAAAATTTAAGACTAGGTATGGACACTACGAGTTTACAATCCTACCCTTTAGGCTGACTAATGTCCCAACCATCTTCATGAATTTAACGAATAATGTGTTCAGAAGGCATCTAGACCAGTCTATCCTTGTATTTCTAGATGATATCCTAATATATTCTTGAAACAATTTAGAACATGATAAACATCTCAAGATCATGTTAGATTTATTGAGGGAAAATTGACTCTATGAAAATCTTGTCAAGAGCGATTTCTACATTTTAGAGGTATGATATTTAGGGCATATCATATCAATAGAAGGAACTGCTATGGATTCAAATAATATTGAAGCCATACTAAATTGGCCATCCCCTACAAATATTACTAAAGTAAGAAGCTTCATGGGATTAATAGACTACTATAGATGTTATTTAAAGAATTTCTCAAAGATTGCTCCGGTAATAACTAACCTTCAAAAAAAGGGAAAGGAATTTTAATGGATGGAAAAGTGTAAAGTTACCTTTGTGTTACTAAAGCAAAAGCTCACTACCACACAAATATTAAATATTCCAGACCCTCAAGGAGATTTTTTAGTATGCACCGATGCATCATTGGAAGGGTTAGGAGGAGTACTCATGCAAGAAGAATTAGTAGTGGCTTATACTTTAAGGAAGCTTAAAAAGCATTAAGTCAATTATGTTACTCATGATTTAGATTTATCCACTACGGTACTTGCCCTAAATTTTTAGTGCCACTATCTAGTGGGAATACCTTTTGAGTTAAAATATGACCATCAAAGTCTAAGGTACATATTTATCCAACCAATACTCAATGCGAGATAGTGAATGTGGATCGAGTTTCTCGTTGAGTATGACTTTGAAATTGAGTACATAAAGGGAAAAGATAATAAATTTGATGATGCCTTGAGCAGAAGGAAACACATAGCAACCATAAATAGGAGGTACATAAATCTCATGGATCAAGTGAGGCAGGAGCAATATCAAGATGAATATTGCTAGGAAATTTGAGTTAAAAATTTAAGACTAGGTATGGACACTACGAGTTTACAATCCTACCCTTTAGGCTGACTAATGTCCCAACCATCTTCATGAATTTAACGAATAATGTGTTCATAAGGCATCTAGACCAGTCTATACTTGTATTTCTAGATGATATCCTAATATAATCTTGAAACAATTTAGAACATGATAAACATCTCAAGATCATGTTAGATTTATTGAGGGAAAATCGACTCTATGAAAATCTTGTCAAGAGCGATTTCTATATTTTAGAGGTACGATATTTAGGGCATATCATATCAATAGAAGGAACCGCTATGGATTCAAATAATATTGAAGCCATACTAAATTGGCCATCCCCTACAAATATTACTAAAGTAAGAAGCTTCATGGGATTAATAGGCTACTATAGATGTTATTTAAAGAATTTCTCAAAGATTGCTCCGGTAATAACTAACCTTCAAAAAAAGGGAAAGGAATTTTAATGGATGGAAAAGTGTAAAGTTACCTTTGTGTTACTAAAGTAGAAGCTCAATACCACACAAATATTGAACTTTCCAGACCCTCAAGGAGATTTTTTAGTATGCACCGATGCATCGCTGGAAGGGTTAGGAGGAGTACTCATGCAAGAAGAATTAGTAGTGGCTTATACTTTAAGGAAGCTTAAAAAGCATTAAGTCAATTATGTTACTCATGATTTAGGTTTATCCACTACGGTACATGCCCTAAATTTTTAGTGCCACTATCTAGTGGGAATACCTTTTGAGTTAAAATCTGACCATCAAAGTCTAAGGTACATATTTATCCAACCAATACTCAATGCGAGATAGTGAATGTGGATCGAGTTTCTCGTTGAGTATGACTTTGAAATTGAGTACATAAAGGGAAAAGATAATAAATTTGATGATGCCTTGAGCAGAAGGAAACACATGGCAACCATAAATAGGAGGTACATAAATATCATGGATCAATTGAAGCAGGAGCAATATCAAGATGAATATTGCTAGGAAATTCGAGTTAAAAATTTAAGACTAGGTATGGACACTATGAGTTTACAATACTACCCTTTAGGCTGACTAATGTCCCAACCATCTTCATGAATTTAACGAATAATGTGTTCAGAAGGCATCTAGACCAGTCTATCCTTGTATTTCTAGATGATATCCTAATATAATCTTGAAACAATTTAGAACATGATAAACATCTCAAGATCATGTTAGATTTATTGAGGGAAAATCGACTCTATGAAAATCTTGTCAAGAGCGATTTCTATATTTTAGAGGTACGATATTTAGGGCATATCATATCAATAGAAGGAACCGCTATGGATTCAAATAATATTGAAGCCATACTAAATTGGCCATCCCCTACAAATATTACTAAAGTAAGAAGCTTCATGGGATTAATAGGGTACTATAGATGTTATTTAAAGAATTTCTCAAAGATTGCTCTGGTAATAACTAACCTTCAAAAAAAGGGAAAGGAATTTTAATGGATGGAAAAGTGTAAAGTTACCTTTGTGTTACTAAAGTAGAAGCTCAATACCACACAAATATTGAACTTTCCAGACCCTCAAGGAGATTTTTTAGTATGCACCGATGCATCGCTGGAAGGGTTAGGAGGAGTACTCATGCAAGAAGAATTAGTAGTGGCTTATACTTTAAGGAAGCTTAAAAAGCATTAAGTCAATTATGTTACTCATGATTTAGGTTTATCCACTACGGTACATGCCCTAAATTTTTAGTGCCACTATCTAGTGGGAATACCTTTTGAGTTAAAATCTGACCATAAAAGTCTAAGGTACATATTTATCCAACCAATACTCAATGCGAGATAGTGAATGTGGATCGAGTTTCTCGTTGAGTATGACTTTGAAATTGAGTACATAAAGGGAAAAGATAATAAATTTGATGATGCCTTGAGCAGAAGGAAACACATAGCAACCATAAATAGGAGGTACATAAATCTCATGGATCAAGTGAGGCAGGAGCAATATCAAGATGAATATTGCTAGGAAATTCGAGTTAAAAATTTAAGACTAGGTATGGACACTACGAGTTTACAATCCTACCCTTTAGGCTGACTAATTTCCCAACCATCTTCATGAATTTAACGAATAATGTGTTCAAAAGGCATCTAGACCAGTCTATCCTTGTATTTCTAGATGATATCCTAATATAATCTTGAAACAATTTAGAACATGATAAACATCTCAAGATCATGTTAGATTTATTGAGGGAAAATCGACTCTATGAAAATCTTGTCAAGAGCGATTTCTATATTTTAGAGGTAAGATATTTAGGGCATATCATATCAATAGAAGGAACCGCTATGGATTCAAATAATATTGAAGCCATACTAAATTGGCCATCCCCTACAAATATTACTAAAGTAAGAAGCTTCATGGGATTAATAGGGTACTATAGATGTTATTTAAAGAATTTCTCAAAGATTGCTCTGGTAATAACTAACCTTCAAAAAAAGGGAAAGGAATTTTAATGGATGGAAAAGTGTAAAGTTACCTTTGTGTTACTAAAGTAGAAGCTCAATACCACACAAATATTGAACTTTCCAGACCCTCAAGGAGATTTTTTAGTATGCACCGATGCATCGCTGGAAGGGTTAGGAGGAGTACTCATGCAAGAAGAATTAGTAGTGGCTTATACTTTAAGGAAGCTTACAAAGCATTAAGTCAATTATGTTACTCATGATTTAGGTTTATCCACTACGGTACATGCCCTAAATTTTTAGTGCCACTATCTAGTGGGAATACCTTTTGAGTTAAAATCTGACCATCAAAGTCTAAGGTACATATTTATCCAACCAATACTCAATGCGAGATAGTGAATGTGGATCGAGTTTCTCGTTGAGTATGACTTTGAAATTGAGTACATAAAGGGAAAAGATAATAAATTTGATGATGCCTTGAGCAGAAGGAAACACATAGCAACCATAAATAGGAGGTACATAAATCTCATGGATCAAGTGAGGCAGGAGCAATATCAAGATGAATATTGCTAGGAAATTCGAGTTAAAATGGATAGAAACCATGAGAGAAATAAGGAGTTTGGAATGATAGATGACCTTTTGTGCTACAAAGGTAGAATTATCATACCAAAATCAAGTGGTTTATGGAAGCTAATAATGCAATAAACCCATATATCTCCTTATTCAGCTCATATCGAAGGGGCTAAGATGAGGGAAAAATGAGAAGAACCTTATTCAAGATAGGAATGAATAAGGATATTACTTATTTTATCATTCGGTGCCTCGAATTTCAGAAGGTTAAGATGGAATGCATGCATCCTATAGGATAGTTGTATCTACATAGTATACCTACACAAAAATGGTAGGTTATATCTATGGATTTTATAGTAGGTTTATCTAAGACGAGGTACCAACATGATGAAATCCTGGTAATAGTTGATAAATTGACTAAGGTTACACATTTTATACCTGGAAGCACCAAGGATGACACTCAGGTGGTGGCTAATATATTTTCCAAGGAAGTGTTTTGATTGAATAGATTTCTTCAGGTAATCATCTCAGATAGGGATTACAAATTCACTTCTAAATTTTGGAAAGCCCTTCATCAGAAAATAGGTTCTAAGCTAAACATGAGTTTGAATTACCATCCTAAGATAGATGGTCAAATAGAGTAGGGTAACCAAGTACTAGAAGATATTCTCCACATGTACTACATGGATCACAAGACTTGCTGGGTAGACTATCTACCTCTAGTAGAATTCACCTACAAAAATGAGCATCTAGGAATGACACCTTTTGATGCCTTGTATGGATGAAAGTGTAGGACACCACTATCATGGGATAACCTAGAGGATAGAGTTGTGATTGGACCAAAAATGGTTAGAAAAATAGAAGAACAATTGAAGGTAATCAGGAAAAGACTCAAGAAAGTTACTAATAGGTAGAATAGATACACTGATTTAAAGAGAAATCCAAGGCTTTATTAGATGGGAGACAAAGTGTTCCTAAGGGTCAAACCAATGAAAAGTGTGATCAAGTCTACAATTGGATCCACAGTTTGTAGGACCCTTTGATATCATTGAAAATATAAGTCTGGTTGCATACCAACTTGCTTTACCTCCTAATCTATCAAACATCCATGACACATTCCATTTATATTTGCTTAGAAAATACATTACTGACCTCGAACATGTGTGGGATGTTTCTAATTTACAGATGAAAAAAAATAGAGGTAATTGAAGTAATACTAGTAAATATTCTTGAGTTTTGCTGAAAGATTATGGAATCAAAATCTCGAGCAATGTAAGGTCCAATGGTACTATTTCTTTGAAAGGAAAGCCACTTGGGAGAAAGTTGCGGATATGTAATTTTTTTCCTTTTTTGTTTGAAGATATCTAAATGTAATAATTTACTTTTTTCTTGTTGATTGTGAATGTGTACAACTAGAAAACATCAGGATGATGTTTATTCTTGGTGGGGAAGGATGTCATGAACCTTCCGGATGGACCTTATGATATAAAAAATAATATATTAATTGATGGTTCTTTAATACTTGATTTTGTGCAATTAAGAAGCTATGTGATGTTAGTGTATATTGAAAAGCATGATACTACTAAAAAATTACCAGTGTGTCGGATCAGGTATGCTCGTAGGTGGAAGAAGTTGAGTCACCCACCGAAGGTGAGGGTACTTGATATTGGGAAAATGATGATAAGGCAACTCGGAGGTAACATTTATGGATACCTTCATATAGGTATGCATTCGGTTAGGGATAATCATAAATAGCTAGCCACCTTGAGCTCCATATTGATATCCTAGTAGCTATCATAAGTTCTAAATACTGAGACAGGTAACTAGATTGATGGAAAGATTCCCTACTTTGTTTGTTGCACATGTTTGATTATCTTTTACTTCAGCACTATTTACCTCAATAATTTGGGAAGTATATATGGATTGGTTATCTTCATAACTCCTTGTGTGTTCGAAAAAAAATATAGTAATTAAGTAAATGCTTTATTTTAAATGATAATATATTTTATTTAAAATTCATAAATGCTTTATTTTAAATGATAATAGGTTTCATTTAAAATTCATAAATGCATTATTATAAATTATAGTAGGTTTCATTTAAATTCACAAATGTTATTATTTAAAATCCATAAATATTTCTTTTTAAATGATAATAGGATTCATTTAAAAATTATTTATTTTAAATAATAAAGGAGATTTTGCTCCAAAATATATTTGAATTATATTAATGAAATTCAAGTATAAATGACTTTACCATTTAAAAATAAATAAATGATAAATATGAACTCCTATATTGAACCCCCCAAGTAATTAAATATTTTAAAAATAAGATTTGGAGTATCTACCATAAGTTTGGGTGCTAAAGAATACGCGTTCAAGTACCTTCCAACTTTGAAAAAAAGGAAAATCTATTTATGACCAATGAGAGAAGAGGATGGGGCAAACAACCTGTTGCTAACAAGAGTGAATAAGAAGTGATGGAAGACGGTGAGCATAGTAGTCGAGGTGGATAATGCAAATGACACGATATTGAGAGTCAAAAGGTGGTAAAAAGGAAGAAAAATTGAGGAAATGAGGTTACGTTAGGAGGAAGAACAAAGGAGAATAAGACACTACAGACAACACTCCATAGAGCTACAAAACTCACTAGGGTATTAGGTTGAATTCATATTTTTCTATTTCCTATCCCTTGGGACATATTGCTCTTTGTTTTTGATAAGTTCTAGTATGTTGTTAGGTACGAAGAGCTTAAGCTCTCACATTGCTGTATCATTTCTTGGAAGCTAGCTGGGATATGCCTAGGACCATCATGAGTTGTTAGAACCCATTAGTTGGGTCAACCGTATTGTAAAGGAGTTGTATCCCCTCCGTGGTAAGTTATCTCTAATAGTGGTTCAGTGTGCATTAGCTATAACTTTCCCTCAATACCCCTATTCCTAGAGTGATGTTGGATTAGAACCAGATCTTAGGGTGCTTCGTATGATTGTTTACGACCCCCGTAGAGGTAGTAATAGATTTCCTTCAATCCTTGTAACTATGTCATCCACTATTTCCACTCAACGAGTCATTAGACAAGGTCAAACAATGTTTTCATCTAGTTAGTGGGCTGGGAGCCTCACTCATGTGTTTGTGAGTGTATTTCAATATCTTCCACCCAGTAAACATCCAAATATCCCATAGGTATGGGAGCCTATGCATTTGATAGACCCCATCGCTTGTGTGTTAGACATGCTTACACCAAGGTTACTTGGTGGTAGTACAACATGTTAGTGGTGGCTATTCTATGTTAGCGTCCCATAGTCCTTACGTGATCATGTTCTACAAATCTATGTAAAGGTCTCAGTTGGCAATTGAGAGCACCACGTTTTTAATGGCAACATGGTCTCTATCATTTTTTGGTGGATTATTGCCTTCCACTAAACCCTTTGAGGATCATTGCACCTTTATTTGTGTCATTTAAACCTTCATCATGCGTAGGGAGCCAAGAATTTGGCTATGCACTGGATGGTGTTTCATAAAGGTTTTCTATTGGTTTCATTAAATAAAATAGGGTATTTTATATTAATGAAAAGAGAGGTTTTATATTGGTTTCATTAAATAAAATAGTTGATTTTAAATTAATGAAAAGAAAGGTTTTCTATTGGTTTCATTATATAAAATAGTGGATTTTATGTTAACAAAAAAGAAAGGTTTTATATTGGTTTCATTATATAAAATAGTTGATTTTATATTATTGAAAAGGAAGGTTTTTCTGTTGGTTTCATTAAATAAAATAGTGAATTTTATATTAATGAAAAGAAAGGTTTTATATTGGTTTTTTTTTTGCTTGATAAAAAAAGGGTTTGCACTTGGGTCCCCCACCCTTAAAAAATTATATCTCTCTTCTTTAGAGATTGAGAGTTTACAAATAGATACACTTTTTATCTCAATTGACATGCTATAGTTAGAAACCTACATAATTTTACATATAATGTCTGAATTCTTGATTTACATTTTTTGGATATTTTCAAATCTCTATACGAATACAATTACTCCATAATTTAGCATATTTATTGATATTTTCCTATAGTAACCTTCACAATGCCAAAACTTCACCTCTACTATTTATGCCTTGCATATTAGTAGAGTAATATTTCCAAAACATCACACTAACATAGTTCGCTTTACCAAAACTGGATTGCTAGTTTCCTTTCTAAAACACAAGTGGAACCACAAAAATTATAATAAATAGTCTAAATGAACACACATTATTGTTACAAAATATAGCAGATATTACCAATGGAAAACATTAAGGTAAATCTTAATCATTAGTTGATTTAAGCAATCAACAATTTTTGTTAGCTTCAACTAAACTTTATACTTCCTCTAACCATGGAAAGGAGATGTTAAATTCATGATCCTCAATCAAAACCTCTCTATTGGTTAGCTTCTCTGCAAATTTGTTTCCCTATCTTAATAAATGTGTAAACATAATTTCTTCAAACTCTTTAGCAAGATCTTGAATTTCTATAATTATCTCTTGTATGTTCTATGGAGCCTTTGCTTTCCTCAAAATTACATTTATTACTATGAGAGAATCACCTTCCATCCAAACTCTATTCTATTTTATTTGTTTACATATTTTTAACCCTTCAAAATCTGCCCAAGTTTCAGCTTCAATATTTGTCTTAAATCCATAATTGAAAGCATAATGAGATAAAATATTTCCTCTATTATTTCTAATTATTCTTCCTCCTCCTACTGGTCTTAGGTTTCTTTTAGACTCTCCATCAAAATTTAATTTAACCCACTCCACATCTAGTGGTTTCCACTTTATATTATTTACCTTATTTTTACTTCTCTTGTAACCAACATCATAACTCCATTTAATGACTTGACTTCATCTATCAAGACTCTCTGCTTCCAAATTAGGGATTGGATGAGTTGACAGGGTTGGTTTAGAATCCTCTATGTCTATACATATCTTCTTTTTCATTACCTCTAAACTACTTTCCTTTTCTTTAAATATTTTTCTATTCTTTTATAGCCATATAGTCCAAAGTAATATATTTTTTGATGTATCCCATATTGTTTATAAAGCCTCACTTTTATAAGTGCTCTACCATTCCTTTAACCACTATTCAATTATGTTATTCATCACCATACATTTACCAAACAGATTAAGAATCCATTTACATAGATTCCAAACTATTGAGAAATATCACAAGAGATGGTCAATACTCTCCTCCTTATTATAGAAAACACATTTAGAGGGGCCATGAAAACCCCTTTTCATAAGGTTATCCTAAAATAAAATTCTTCTATGACCTACTAGCCAAATAAACATTTTAACTTTAGGAATGCTTGGGCTATCCCAAATATCTCTCCAAATTCTAGTGATTTATTATTATGTTGGTGTTGAACATTATATCCACTTCTTGTTGTGTATTATCTTGAGCTATTCAAATCCCAAATCAATTTATCCTTGACACCCCTCAAAATAATTACAGTTATTATCTTTCTACTCAATTGCCTCCTAGCATCAATGTATTGTATACTTGTAAAAAATATTCTTTCCATTTGTATCTTCCTTCTCGATCCTTGTACAAAATGTTTGAAACCCTATCACTGTATTTTCTTGAAGCAATCTCATCCAAGGTTTCAAAACTGGATCTAAATTGAGAGGTTTTTTATCACACCAAGTATCCATCCAAATAGAATTTTTTCTCCAATTACCACCACCCATATTAAACCTTTAATCATAATATCAATAGAATTTTTTAAACCATTTCAAAGATTATAATCATTTGGAAGAGAGAATGCAGTAAATATTAAACTTGGGTCATTGGGATCAACATACTTAAAATAATTCTTGCCTATTATCTTTGACTCTATTTGGACAACATATAGATAAAATTTCCCCTAAGATCTAAGTTTACATCTGTAAGAGATCTTAAATAAATATCTCCCCTAGTTTTTTCATCACACAACTTGCTCCATTTCACCAAAGAAAATTTCCTTTCATCATGTAAACCTGACCATAAAAAGGATCGCATAATAAATATTAGAAAATTTTCAATGGATTTTGGCATAGAATACAAAGACATATAATATGTTGGAATGGCTTGTGAGATTGACTTAATTAACTGCACTCTTCCTGCTAATGATAACCATCTACCTTTCCAAGCTAGAAGTTTATTTTAAACTTTACTAATAACTGAATTTCATAAATCTATCCTCATTATCCCCTCAAATAAAGGCATCCCTATATAAGTTATTGGTAAATTTACCTCCTCCATTTGAATCAACTTGCAAATTATTTCTTTGATATTAGTAGGAGTGTTAAGAAAGTAATTTTTGGATTTAGTCCTATTAATTTTTTTTCTTGAAGCTCTTTCGTACTCTTTTAAAAAGCTATTCAAAGCTGACTAATTAAAATATAACAAAAATTAGTCAGCCATTCCGCACCCTCCACCGTGGCTAAGACGATGGCCGCCACTATTTTTTTTTTTTATAATTAATTTAGAATTCACCGTTAAATAAACCTCGCCCTCTTGCACTTCATTGAGGTGGCTTGATGTCTGAAAGAGAATCAACCTGAGCATGAACATGGCACCAATTGAGAATTCTCTGCCAGAGCTGTTAACAATATCAATGCTGATTTTAATTTTCATTTTCACCTAGATTGACTTATCTTTTCATATGTTGGAGCCATATCTTTTCATAAAATGGTATGATTGACATTAATTTTGCACAATTTTATTTGAAATTTGAAGAGCTATATAAAAAGTGTTTATATAAAGGAATCTGAGTAGTATTGAGGAGGATACAACCTTATGAAGTCAACCATCTAGAACAAGGATAGTATTTTTCTAGAAAATATTTGATTTTATAGGGGTCATAACTTGGAAATGATGAAAATAGTACAATGCTATATAATGGAGGAGATGAAAACTCCATGAAATTATATGAAAGAACTACATTGTATCATACTACACACACACTCTATCTACTACACACTGTATATTTACTATATCACACACACACACTCTCTCTCTCTCTGTCTACACCTATGAGGTCTTTATATAAAAATATAGATTGCTTGGCCTTTACTCTACCTAGGACTCATGTACATGTGGACTACATGCATATTTACAACTTGCACTTTGAAACTTGTGCATTTATTATAATACATGAAGCAACTAACTAACTATACTTTGAATTAAAATCCTACTCTAGATATGTACCAAATGTGGTACATTTACATGACCCAAATGATGTAATATAATCTAACAATCTTGATGCCTCGAAGGTATATGAACAAACAGGTATGGGGTAGGGATAGTTTGAAATGAGATCCAACTCGTAGGTCATGTATATATATTATTTTTTTGTATTTTGTGGGATAACTTTTCAAGAAAGAAATAACCACAAGAACTATTAATGCGACTATTCTCAAAATTGGTATTGAATTTAAAACATAAAAACAAGTGAGGTGGTAGGCTTGCATCAACCAAAATAATTATGCATAAGATGAAAACAAGTAAAGGATTTCACCACAAATAAGAATCTCATCCTAATAAAAATACAAGAGAAATTAAGAAAGGTGCTAACTCAAGCAAGGTGAAATAGAGAAGAAAAACTACACTAGATCCAAATGAAGACTATAAAAGAAGACTAGCATCCTCAAAAAGGCTATGTCTCAAAAACTCTGCACTTAATGGATAAAGATCTTTTAACTTTTGAGTTCGTTTCCTTCTATAAATAGAAGGTCTCATGAGAGCCATCAAAATTGTAATGATAAATCACAACTTAGTTAGATTATGACCCAAAAGATGATGAAGAGCCTAAGCCTAAAAGTAGGGGGTCATAATTCATGCCAACCTAAAAGGATTCCATGTTAGATTTCACTAAATAGATATCTCCAAAGGGTAAGGACAAGTGTGGAAACCCTCACTCTATGTGGTAAAGGTGATCACCTAATAAGAGAATCACCCAAAATGAGCAATCCAAATTATGTTTTGTGATATATGAGATAGGCTTTGATATTGATAAAATATGATGAGCCTTTTTGGTGATAACTAAAAATAATTCATTATAGGAGAAGGATCAAACCAAATATCATATATGGAAAAATCAATAGAGTCAATTACTATCTACATTGGCTTGGGTAAGTGACCCTTGGTGCCTCATGCATCATATTACCACTAGACATTCAAGGCTATCCTTGATGATGGGGTATGACAAAGAGGAAACCAAAAATTAGGGAAAGAAGAGGGATATTTGTAATCACTCTATGATGATTGATGTAAAAAGACATATACTTCCTCACATTCATAAAAAGGGTTGCTAAGGTGAAAGCCTCTCTGTAGCAATAAAAATACCAACTAAATTACTATTAGATTGACACACATGGAAACATCCTAGATGAAGGGCCTTTAAAAATAATAAAGAGGTTGGTATGGACAAGAAAGGGGAAGAAGTCACAAATGAGAACAAAGGTTGAACCTTGAATACATAAATAAGAATGATAAAGAATTTTGATGAAACTTGGTGAAGAAAAATATTTGATAAAAGAAGGTCACTGGAATGACTTATCAAAACTTATAAAGTCCCAAAGACATTCATCAAGGAAAATTTCTGATCATGTAGACAAAAATGTTCTAAGAATAATGTTTTGAAATAGTGAAAATTATTGTCCTATAAGAGGATGAATGCACCAAAACCAAGGGCAAGGTAGGTGAGCACACAATTTTATAGGAAAAAGAAAGAGAGTGCACCATTATTAAAAAAATATGGGTTATCTACTAGTAATACGTTAGCTATGAAAATAAAGCAAAGGTAGGTGCACTATTAAAGATAAATGAATGGGGACCTGCAACCATGAAAGCTATAAACTGAAAAAAAAAATGACTGAGAATAACCCCATTATATATTTAGAATCCCTAGGAAAAGGGGTGTTGGCAATTTTTGGTACCTTGGGTACATTGCCTTTGCTCAAGTGTATAGGTTGTCATTGATGTCAAGAAGCTCTTGAAGGAATTTGATTTAATGTTAAATAATTTGCAGACATGGACAATGAGTTTCCAAGAAGATTATTCAGAGCATGGACAGTGAGTTTCCAAGAAGATCATAGTAGCCCATTTGCAAAAGATCAAAGAAAAAGACAAGTAAGAAAACTGTCACGATTTCGCGACATGTTAGAGGAGAGAGAAAGCACTAGAAAAATTGTTGTGATTTTGCGACATGTTAGAGGAAAGAGAAAGCACTAGAAAAACTATCACGATTTCGCAACATGTTAGAGGAGAGAGAAAGAGCTAGCAAAACTGTCACAATTTCACATGTTAGAAGAGAGAGAAGAAGCAGGGAAAACTGTCACGATTTTGCGACATGTTGGTAGAGAAAGAGAGCAAGGTGGAAAGTGTCACGATTTCGTGACATGTTGGCAGAGAAGGAGAGCAAGATGGAAAGTGTCGTGATTTCACGACATGTCGTATTTTCATGACTTGAAAAGAGCAAGAAGGTTGAGAAGGAAAAGTGTCATGATTTTGTGACATATTGCAAGGAAGGTTGTACGGACGAAAAAGTGTCACGATTTCGCGACATGATGCAGAAGAGAGAGTCCACAGTGTGAACTATCGCAATTTCGTGACAAGTTCAAAGAGAGATAAATTAATTTGAAAAGTGTCACGATTTTGTGACATGCTGCAGAGTTCAGAGTGAGAACTGTCACAATTTCATGACATGTTGCAAAAGATGAAGTGAGGACTGTCATGATTTTATGACATGCTGCAGAACTCAAAGTGAGAACTGTCACGATTTCATGACATGCAGCAAAGGGAAGAGTCTGAAATGAGAAGCGTCGTGATTTCGTGATAGGCTACAAAGAAAGCGTTCGGAAGCTGAAAGCGTCATGATTTCATGATAGGATGAAGGAACAGCGTACGGATGGAGAAAGTGTCACGATTTCACGACAGAAATAGTAAGTAGGGTTTCAACAGTAGAAGTGTCATGATTTCATGACAAAAACTGAAAGCATGTCTTCTATAGGAGAAGTGTCACGATTTCACGACAAAAGCAGAGAGGAAAGCTATGAAGACAGAAGTGTCATGATTTCATGACAGAAGTGAAGACAATGTTAGCAGAGGCAGAAGTGTCGTGATTTCATGACAAAAGCAGAGGGGAAGGCTATGAAGACAAAAGTGTCATGATTTCGTGATAGAAGTGAAGATGACATCAGAAAAGGCAAAAGTGTCATGATATCATGAAAAAAGGAAAAAAAAAGTGTACGACTACAAAGGTGTCGCGATATCGTGACATGTTATAGTTTCACGGGAAAAGCTATAGAACCACAGAGGCGGTTGAAGCCGACAAAGTTAATTTTGAGCCAACGTAGTTTAAGGGTTACAACCAACTAAGATTAAGGATTTGATCTTGAGAATTTTTGTTATAAAAGGAGGGCTGTTTCGATATTTGGGAGTATCGAATGTGCACAAGTTAAGTCCATGGTGCACAGAGAGCGAGTCATGCCAAATCGAGCTAAGTGTGAAGCAAAGCGCACAAAAAGCAGAAAAGCGTAAAGGAGTAGAAGCTGTTAGTGTTGCGACATTTGCAGATAGTGCGCAAAGTGAGAAGTTCGATCATCAAGAGCTGAGTGTCGTTGTGTTTGCGTAGACAGTGCAAAGGTTGGTTTCGACCAAGTGCGGCTGCGACTGAGTAGAGAGAATTTAAGGACAGATTTGTGTGAGCTTTTTTGAGAACTGGCAAAGCAGATCTGAGACAAGTCTTGGTGAAGACTTGGGTGAAGATTAAGCAAGCTTTAGTGAAAGCTTGTGAACCATTTTTGTGAACCAGACTTGAGGATAGAAATTGGTGCAAATTTGAGGACAGATTTGTACCCAGACCAGAGAAATATTTGAAGACATTTGTGCCAGACCGAAGGACTGTGTTTGGTGTAGATATGAGAAAAATAATGAGGACATTTGTGCTAAATCGAAGGACTGTGTTTAGTGCAAATTTGAGGACTAGCTTTGAGGTGATAGAGTTGAGGACAGAGGTCTCCAGCTAGAGTAGGGAAGACAGGTGTCTTCTATGGATAGAGTTCCATTTGCTAAGGGCAGCGGAGGCAGAGGTCTTCTAGAGGATCACCAGCCAGAACAAGAGCTAGGGGATTGGTGTCTCCTTTGGGTTGGTGCCCATAAACATTGTAATCGGGAAAGGTATTCCTAGAATTTGATTTGATAAAATTTAGTAAAAGATTTTATCCGTGGAGTAGCCCACATTGGGTGAACCACGTAAATTGTGTGTCTCTTTGTGGATGGTGTTTTGTGCATTGCTTTGATTACGGCTTTTGATACTGCTATCTATACATTGCATAATATTGAATGGAAAGTTGAATTGAAGGAAAAAGTAAAAAGTGGTATTATACTGTTCACCCCCCCTCTCAGTATAAGCTTGTGTTCTTCAATTAGTATCAGAGCGGGTGCCTTCGAAAAGTTTAACAGCTTGAAGGAAAAGCTAGCAAAGAACACAATGGATTATTCAAGTGGCAATGCAGCACCTATTCTTGATGGATCAGATTTTGGTATTTGGAGTGTAAGGATGAAGGTTCATCTAATGGCACTTGGTAATGAGGTATGGGAAGTAATTGAATATGAGTACACTATTCCTGTACATGGTCCTTATACTAAAGAATACAGGCTACTACATCACAACAATTCTAAAGCAATGAATGCAATCCTGAAAGGCTTACGTAAAGCAGATCTCACCAAAGTGATTCACTGCAAGACAACTAGTGAAATGTGGAAACAGTTGAAGGTGGTTCATAAAAGTGATGCAAATGTTCGAAAGGCCAAGTTGAGACACTTCAAAGGTATGTTTGAACAACTCCAAATGAATGATGATGAAAATATTAGTGACTACATGCTTCATATGGATGAGGTTGTTAACTCCATGAAAGACTTAGGTCTTGAGCTTGCTGAAAATGATGTTTGTGATAAGATTTTAATATCTCTTCCTAATAGATTTAGTGAAAATATTTTTGCTATTGAGGAAGCTAAAGATTTGGATATGTTGAAAAAAAATGAGCTCCATAGTATACTTGTAGCATTTGAGTTGAGAACTCAAGTGAAGGTTGATGTCAAGAAAGAGGCGACTTTCAAGGCTACCAAGAAATCCAAGGGTAAACAGCTTCAAGAGAGTGATGAGTCTTCTAGTGATGAAGAGGCATATTACAGCAAGAAAGGCAAGTTCTCTAGAAAGCACAAAAGCATGAAAAATAGAAGATGTTTTAATTGCGAAAAGTTTGGGCATTATGCTACTGACTGTACTGTTTCCAAGAATGAAAGTGATGAAGAGAAATAGGATTTTAAGAGCAAGGATTCTGAAAAGCACAGGCATCACAAAAAGAACAAAGATGAGCACAACAATCAAGGAAAGAGGTATCCTCACAAGCACAAGAAGAGTTTCTACCTAGACAAAGCAAGTAAGTTTTCAAGTAGTGATAGTGAAAGTTCTTCGAGTGATGATGAAAATGAGATGTTTATTTCAAAAAAAGAGGAAGAACCGAAACATAGATTCATTATCATGAAATGTCTTAGATGTGGAAATTTTGGTCACCTTGAGGATGATTGTTCAAATAATGATTTGGTTTCCAGTATGTATGAGGATGCTTCAGAAAACTATAAGGAAGATGCATGTATGGTTTTTGAAAAGGGTAGCACCTCTAGCGATAAGAAATCTAAAAAAGGCTTTGATGATCCAGAAAGCAATCAAATAAAGGATCTTGAAAGTGAACTTTCTAATGCTCTTAGTGCTTTGAAAAAGGAAAGAAAGAAGAATGCTAGACTCAAGGATAAGTTAGATGAATGTTGTATAGAGAGAGATGATCTTACAGAAAGTCTTGACTTCTTTATGGCTAAGACACAAGAACTCAAGGACAAGTTAGAGTCTAATATTCTTGAGTATAGTGAGTTAGAACAGAAAATGGCTTCTTTGAAAGAAGAAACTAAAGAGTACAAGGATAAGCTTTACAGGTTTCAAGATAGCTCCAAAAAGGTTAAGTCACTCATCAAAGGTCAAACAAAGACAACAGATAAAATAGGCCTTGGTTTTGTTAAGCCGCACAAGGAACAGGTTGGGGAATCTAGTAAGAGATTTCAAAAAGAAGAGAGTTTTGATGAGGAAAGTATTTCAGAGAAAGATTCCGTGGATGATAGATGCGCAGAAACAGGAAACACAATTCAGAATAAGAAGAAGTTTTCAAAACCCATGAGGTCAAATAAAGGAGAATTTCATGATAGATGTTTTGCGTGTCACATTTTTGGTCACACGGCTGCACATTGCATGGCTCAAATGAAGAAAGTTAGCAACAATTTTAGAAGTTCTAGTTTCTTTCAAGGATATTGCTACTCTTGTCGATAGTTTGGGCACAAGGCAGTTTATTGCAAGACAAATAACAAGAACAGATTTGGTCAGAACTAGTGGACTCAAAGAACAGGTATACCTAAAAGAAATAACATTGTTACTTGTTATAAGTGCAACAATGGAGGTCACATAGCTAGACAGTGTAGAGTTGAACTTCCAAGGTATAGGAATAGGAACAGTGGTATAAACAGGTCCAAGGATCAAGGCATGGACAAGAACAGGGATGAGAACAAGAACAAGAATAGTGACAAGAACAGGAATATGGACAAAGAGTTCAAGAGAAGGCCCGACAAGGAAGTTATAGACACTGATGATGATCAGTGCCTAATGGGAGTTTTACTCTCAACCCAGAATTAATCACCTCTTCAAGAGGTGGGGGGAGGGACTAAGCTAAGAGGCTCATTCTTAGTCCCGAGCCCCAAAGGTGACCCTTTGTCATTGATGACAAATGGGGAGAGATATGAGTAAGGGGGAGAGCTTTAAGTGAAGAAGAAAGCTTCAAGTCAGGGGGAGCAAAACTTCAAAGGAAGATTCTCAGTTGTTAGCACAGTTGGTTTCAGTTTTGGCTCTCGAGAAGTGTTTTCAGTAAAGGTTTGCCATCAATGACAAAGGGGGAGATTGTTGGCAATTTTGGGTACCTTGGGTACATTGCATTTGCTCAAGTGTATAGGTTGTCATTGATGTCAAGAAGCTCTTGAAGGAATTTGATTTAATGTCAAATAATTTGCAGACATGGACAGTGAGTTTCCAAGAAGATCATAGTAGCCCATTTGCAAAAGATCAAAGAAAAAGACAAGTAAGAAAAGTGTCGCGATTTCACGACATGTTAGAGGAGAGAGAAAGTGTTGGAAAAACTATCACGATTTCGTGACATGTTAGAGGAGAGAGAAAGCATTGGAAAAACTGTCACGATTTCGCGACATGTTAGAGGAGAGATAAAGAGCTGGCAAAACTGTCACGATTTCGTGACATGTTAGAAGAGAGAGAAGAAGCAGGGAAAACTATCGTGATTTCACGACATGTTGGCAGAGAAAGAGAGCAAGGTGGAAAGTGTCACGATTTTGTGACATGTTGGCAGAGAAGGAGAGCAAGATGGAAAGTGTCACGATTTCATGACATGTCGCATTTTCGCGACTTGAAAAGAGCAGGAAGGTCGAGAAGGAAAAGTGTCACGATTTCGTGACATATTGCAAGGAAGGTTGTATGGATGAAAAAGTGTCGTGATTTCATGACATGATGCAGAAGAGAGAGTCCACAGTGTGAATTGTCATGATTTCACGACAAGTTTGAAGAGAGAGAAAGTAATTCAAAAAGTGTCATGATTTTGTGACATGCTGCAGAGTTCGAAGTGAGAACTGTCACAATTTCATGACATGCTGCAAAAGACGAAGTGAGGACTGTCACGATTTCGTGACATGCTGCAGAAATCAAAGTGAGAACTGTCACGATTTCATGACATGCAGAAAAGGGAAGAGTCTAAAATGAGAAGCATCACGATTTCACGATAGGCTACAAAGAAAGCGTTCAGAAGCTGAAAGCGTCACGATTTCGTGACAGGATGAAGGAACAGCGTACGGATGGAGAAAGTGTCATGATTTCATGATAGAAATAGTAAGCAGGGTTTCAATAGCAGAAGTGTCACGATTTCATGACAAAAACTAAAAGCATGTCTTCTATAGGAGAAGTGTTGCATTTTCATGACAAAAGCAGAGAGGAAGGCTATGAAGATAGAAGTGTCACGATTTCACGACAGAAGTGAAGACGACGTTAGCAGAGGCAGAAGTGTCATGATTTCATGACAAAAGCAGAGGGGAAGGCTATGAAGACAGAAGTGTCATGATTTCGTGATAGAAGTGAAGATGACATCAGTAATGGCAAAAGTGTCATGATATCATGAAAAAAGGCAAAAAAAAGTGTACAGCTACAAAGGTGTCGCGATATCGTGACATGTTGTAGTTTCATGAGAAAAGCTACAGAACCACAAAGGCGGTTGAAGTCGACAGAGTTAATTTTGAGCCGACGTAGTTTAGGGTTACAGCCGACTAAGATTAAGGTTTTGATCTTGAGAATTTCTATTATAAAAGGAGGGCTATTTGAGAAATGGGAGTATCGAATGTGCACAAGTTAAGTCCATGGTGCACAAAGAGCGAGTCGTGCCAAATAGAGCTAAGTTTGAAGCAAAGCGCACAGAGAGAAAAAAAGCGTAAAGGAGCAGAAGCTGTTAGTGTTGCGACATTCACAGATAGTGCGCAAAGTGAGAAGTTCGATCATCGAGAGCTGAGTGTCGTTGTGTTTGCGTAGACAGTGCAAAGGTTGGTTTCGACCAAGTGCGGCTGTGACTGAGCAAAGAGAATTTAAGGACAAATTTGTGTGAGATT